>JAJHSJ010000007.1:5201886-5565082 GCA_021015155.1 Magnolia officinalis
GGAGATGCAATGACATGTCCTCGTGGGATACCGTTTATGATCATTCCTTGGGCTTAGTTAAATCTGTTTGTTCAAACTTACAATCCAGTGATCATCCAATGAGTTGGGAAAGCTTTTTATTTTTTTATCTGCTAGTTGTCGTCTTATTATGGAAATCTTCTTGCAATAATTTCTCGGACCTCATTTGCTGCATTTTGCATTGTACACAATTATCTTCAGCTTATGTAAATCGACTCCAAATGATGCCTGAAGCTTCTTGATATTTGTTGAAAAATTAAATCCATTAAAAAATTGAAAAAAAAAGAGGTCTAAATAAGAAGAAGAAGACACCAACACACACATCAAAAGCCCCATTCTTTTTATACTGATTTTGGATACTGGTGGCTGTTGATTTTCTGGTCGACCAAACAATCTAGCCTTGATGCAGACCTTACTTGATCTGGTTGTACCTGCAATTATTCATGCTACCATAGCTGGAGGTTATTTTATTTATTTATATGTATTACCAGAATGACTCTGTAGCATGGTATTAAAAAACAGTTACATTAGAGCCATAATGACTGTTATGTAATGGTAACAGTGGTGCCGGCTACATGATATGGGACCATAACGCCTGATTTAAAAGACAAAGGTCCATATCAGGCCTACGGGCCATAATGGATCGATACAGGCCCTTAACTGGCCGATATGGGGCCAATACATTTTTTTTCCTTCAAAAATAATTCGACCATGAGGGAGGATGTGACAGCCGTTATGGCCTGTATCGTAATGGTCACAAGGCTGGCCACTACAGCCACCATTACTTCTATTGAATACCATTGATGGGGACATCATGCGCACACGCGCACGCACACCACCCCCTCTACGCACGTACGTACGCAGAAGGAGGATCCCATCATCGATCTGGCTAGATGACGACGTCCAGGGAGGGCCCCCTAGCTAGAAGACAAGTTTTGGTTCAGAAAAGTGGGCCCGATAGTCAAGAAAAGCCCATCATGGGATCTCATGATCGTGACCCACTTGTCGGATTGATTTCATTTTTTTGGTTTTGCTTATTGTTATTCTTTAGAACATTGTGAACGCTTTAGATTTCTGTGTTTGATTTTTATTTTAGTTTACTTCATCGCCAAGTAATAGGTTACGCACATGGTGCGAGTTTTTGGGGTATAGGGTTTTCCTATAAATAGGCACCCATTGTAGTTCTTTTGATTAATTGAAGATTAATAAAAGTTCTGCGTTTTCCTACTCTCTGAGTTGTGAAGCTTAATTGGGTACGAAGCCCTCCCTTCATCGAAGGGTTAATTACCATGGTGCGAAGCCACATCTATCCTGATTCGCCCCCATTCATCGCCATCTCTACTACCCATCTTCTACCATCCATTCTTCTCACCTTACCTCATCATCTACACTTCAAATCAATTATCTATTGCAGCAATTCTCCTCCCCACATCATAATTTCAGAATCTGGCCCTACAGGAGGGCTGAAACTTCGGCGGAGCACCATGCACAAACCGTACATTGGATCAAGCTGAGATTTAGGGATTTTGGAGTCCATCCCTGGCCGACCAGGGCCAAGGTGGCCTTTTTCTGAATAGTGGGCCCCACACACGTGCGGTCGGGATCACACGCACGTGCGTTTGGGCCATTGTTGTTGTCCACGCGTGCGGTACTTCTCTGGTTCGTCTCTCTCCTCTCTTTCACTCCACTTTCACCCAAAATCCTTAAACCTAATCCTAAATTACTCAAATCTCCAATTTTATGCCATTTTTCTTACCCTAGGGTTCCTTGATTTGAAATTGGTGAATCCCTTGGATTAGGGACTGATTACTATGCATGTGTGGATGATTATTTTTTATCTTTGAGTATCGTTTGGTTCGTAATTTTTATTGATCCAGCCCTATCATGTGTAGGCCTGGACCCGCATAGATTCCCCTTAATTGAATGTTTGGACTTTCATGTGGGATATGAAATTTGTGTAATTGTTTCTGAATTAACGTGATCTTAAGCCTGAAATCTCGCATATCATACTTGAATTTTATATCCTGCATCAACCATGCTTCGTAGTTCACGGGATCATTGAAGGGCAACAAGCAAGGTGAGTTGAGTCACACATCTGTGATTAGATTGGCCCCCCCTTTTTTTTCTTTTTTGAATTTTTCTACGAATTATCTATCTGTTGTGCCCTGCATCATATTTTTTTCTTCTCATTTGTATTTGATATTGCTTGAATCTATTCCCACCTAACAAATTATCAAAATTGCTGATAACTTCATTATAATTCTGCTATGGTGTTTTACGTGATTCCTGTATATCAAAAAATTGTATGCTTTGCAGAGATAACAGTTTCTGCATCTAATTTCTAATTACTTTGATCTCTTACAATGAGAAATTCAATCTGGTTAGTAGCTATTAGTGTTGCTTCTAGGAAAATGTTATGCTCTGGATTTGAGCATTCTGTGGTTGATATTCTGTAAGAAGAAACGCTTCAACTTATATTCCTATTGCAGCTACCCCTTTAAAGAAGACCAGGTAATTTTGACCGGATGGGAAGAAGATATCGCCAACATTGCTAAAAACATCATTGATGAGCAGAGCCAAAGCAGTAAGTAGTTTCCAAGTAATTGCATTCTGTCGTTATATAGTTTTATCTTATTCTGAAGCCCAAAGCAGTAAGTAGTTTCCAAGTCATTGCAGTCTGTCATTATATAGTTTTATCTTATTCTGAAATATTCTGAAAAAAAATAAAATAAAATAAAAAACTGTGACACTTTTAGTGTTTCCCAGTTGATTTAACACAACAATTCCTTTGATTCATCTTTGGAGGGCAGATAATTGATGTGTATGGAGGTACAGAATTTTCACGCCTCTGTATCACGTATGACATGCCACATGTGTGTCATGAACTGAACCCTACATCCCATGCCCATGGACTTCTACACTGATTGACGACTTGACAAAAACTGCCTTGATTGGACTAGCCTAAACATCTGAGGCATGAATGTTTTCTTGCTGACTATGAGCCATCGCCGTCTTTTGCCTTGGTCAATTCAATACTGAACCTACTAAAGGAATGGATCTGGTCTCATCCACACGTGCCACGTGTGGCAATTACATGAAGTGACTCTACATCTCCTCCAGAGGCATTAGAAACGCTCTCCGTCCTTATGACAGTCAATCATATCTTCACCGGCGGATGCGGATTGCTTGCAACTAGGTGCTGCAGGAATCTTCCTGCAACTCTAATGGCCCAATGAAAAAGCACCATGTGTGCTTGCAAGATGTAGGGCCACTGTAAAAACAGAGATTCCCTTGTGTGAAATGATGCTTCTGCCCTTTTCGCTATAGGGCCCCATCTGGCAGGCACAGATGACACTTTTCCACGGGCCATGTGAGGGCTGCAAGATCCAATTGCAGGCAATCTGTCTCCTTTAGTCTTTGGTTAATGACTCAAATAGGAAAAAAATCAAAACAGAATGTAAGATAGTTATCAATCTTTCACAGGCTATATATGATACGAGGGAAGCTTCAGAATCTTATAGAGCACAATGTGTCACCGGAGTTCATATTCAGTGTAAGCTTCCTCCCTTAAACTCAATACGACTGGAGTTGTTTCATGACTTCTCTAATTTCAGTTAGTATTTTCTTGACCATAGACTCTGGTGTGTGAATTGAAGAAGCATTCGGATGACCAGTTCCAACCCAAAATCGATGCCTTATATCTTGAATATAATGTGAGTCTAAAAAACTTAATCACTTTTATGATCTGTTTGGATAACAAATCTCGGGTAATTTGGATTAAGCCCATTCCCTCCATGTCAGTTTTAAGCAGGTCATGGAGATCAGCTTTAAACATTTTGTGGGACATCACCTCTAAAAAATACACTGAGCTAACATGGAGGGCATTGGGCCCCACCAAAATCAGGATTAAGGGTTTACCCAGAGTTTGTGACATTTGCTTTCCAAACAGAGAATTAAATAGCTTTTGTACAGCAACTCTTAACAGTCATTTCTGGCATTTAGCGGGATGGTGGATTTCCCTTGGAGCGCGAGAAGTCTCTAGTTCTTCTATGCAGCCAGCGGGAGGAGTTGGATAAGAGGATTATTGAGCCAGAGAGGAAGAATGTTTATCATTTCATGAAGATTGAAGGTAAACGAAATTCCCATGCAGCATATGCTTCATGTCTCATGGTTTTTTATTATTATTATTATTATTATTATTATTATTATTATTATTATTATTATTATTTATTTTTACTCTAACAACTGTAAATGGTACATATGTTGTCCTTGGCAGAATTTACAGCGAAATTCATGAGCCACTATAAGATCTACGTGAAGACAAATTTCAGAGCAGAAAATGGTTTTGAAATTTGAAGAGCAAGTACTTCCAGTAAAGATACTTCTTATATATGTATGTACAGAAGACATAGTAAATGCAGTGGATATGGAAATCACTTGAGATCCACCGTTAATACATCTTGATTATAAAAATGTGTGTATTTAGGCTGTGAATTGCCTGTCTTTTCTTTTCTTTTTCTTTTTTATCTAGTCAGATATTTCATGAAGGTTATATTCTCAGTTGCTTGGATGCATCTGCAACCCATGGAACAAGATCTCCGTCACTGGGATAGAGAAACCAGCATTTGAAGCTCGTATTCACCAAAATCCAAAGGACATCGATTTCTTTCAAAATGGCGTTCTGTGAGAGGTTAGACTTTCGACTCTCCTATGGATCTTATGTGGCAGATGACTTGGATCCTGACTTTTGGCCTGATCCACAGTCTCAGAACGGAAATCTTAGAAAGGGTATGTGAATTGCATCAATGCTTGTAAGCCATGAGTCTGCCTATCTAGAATGCGTTGAAATTCATGATTTGGGTGTTCCTGTGACATTGGAAAGAAAGAAAGAAAGAAAGAAAAACAAATTTTTTTATTTTTTTATTTTTTTTTTTTTTAAAAAAAAAAAAAAAGAGCAGAAGAAACCATTCTTTGTGTGAAACAATGTTCTAAAACCCAGATCAGATTTAGACCTGTTTCCACCGCTTGGTTCAAACTAGTTCCGCTAGTTGTTCAAATGGTCTGACCCTCTGTAAAGAAAAAAGACAGATTATGCAATGAAATCCTACCGTCTGGTCAAGCTGGACGCTTGAATTGGACAGCCTAAATGATGTCCCATGAAAAACGGGTCTCTAACTCTGAGCCATTTCTACAATCAACTCTATCCCCACATCCAATTGGGGGGCAAACCCCTACCAAAACATTGCTTGGATGTATCCAAGATTTATTCCTTATATATAAAATCATATTCATCATTCATTTTGGATCCGGGTAGGACTTGATTTGTATTATATATATAATTTCATCACATTCTTTGGAAGGATGGTACATGTTTCTAATGCAGGGAAGGGTGTGAGGAGGAAGATCACAATCTACTTCAAGTATGCAAAACCTTGAATCTACAAGGTTACTCTTGAATTCACAAGAAGAAGAAAAAAAATTCATAATTTTGTTAATCAATAATGCTTAGACTTCCAATTATATCATTTATAAAGAAAAGAAAAACCCGAATTCGTAATTATCAAAAATAACAAAATTCTAAATCTAATAGAAGTTACCCAAAATAGTAAAACTTATGTAAAGCCTAATTTGTAAAAAAAATAAAAACTCCAGATAAACCTAACTAGAGGAGTCCTAACATGATTACAAGTGATTTCTAATTATTTAAAAAAAAAAAAAAAAAAAAAAAAAAAAACCTTAAACTCTAAAAATAAGAAAATATGGCAAAAATCGAAATTACTAAAAATAATAATAAAATTTCTAAATTTATGTTTTTAAACTAAAAGTGTGTGTTTTCTTGCAAAACGAACAAACACAACCTACTATATGGGTCGGATGACCCTTGATGACCTATTACAATAAAAATTGATAGGTCGTGCGTCTGTAACGATACTCATGAGATCAAAAGTCATGGTTAGTTTATGATTCACACTTTAAACAGCAATTTCTCCTTATTCGGATTGAATTTCTTTGACCCGAATGTGCCTAAGGCCCAATTAGATCTAAGAGATTACTTCCGCTTTCGTTTGGCCTTCTTTTAGTCTAGCCATGTGAAAAATACATCTGTGCCACATCCTACGTTAGTCTCCTTTACTTGAAAAGAACTCACCATCGAGTTTTCCAATTCGTGATACTCATATAGGTCTAGCACATTGAAAGTCTGTGGCATTAACATGTTACTATCATAGTTGACCAAGTAACATATGAAAAGCTTCCTTATCGACCACGTCACACATTACTTCTTCTTTGTAATATTTACCAATGGAGAAATATATATAACATTGATCAATTACCTATGTTTTGCTAACTTCCTTGATCCATCCAACCGTTTAAAAGAGATGTGTTTTTCTACCTTCGGTTGCAACTTTTCCATCATATTGTTAGACAGAAGATTCTCACTAGTCCTACAATCTTTAATAAGATCATAGACCTTTTTGTTCACGGTGTACCTCATTCGAAAGTTGTTGTGTTGTTATAAATCCATCTCCTCGTTTGGCATGTACAACAGATTCCTCATGATCAGAGTAGTGGCCTGTGATTCATAATAATCGGGTGGCGGCCTGTGATTCACCACTGATATTGCACCACGAACATGATGATCATGAGCTCTATCATTGATTTCATGTTACCCATTATTATGAACATGGGTCTGTCCTAAGGTTTTCGCCAAATTGTCGATTGGTGCCTATAGTCCTTGCATGGCTCACAGATTCTCCCGATGGAAAGTTACAAACACTGTTGCTATGATAGGATTATACCATGAAGCATTGTACATGAGTTTATTGCTTAAACCATTGTTATAAGCTATCCAACCAAGAAAGAGACTTGCTCTCATACGAACTGACGTTAGGAAGAGTGTGAGGAGTAAGATTGGCGTCTACCTCAAGTATGCAAAACTTTGAATCCGTGAGGTTATTTTTAAATCCACAAAAACAAAAACAAACAAACAAACAAACAAACAAAATCAGAATTTTTATTATTAATCAATAATACTTATACTTCTGATTACATCGCTTATAAAGAAAAATAAAACCCTAATTCATAATTATAAAAAACGATAAAATTATATCTAATAAAAGTTACCCAAAATAGTAAAACTTATCTAAAACCTAATTTGCTGAAAATAGAAAATCCAGATAAACTTTATTAGAGGAGTCCTAGCATGCTTATAAGTAATTTCTTGAAAGATGAAAATATAGAACTCTTAAAAATAAGGAAATATGACAAAAATCGGGATTACTAAAATTATTATTTTTCATTAAATCCCATTTTTGAACTAAGTGTATGTTTTCTTGCAAAATGGACAACCACAGCCCACTAAGTAGGTCGGGTTGACCAAGGATAGCCCATTACGACAAATATTAATAGGTCGGTGTCCCTCGATGATACCTAGATCAAAAGTTATGGGAAACTTATGATTCACGCTTCATATGACAATTTTTTCTTATTTGGATTTAATTTATTTGAACTGGACATGCCTAGTGTCTAATTACGACATACCCTATATAGTTGGGCTCGAATCCAACGGATTACTTCAACTTCCGTTTGACCTTCTTTAATCCAGCCATATAAAAAATGCATCAGTGCCGCGTATTACATCATTTTCTATCTCTCTACCCATGAGCTGTATTCTCATACAAATATTGACATATATTGACATAAATTTCTCAATTTGAATTGCCGAGGTGTATTTTGTTTGTCGATTCTTTTGAGTAACATGGCTGTAAGTGCGTAGCAATTTTCTATTAAAATTATTAATAAAATCATTTCGAACACAGTTGTTACGTTGCAAAATAACCATTCCTCCAACATTAACCTTCATGATGAAAATCGCATTACTAATGGAAACATTTCTTTTTATTTACAAAAGGAAGAAAGATAAAACATAAAAAAAAAAACATACATTAACTTAAATACTGAACGGACGAAGAATCAAACCAGAGAGAGAGAGAGAGAATTTACATTCTGCCGGTACCTCAGTCAGTAAGCCGCGATCCTGTGGTGTCTACATCATTCTTAGCCGCATCGGCATTGCCGGAGAAATCTCCAAAGGTGACGCAGCTTCCCGTCCAATTCCGTTCCCTTGAAATCCGCTTCCTAACGTCCTCCGGCAGTCTCAACGTGAATCGGTCGTCCGTACCATTCCTCCGTCCAAACGAATGTCCCGTGGAGTTGGACCTATGTAGCCTATCCAAATCCGCCAAGTGTCTCCTTCTCCCATCCTCCGCGTCAGCACCACCCTCACCTCTCCCCTCCTCTTCCTCTTTGAAAGACATTCTATGCTGTTGCTCCTCATCTTCTTCTCCTAACCTTGATCCGTTCCTCGATTGTCACTTTCCGCCACCGGAATTCTGACTTCCAGCGATTTCTCCACCGGGTTGAGATCCTGCCTGCAGACGGGACACGTGGTGTGGGACCCGAGCCAGAGATCAATGCAGTCATGGTGGAACACATGGCTGCAGACCGTCAGCAGCCGCAGGACTTCATTGTCATCAAACTCGGAGAGGCAGACGGCACATTCCAGGCTGTACTTCCCTTCGCGGAGGTCCTTCACCGACGAGTACACGAACGTCGGGAAGGAGGAGAGGAGCGACGGATCGAGGCCTTTGCTGGGGCTCTGGCTCTGTGCACCGGCTGCGATGTCAGGGGCGGAGTTCCTCCGACGGAGCCAGGTAGGATTGGCGAGGTACCGGCAGAAGTAGACGGAGAAGAAGCCGAGGAGGACGAGTACGAGGAGGGTGACGGTGAGGAATATGGGAAGGGAGTTTCCTTTTTCCGACCAAGGCTTGTAAGTTTCCGTTGTTTGATGATTTACAAGACCCGTCGGCATTGCCGGAATTGAGAGCAGTCGCCGGATGCTGGTAATTCCGGCATCGGTTTTTGCATGGATTTGATTTTTTCTTTTTTTCTTTTGTTCTTTTGTGTGGGTAAGAAATGGGTGACGAAGGGATGTGTGATTTGTACACGTAAGCTGAAAAGTGGGTCCTAGATGATGACGTGGCATGGTTGGTTCATGGATTGTGGTGGAGACTGCAGTCTTTGAACGGACTTTTTTATGAGGTGAGAATCGAGCGAGGCCGTTAGTTCCGCGAGATAGGGCCTTTGAGACTACGTCGAGACTCGGGATCCTGCGTCTGTTCCCACCCTTGGGGCCCACATGCCGAGATGGTCTGATGATATAAACTCTACAGTAAATAATATCTTGTCCCATGATCGAGCTTTTGTGATGATCCTAACCTTCGATTTTTAGAGTTGAATGAGAACCACTTAAAATTTACCTTGTCATAAATTTTTATACAGAAGCAATGCTTACACATTAATTGTACCTTCAACTAATAGGCATATGGGATCCATTATGGTGTTTAAACAAAATCTTATCCCTCCATTAAGATTATCCCACCGTGAAAATAAGATGTCCCAAAAATTTAGTTGATCCAACTATTAGGTGGGGAACACCATAGAAAATCATGAAACAACTCTTGAAAATTTCACATTACGTTGAGGATCTCATTTTAATGGTCGGCTCATCTTGATTTTTGGGACATCCTATTTTTATGGTGGGACAATCTTGTTGGATGGATGAGAAGTCATGCAAATACCTATAAATTTCTTACCATGTCCCGTGCGAGCCTATTTAGATTCATGGAAAAGTATGGAAAATGAAATGATGTTTCCCATGAAACCCACGTTATGTTGTTTGGTATGCAATTTTTTGTGAAATTTTGTAAAAGATACTATTCTCTGCTTTCTATTTTTATAAGAAAATAAATGAATTTATTTTCCCACCTCTTGAGAAATGTATTTTATTACAGTGGAAGGTAAATGACTTTATCAAGGTTAAAGTCCAAATGCTCTATTATCTATGTTTAATTGCCTCGTATGTGCCACGTGTGCTAAATAAGATATTATCCATCTTTAGTCATGCCTCACACGTGCTACTATGCCGCATGTGCCACAATCTATATGATAATATGTGGACGGTCAACTACGGTTATGCGCTGAAGCTTATAGAAGGTAACCATTATGTCCTGGGGGAGGGGAAGGATTAGGACCAATAAAAAATTTATGCCAATTACAACTTTTTCCTATGGTGCGACCCACTTGAGTTTTAGAGCTGCCTCATTTAACATGATCCAGAAAAATGAATGGATAGGATGAATTTCTCACAAACATCACAGTGGGCGCACCTAGTTTCCCGTAGCAGGAAGTTCCTGCGAAAGGGCTGCTTCGTAGGCAATCCACATCCATTGGGATATAGGTATAAAATGGGGCAGGCGGAGAGCAGGGCCCCTCGCAACTTAGCTTGTGTTCCGATCACATGTTGAGTGGCAATGGGCCGGATTTCCACTGGGACTGGGTAGGTGGAGCCCAGGACAAGCCCAGCATTGCCTCGTACATAAGGCGGAAGCCCGGGCCCCAAATTATTGGTTGGGACCAGGTTCGGCCTGAAATTGATAAAACTATTTCCCACAATGTTTCTAAATGCCCGTTGATCAAGTGGGCCACACATGTGAAAGAAATATACAGTTCAGAGGAGCGAATCCAATCGTAACGCAGTAACCAAGGATTGCGATAGCATATGTGTAGCATGTAACACACGTACACAAAGTTAGGCCAGGTCGGATTGGGCTAAAATGAGTTGCGTCCAAGCTCGACCCAAAAATCATTGGGCTATGCATGTGACGACCCAAAAATTATTGAAAAAATCTACCTCATTAACGAGTAGAGGTGGGCATCGGGTCGTGTCAGACCGAGTTAGGTCCAACTCGACTTGATCCGGTATTGTCAGCACCTCCGAACCGGATCTTGGCTAGACTGACCTGAACTGAGTCTGACTCGGTCAGAGATATCGAGTCGGATCAAGTTGGCCTTTGTTCAAATCAGATCAAAAACCGTTAAAAGGTCCTGTTTCAACAAACAAGTGTCCATGAATCAGCGGTTAGGATTGTTAAAACAATCTGAATTTGGGACCTTGACTTACTTGCCGGCTCAATTTGAGTTAGTCACGCCACCTAAAATATATGGTACCTTGCCTGTGTATCAAGCTTCATGAACTGCCTGAGTATAAAACAACTCCTCTATCTGAGAAAAACCGCTTCTCAAAGTGCAGTGTAAGAATAAAAGCTCTCTCTCTCTCTCTCTCTCTCTCTCTCTCTCTCTCTCTCTCTCTCTCTCTCTTCCAATGGCTCTCTTCCTTTCTTTTTTACTATCTTCTCTCTCCATATCTTTCTCTAAAGATAATTCTTTTCCTCCCTCGTCTCTGTATTATATTGTTTTGTGATATGAGAAAAGATACTAATGTATTTTTCTTTTTGTGAAATGTTTTGATTATGTTTAAGAGTTAGTGGATTCCTTTATATTTGGGTGAGTGAATCCCAAGTCATTTTTAGTATATTGTGACAATAATTTTATATCAAACAATTTAACTTCTTTTTTTTTTTTAATCTATTTCTTACTTATGTTCATTTTTTTTCTTTTTTGTGTGTTGGATCAACATCATTCTCTAACTAACTTTCAGTCTCAAAGCCTAGCATTTGAGGAGCACATGACAAAGTAGGTGTCACTACAACACCACTTATTCGCTCAGAAAAGGTCTTAATAGTTGTGTGCATCGCATAAACATTGTTGTAGAGGGTTCTACTCCTTTGCGTAATTCAAGAACATTCGGTAGATAGATTAAAAATAGTGGTGGTTTGCCATCGGTGGTTCTCTAAGTAGTCAACTCAAACTTTGTAAAAATAAATAAGCAGAGAATACATGCATTCCTTAATTATCAGTGCACCCTAGCCACCTCATGATGAATGACCACTGATCTCTTACACATGTACATATGTATCTCCCATCGTAATGATTTGGCAATCAAGTGTACACAAACAAGAGGTTAGAATTTTGAGTTTAATGCATGCACTGGACAATCTATTTCTAAATGCTTTGTATCAATCTTCCTAAGCTACTAAAGTTTCAAACCACTTTCTTTTGATAAAACTCACATAGATTTTGAAATCTCTTCATTTGTTTTTTCGTGAAGATTTTTCCAAATTCATATATTTCACAAACCAACGCCCCCATCCATCTACAAATTTGATACAAATCCAATTTCTGAAAGGAAAAAATTCTTAAACTGAAATATTCTTTACCCTTGCAATCAAGATCTTCAAATCAATGAATCTATAACTTAATATTGGAACGATGAACTCTTAACCAGCCTAATTTAAATCCTATGCAAATCCACATATGCCCATAATGGATTGTCAGGATCACTTATTGAAAACAAATTAACGGTCCGTCGACATGATATCTGGACTATAGCCAATCTACGGTCGGTACTACTATATAGTCGGTTTCGATCATCCGATCATTAATGTCAGGTTCATCCCCGCCTGACATGACGCAATCGCACGCGACAAACAAAAAGCGAGCCCTTTCTGAAGCCGAAGCCGTTTCTGTCCGACGTGGGTCATTGTTCTCTGCTACGTCGTTTGTTTGTTTCCGAACCGCAAAACCGTGGGCTGGCAGGGAGCGGATTAGGCGCGGCCCCCTCTCTCCCTTGCCCAAGACGGCGAGGTAAGGCTCTTATTGTAAGGCCTACTTTGATGAACGTATTCTATATCCACACCGTCCATCCGTTTTTACAGATCATTTTATGTCATGAGTCAAAAAATAAAACAGATCCAAATCCCAGGTGGACCATACGTTACGAAACAACTGTGATTGAATGTTCCACCATTAAAAACTTCCCAGGGCTACCGTAATGTTTCTATAGTGTTTATTTTCCATCCAACCTGTTGATAGAGTCACGATAAACCTGGATGAAGGGAAAAGAAATAACAAATACCAGCTTGATCCAAAACGATTGTAGCCCACAAGAAGTATTTAATGGTCAATCACCACTTTTTCCCATGGTATGCTGCACCTTAGATAGATTTAATTCATTTTTTAGCTCATACTCTACAATGATCTGAAAAAAAATGGATGGAAGGTGTCGATATAGAATACATACATTAAAGTGAACCCCACGGTAAGACGGTGCAGCTAGTAAGCATTTGATAATCCGACGCCTGGATGGTTAGAATTGCTCGTTCCTGTGATGTTTTTAGCGTACACTTCATCTATAATATCCCGAACAATTTGGACGGTCTGGATAACCGTGGATACACGCACCCATATAAGGAGAATGAATCACCACCACTTTACAAATGGAGGTCAAATATCGTGGCATTGTAGGGCCGGAGGCTTGTTCTCTTTTTAACGAGAAGCCAGTAGCTCCTCGCTGTAAAATAAGCTCAGTCTACAAGTGTATATTTGGGGCCCACCGTGTTGTGTCCATTACATCCTTTACTTCCATTTTGTGCCCTCATTCATATTCTCCTTGAATCCCAAAAATCAAGCCGATCCAAAAACTCAGCGGCCCACACCAAGTAAAATCATTCCTAAAATCTCTAAAATCACGTGGTATGGCCCACCTGAGATTTAGAATGTCCTTATTTTTTAGTTCTCCATCCATCCCGGTGCTACATCTTATGAACGAACTGGACGTTATATACAAAAGAAAATTCGCCCACTCACAATCTGGAAGGTCTTTACAGTGGGTGCCACCACACCAACCGTTACCTGTGCTGTTATCCACCTATGTTCTGGATCAACCTGATTTGGCATAGGAGTAGAATTTAAGAATCTCATCTCATGGAGGGAGTGGATTCGTGCCTTGCATGATGGTGGACCTTGAAATGCAGCCACAAAATTATCTTACTGTACACACTTTGTCACGAAACACAAACATCAGGGTGGGCCACACAGCGCCTGGGGTTATTGTGTCCCAGAGAATCGGTGCAATCATACCAGCCTTAATGATCGTGTCAGAATTTTGCAGGTAAGCATATTTGGGTGAGGATAACATGAAAATAGATAACCTCGTGCGAAATTTTAGTGTTACATGTGGATGCAGAAATCTGGTTCACCCTTTGCCGAGTTGTTAGACCATCGAACACTGGTACATGAGAAGACAAAAGATAACCTATCTACAGCAGAGGGTCCTCTGATGCCAAAGTCAGGCTATCAATTTGGGTTTAGTAGTGTCGATAGGCTTTTGGGATGAGATTTTGTATACATCGTAGTGTCGATGGGGTCACCTATTTATAGTGTAGAGGGGTCCTCATTGATTAGGCCTATAATCGGTTCTTGGTCACAGGGGCGATCTATGCGCGTGTTTCTCAACTGTTATGCGATTTTGTTGGATGTTGTAAGTGTCGAAGTGATCGTCTCTAAAATCATGCGATAGACGGTCGAGTCTGAGCCGAGCCAAGCACTTTATGAGTTGACCTCACCTTCAAGGTCAGCCTGATGTGGATTTCGGAGCTCGGTTGGTTAGTCGGTTGAGCAACCCCTTGGTCTGCTTGTGCCAGGGCACAGGAGATGGGTTCATCTCCCAGGTGAGATTCATTGCTCAGGACGACAGTCTCTTTCTCTAGTTAGATCGATTGGTCCTCTGTCAGGGCTAAAGCTAAGCTGATCTAGCCAGATCCTCGTTGTTCATCCAATAGACCCAGGACAGGATCGTCCATGTCCCTGGTCATGGTTGGCCTTGACTCTGCCTCCCGATATTTGTGAGTCCGAGTTGACGGCATGAGCATTCAGACTATTTTTACATATAACATTACACCCTGCTATTTTGGGTCCTTACTCATGGCTCAGTGGTACGTTGGCAAGAGTTTGTGTGTAAAATTCTTTTTAAAAAAAAACAAAAGAAAAAAAAAAAAGAAATTTAAAAGAACTAAATGAGAAGTTGGGCACAACTTCGGTTAGAGCTGTACACGAGCAGACTGAGGCTCGAGTACTCGCTCGACTCTACTCGGAATACTCGACTCGTCTGAGTTAGAGCTGAGTACGAGCGGGTTTTCACTGCTCGTTTAGATTATGAGTAGAGTACGAGTCTAGAGGTACTCGGTACTCGACTCGCTACCCGTGTATATAAGTCCGCCCGAAAAAAAAAAAAAAACCCCTACCCCACCTGTCATTTTCATTTTTCCAGTCCGCCCAAACCCTACCTCACCCGTCAATCGTCATTTTCATTTTTCCAGTCCGCCCAACCCTACTCCACCCGTCATTTTTCAGTCCGCCCAAACCCTACCCCACCCGTCCTTTTCAAGCAGCGCCCAAACGGCCAAACTCTTCCCTCCCAGCGAGCGTTCAAAAAAAACTCCCTCCCGACCGTCCCTCTGCCACTTGTCCCATCGTCCGTCATCGCCCTGCCTTGCACCGCTGCACGCAGCTACCGTCAGTCATCCCTCTGCAACTCGTCCCGTGACTCCCGTCGTCCGTCATCGCCCTGCCCTGCACCGCTGCACGCAGCTGCTGTCGGTCGTCCCTCTTCTGCTCGCCTACTGAGGTGTGGCCATGTGGGGTTGATTTTTTTATTTTTTTATTTTTATTACTCAACTCATGTGCTCGTACTCGGACTCTACTCGAAAACTCGGACTCGACTCTACTCGTTTACTACTCGTACTCGGGCAAGTAGAGTACGAGCAGGGAGGCCCTGCTCGTTGGCCGAGTAGAGTCAAGTACGAGCAGCACTCGGGCGTTAAGAGCCGAGTACGAGCAGGGCGATACTCGACTCGACTCAACTCGTGTACAGCTCTAACTTCGGTGGATATGGATCCGAGACCCATGACTATGAGGTCCACCACGATGTATGCAGATGAAAGTCATTTTAGGAGATGATTTTTGAAGTAGATCTATATGTCAGCTAGACTATATAAAATGAAACATTAATAATTGACTATTAAAACCTTCTTGTGACTACAAAAGCTTTGTTTCAAGGAGATATTTGTGTGGTCTCTTCATGTAAGTCTACGTGACCTTATCATCAAGTTTGATGGCAAATAAATATTTCGGTGGACTCCATGAAGCTTTTAGTGGTGGAGATTAAATTATAATTGTTTTTTGTAGTGTGGTCTACTTAAGAATTGGGTCTGCTTCATTTTTAGGATTATGCCCTAAAATTGAGCTTTCAAAATGTTTGGATAGTGTGGATTTAAAGAACATATCATCTTGAGCCCCACAGTCAGGGATCGATGAAATGGCCCGGAGAATCCAATGAGAAGGGTAGTTTTGTCATTTAAAGTACACCGAAAAGGCAACATACATTGTTTTGTTCTAAAACAGTAAAGAAATATAAATAAGGGTACCAAGACACCTCCCGGCCCGTTTCCGGCTGGAAATGGGTAAGAGCTTTGAGTGGCCACATTAATATAAGGAGAAATGGATGGATGGTGCCAATAAAATCCAAACATCACAGTTACTCGTTCCGAGCTGGCGACAACGGAGGTAGGACGCCGCTTTCGGATTAGACTAGATTTGTTGATGCAAAAATCTGTTGCGTCCTCTTCCCACGTCCTACCACCTGCACAAGAGGGAGACAAGGGAGACCCTGGGTCAAGTTGGGGAACCTCTAATGCTAAAGTCAGCGCTAGGACGATGCAAGAGAAAAGTTTTTAAGAGAGTTTTTGATGTAGAACGTGTCACAGAGATATTCCCAGCACGGTTGAGCCAAAAGGAGGTGGACCATAAATTGACCATAACTTTTGATCCAGGGTATCGTTACAGGGGCGTACAACCTATCGATCTTTACTGAAACGGGTCATCCGAGGTGAACCGACCCACAAGTGGGTCGCATCTGTCCGTTTCGTCAGAAAACGTGCGCTTTCAGCTCAAAAACGAATTTTTAGGAAGATTTTACTATTTTTAGTAATTCCGAATTTTTGATATTTTTTAGAGTTTTAGATTTTCTTTCCTTATAGAAATAAGTTTTAGTTATACTAGGACTCTTCTAGAGAAAGTTTATTTGTAATTTTTATTTTTAGAAATTAGGCTTTAGAAGAGTTGTATTAGAATTAGAATTTTTATTAGAGTTAGAATTTTGCTATTTTTGGTAATTACGAATTTTAGTTTATTTTTTTTTTCTATTAATAGTGTAAGGAGACACATTAGAAAATCATCAATGATTAATTAAGCTATTTCGAATTTATTTAGAATTTATTTCTATTTTCTGCTCTCTTTTCTCGTGGATTCGAGAAGTCTCTGTGAGGAGTCCAGAGAAGTTCCGTGGATTCGGAATAGTTATCCTCTTGAGGAAGACGGTGCTCGACCTCACGTCCTCCCCTGCGTCAGTTTGGTATCAGAGCGAGGTTTCTCCTCGGGTCGATGGCTTCTAACGACGGGTCGGGCAACAATCCCATGGGCGGTGCTCCAGGGAATTTACCTTTAACGGCGACAGCTTTCAAAGTAGTGCAACAAGAGAATCGGCAAGCCATGCAAGGGCTGCAGGCTTCCATCGACCGCATAGCGGATCTCTTGACGGAAAACCTAAGGCAACTCTATGGTCATGGTGGTGATCCACCACCAGCAATTGCTGGAATTCGTAATTATACTGATCGTAAGGCGATGCTATCAATGAACCAAAGGATGGTTCAAGAATTCAAGATGAAAGTCGATCTTCCTAGTTTTAATGGTCAACTCTACTTCAAGGACTTTCTCGATTGGTTGCTCGAAGTCGAACGTTTCTTCGACTACATGAACATCGTAGAAGAAAGAAAAGTTAAACTCGTGGCATACAAGTTGACGGGCAGAGCTTCAGATTGGTGGGAACAACTTCAACTCGAGCGGATGAGACAGATGAAGGCGCCAATCCGCACATGGTCGCGGATGAAGAAGTTATTGTGCATACGATTCCTCCCTCGAGATTACGATCAGGTATTATTTCAACAAAACCAAAATTATTATCAAGATAGTCGATCAGTAAAAGATTATGCAGAAAAATCCTATTATTGGTCCGCGAGAAACAATTTCATCAAAACGGAGTTGCAACAGACTACAGGATTCATCAGTGGCGAACATGTGACCTTTATGGGAATGGAGAACCAACCCAAGACTTCTAAAGTAGAAGGACAATATCTCATCACTGAACAGGCCTTTGTCAAACAATATGAGGAAACGGGAAATATATATCCATTAGTTGAAAAGAAAAAATATATGGAGCCTGTAAATATCTTAGAGGATTTGGAACCAGTATCGCAGGAGTTCAAGAGGGTTGTGATCGATGAACTCTCTAATAAATTACCTCCCATACGAGATATACAAAATGACGTTGATCCCGTCTCAGGGGCAAGTCCGCCCAATTGCCCACATTATCAGAAAAAATATGAGATTTTAAAGACAGATGTGAAGGAACTGATCAATATTAGTCAAGTCAAGGACAGCATGAGTACATGTATTGTGTCAGATGTGAAGGAACTGATCAATATTAGTCAAGTCAAGGAAAGCATGAGTACATGTATTGTGTCAGCTCAAGAGCTTAATGCCAAGTCTAAAAAAAGGGCTAATGAACATCGGCTTCAGAAGTTATCTCAGACTCATGTGCCAAGTCTCTTGCGTAACTCGAGGACGAGTTTTTTTCAAGTGGAGGGGTCTGATGTAGAACGTGTCACAGAGATATTCCCAGCACGGTTGAGCCAAAAGGAGGTGGACCATAAATTGACCATAACTTTTGATCCGGGTATCGTTACAGGGCGTACAAACCTATCGATCTTTACTGAAACGGGTCATCCGAGGTGAACCGACCCACATAGTGGTCGCATCTGTCCGTTTCGTCAGAAAACGTGCGCTTTCAGCTCAAAAACGAATTTTTAGGAAGATTTTACTATTTTTAGTAATTCCGAATTTTTGATATTTTTTAGAGTTTTAGATTTTCTTTCCTTATAGAAATAAGTTTTAGTTATACTAGGACTCTTCTAGAGAAAGTTTATTTGTAATTTTTATTTTTAGAAATTAGGCTTTAGAAGAGTTGTATTAGAATTAGAATTTTTATTAGAGTTAGAATTTTGCTATTTTTGGTAATTACGAATTTTAGTTTATTTTTTTTTCTTTATTAATAGTGTAAGGAGACACATTAGAAAATCATCAATGATTAATTAAGCTATTTCGAATTTATTTAGAATTTATTTCTATTTTCTGCTCTCTTTTCTCGTGGATTCGAGAAGTCTCTGTGAGGAGTCCAGAGAAGTTCCGTGGATTCGGAATAGTTATCCTCTTGAGGAAGACGGTGCTCGACCTCACGTCCTCCCCTGCGTCAGTTTTCTGCGTACCTTTCATCGTGGAGATTTTCTGTTTTTATAGGAATGGGAGAGTCCTGTCGTACAGGGATTCTCTTGTGAATATCTCAGATATTTGATTTGGTTGTAATCTGTTTATTGATTTTGCCCGATCTAGACATCTTCGGGGTTGAGAATCCTTTCACAAGATTTTCGGGACGATATTTGCGTTTACACCGTCTCTTCCTCGCTCGACTCGGGCTTAACCAACTCTAGTAATAACCGAGTTTCGGCTGACTGCAAGGACGTAGTTTTTTGCCTTCTGTCGGATGAGATAGGGTCAATCTATACTGATATAATTTCTTAATCCGATAGCCGACACTGTAACTGACCTAATATGGGACGGTTTTATGGTTGGTCAGAAAATTTTTAACATTTGGGCCTTAATTGGTCCCCTTAGACGTTGCTGACTCGTTATCTAAGTCAACTTTATGCGTCTTATGTATTTTGCCTATGGCTTACGACTCTATAAATCTCGGTCGAGGTTCATTCCTCATTGTCTGAGCTAAGTCTCTCCTTGAGACATTTAATTCTTTTGCCTCCGTTAGGCTTACTGCCTCGAGTATCCCGGACAGTGTCAATAGAGTTGGTCCATTCCATAACCGGGTATCCGAGCTTGTCATATTTTTCCCCCAACAAGATTCAACTGTTAGGGATGGTAAATGCTACCTGACGAAACTCAAAAGAAAGAAAGCACATACAGTCAACGTGCAATGTCCACGTACAGTCGCCGGACAAAACTCAAAAGGCAACAAACGTCGTTTCAGAAAGATCCAACCACTTGGTTATCTAACGCGTTTTTACCTTAATCAAAGCCCCATTCAAAGCACTCCAATGTCCAAAACCCCTATAAATCCTTACAACTACAAGAGCTCCACTCCACTCATCTTTCAGTTTTCTCTTAGCTCTGCATATTTTAGCAGAGTGGAGATGGAAGAACATAACGAAGAGTTCAAGCTCTGTTCAAGATGTGCCATCGATGTCTGAGGACGTGCCACGTGCCGGATTGTTACATTATGCCCAGTCCACAACGCCCGAATCCGGAAGCTGAACCGGTCTGGGTGCCTGTAATTGATATGGCGTGCTTACGCGAATCCCCTCATGCAAGGTCTCTTGTTGTGGAAGAAATCGGCGAGGCGTGCCAACAGATGGGCTTCTTTCAAGTAAGCCCACAATATCCTTTTTCTCCCTTTCTAAGATGGTTTAGGGTTTGTCTGGGTATGAGATTCTCCTAAATCGGGATTAAGCGATTGTTTTTTAATACCCCTTATGTCAGACGTATATTGCCTACTAACGTGGGGATACGATTTTAGTCAATTCCAATGATGTAGGGATACGATTCTTTGCTATTAAAATTATTTTTAATCTTTACTATAAAAAATTTATAAATTATTTATACATAATTAGGGTAAAATGAGATGAACTTGTTTTAAGTAGCACCCAAACAGGCCCGAAGTGTGTTACACAACATTTGTGTCCTCACTCTGCTTTTACGTGATCTGATCTCGTTGGAAGATCAGACCATTGATTGATCTTATGGTCGTGATCTCTGCATCGAATATGTGATTATCTTTCTTAATGTAGGTCATTAACCATGGAATATGCCCGTCGATTGCTAAGGACGCGCTTAGCTCCGCCACAGATTTTTTTGAATTGCCGATTAAGGAGAAGATCAGCCTCATGTCGGACGATGTTAGCAAGGCCGTGAGATTTTCGACGAGCATAAAGGACGGTGTGGATAGGATCCAATTTTGGAGGGTCTTCCTCAAACACTACGCACATCCGTTGGATGAGTGGGTCAAACTATGGCCATCCAATCCACCCGATTATAGGTATGTTTATCCCATTTTTGCATTGGTTTTTACAATTTTAGTTGATTCTATTTCAGCAACCGTCATTCACTTATTGTTCGAAACACCTTTGATACGGACCGTTTATCTCACGAGGGTCTACTTGCCAAAGAACTGCCAACCTGAATCAAAGCTTATGATTTGGGGGACTAAGAATAACCTACAAACCGTATTTGGCGAGGAAAAAGATCCACTAATCAGTGAGATTTCGGGCCACGTGCCATCCACGTTTGGGCCCGGCCAAGGCGCAAGCCTACATCGCTGCTCATAGGCGTGCCACGTTTACACGTGTGCTGTTGGGTTAAGGTCGGCTACGTGGGGAATGTCTTGCGATTGATTGACGCATGCGTTCTTATGTGTCTCCCGTGACCTATCCACGTCATCATTCCAGGATTTTGACACGAGTGTACCACGAGAGCACGACGAACCCCTCGGTGTGCACTGTGCAGTTAAAGCGGATTGCCTGTGCCACCGGCCGCAGGGATAATCCTAGTGGCATGACGGGGCCAAGCTCTTTGGAGCCCAATGCGATGTGTGTATTTTATCCACGCTGTCCATCTTTTACGATGTAGTTTATTATGATGCGGTCTACTTGTTTATTATGATGCGGTCTACTTTGAATTTTGGATCTGCATTATTTTTTAATTCATGCCTTAAAATGAGCTAGAAAAACTGAAGGATAATATGGATAAAACACGTACATTAGCCCATGTTGCAGGTAGACCGCACCACATGAAACAGTCATGATTGAATTCCTACCATTAAAAATTTCATAGAGTTATGTTTATCCATCCAACCTGTTGATAAGGTCACGAAGACCGATACGAAGAGACCACGCAAATATCATCTTGATCCAAAGCTTTTATTGCCCACAAGTAGTTTTTAATGGCCGATTACTACTGTTTTCTATACCATGGTCCATCTGAGATTTGGATCTACTTTATTTTTTGCATCATGCCTCAAATGAGTTTTCATTAAGATGGACGGCATGGATGTAGTCACATACATCAAGTTAGGCCCCATAATCAGGGGTCCCACGCACCTAAGTAGATCCGGGTCTCACATAATCCGCTCCCTGCCAGGAAAGACTGGGTCGTGGTAGGGTCTCTGTTGGGCCTGTCATGGTGTATGTGTTTTATCCACACCGTCCATTTTAAGACATGAGTCAAAAGAATCAGTCAAATTTAGAGTTCAAGTTGGCAACACGGCGGGAAAATGTGGGGATTGAACACCTATCTGTAAAACTTCACGGTGGAGCCCACGGAACTTGGTGACATCAACCCACCACCGAAGTGGGTGGTGTGTGGCACACCACGCAATCTGCTCCACTTATTAAAGACGGTTTGGCGGGAATGTACCAAGCATTTTGAATGCGACTTTCCAAAAGCGCATCCGAATTCCCGCCAATCATTTCTAAGGGCTGGTGGAAGAAATTCGCGCACTAACACTCGGTGCACACTATGCGCACGTGACAAGAAATGGCCAATTAGCAATTTTGTTTCCCCAACTTGTATGTTTCTGTCTGTATGATTGATCGTATGGGTCAATGGGTGCATTGCAATAGGGAAAAGATGGGAAGATATTGCACTGAAGTAAGGAGAGTAGGCTTAGAAGTGATGGGGGCCATCATGGAGAGCTTGGGACTGGGCCCCACATACTTGAGTGACAAGCTGGAGGAAGGGATGCAAGTTATGGCCGTCAATTGCTATCCGCCCTCTCCCCACCCTCATCTCGTGCTGGGATTACCGCCACATTCGGACTTCAGTTGCATAACCATCCTTCTCCAGAGCTGCCAGGGCCTCCAAGTCATCGGCCCTGATGGGGACACGTGGAGGGCTGTCCCAGAGCTCCCAGGGTCCCTACAGGTCCACGTGGGTGACCATCTCGAGGCGTTGAGCAACGGTCGATATGAAAGCGTCCAGCATCGCGCCACCGTGAACGCTGAGCGGACGAGGATTTCTATAGCCAGCCTCCATGGCCTGGCCATGGACGAGAAAATGAGGCCCGCTGATGATCTGGTGGACAATCTACGGCCCAGATGCTACAAAGAGAGCAGCTTTAGAGACTTCCTGAACTTCATCGCCACCAATGACATAGCAGATGGGTCTAGCTTTCTAGACACTCTTAGGATGTATAGTTAGGATTTATTGTGGACCGTTTACTCTCTTTTCTTACAAATATCGTATTAGATGTGACGAATGATCATCATCGTCCATGTAGTCTGTACTAGAGGCACATGGCATGCGTAATAAGGGTTCATTTTAGCTAATCTCATGTAAGGTATGAGACGATTATACTTACATCCCTTTTATCTTGGATAGGGGTGTCAATTGGCCGGGCACAAGCCTGCCAAATCAGAGTTTTGAATAGGTTCGCCCCGTCAGCCCGGCCGGAAACAGTTCAAAATCCGGCAAGACCAACCCCAGGCCCACTTCGTTCACACCCCTAATTTTATATCATATCAGGGGACGGCGACGCGGATTTCCTGCTGAAGTCTTTTTGTGGGGTTAGAAACTTTAATAGGGACGCGGATTGCGTCCTAACCCCGCCCGTCTCTAGCCCCGGATAGGCAGTTCTGTGGGACCGCCTACTGTGATGTATCGGTTTCGCAGTCCATCCCTCCTATCATATCATTTTAAGATATAATAATAAAAATAAGGTAAATCCAACGCTCAAGTGAAGCAAACCACAGGTGACCCTTACATTTAATGCAACTAAGCTTATTAATTGGTGTTGTCCACTTGAGCGTTGGATCCGCCTAATTTTTGTTATTCTACCTTAAAATAATCCAAGAGGAGGGACAGACGCGTGGATATACTGATATATCACAGTGGGCCTGACCACAAGTGCCCGTTCGGGGCTAGAGTCGTGGGGGTGGGATGCAATCCGCGTCCGAAGCTTAGGTGGGGTGACTGTGATGTTTGTGATAAATCCACTCCGTCCATCCGTTTTTAGAGATCATTTTAAGTGAGCCAGATCCAAGTCTCCGGTTGCATATGGTAAAAAGGAAAGCACATGTACCTGTAAGACTTCCATCAGATGGGCACCTTTTGACCATAGGATACTTAGACCGGCCACGTGGGTGGGCCCCATAAAAGTTGTGACCGTTTATCTACTAAGAAAACTTTAATACTGAGGACGATAGTGATGCATGTAACACATGGACAAAGGAATCATATATACCTTCTTCTTCTCTGTTTTTTTTTTTTTTTTTTTTTTTTTTTGAAAAGGGATCATACAAAACTAAATTGGCGAATTTATGGATCTCAATTTAGATGTATGAGAAAAAAGAAAAGTCCATTTGTTTGATCATACAACTATTGGTTTGGTGGACATTGATTCGAGGGATGAAATGAAAAATATTCAAATGTCCTATTCCAGCAAACGAGTGTACATGAAACAGAGCTTAAATTGTTCAACTACTTTGACATTGGGATTTTGAAATATGTATAGTGGGTTCCACAATTTAGGAATTTTTATTTCATTTAAATGTAGTTAAAAAAATAATAATAAGCCATGTGCATGCATCTCAAGCATCGTAAGTTGCTAGAGTATCAAATAACCACCCGTGTTAAAAGAATGTCTAGATTTTAATATTTATAACTTAAACCATCTGTATTAAAAGGATGTCTAGTCTATATTTTAATATTTGTAAGTTACCTGCGGTGGGGGGATGCAATCCGCGTCTGAAGCTTAGGTGGGGTGACTGCGATGTTTGTGATAAATCCACCCCGTCGATCCATTTTTAGAGATCATTTTTAGCCATGCGACCAAAACTGAGCCAGATCCAAGTCTCAAGTTGGCATATGGTAAAAGGGAAAGGCACATGTACATGTAAGGCTTCCATCAGGTGGGCACCTTTTGACCATAGGATACTTAGACCGGCCACGTGGGCCCCATAAAAATTGTGATGACCGTTTATCTACTAAGAAAACTTTAATACTGAGGATGATGATAGTGATGCTTGTAACACATGGACAAAGGAATCATATATACCGTCTTCTTTTCTGATGTTTTTTTTTTAAAAGGGATCATACAAAACTAAACGAATTTATGGATCTCAATTTAGATGTATAAGAAAAAGAAAACTCCATTTGTTTGATCATACAACTATTGGTTTGGTGGACCTCAATTGGACGGATGAAATGAAAAATATTCAAAGGTCCTATTTCAGCAAACGAGTGTCCATGAAACAGAGCTTAAATCGTTCAACTAATTAGACATTGGGAGTTTGAAATATGTACAGTGGGTTCCACAATTTAGGAATTTTAATTTCATTTAATGTAGTTAAAAATAAGAATAATAATCTGTGTGCCTGCATATCAAGCACCGTAAGCTGCTAGAGGATCAAATAACCACCATTATTAAAGAATGTCTAAATTTTAATATTTATAACTTAAACCACCTGCATTAAAAGAATGTCTATATTTTAATATTTATAACTTAAACTACCCACAATAAAAGGATGTCTAAAATTTAATATTTATAACTTAACTACCAGTATTAAAAGAATGTCTAAATTTTGATGAGGACATCGTACACACGCACGTCCAAAGGTCGTCCACACGTGCACGCACACCACTCCCTATGCATGTACGTACGAAGAAGGAGGGCCCTACCGTCGATCTGGCTCGATAACGACGTTTAGGGAGGGCCTCTTAGTTAGAAGACGAAGTTTTGATTCAAAAGAGTGGACCCGATAGTTAAGAAAAGCCCATCATGAGATCTTATGATCGTGGCTCACTAGTCGAATTGATTTCATATTTTAGGTTTTATTTATTGTTATTATTTAGAATATCATGAACGCTTTTGATTTCTTTGTTTGATTTTTATTTTAGATTACTTCATCGCCAAGTAAGAGATTGCGTACATGACACAAGTTCAGGGGTATAAGATTTTCCTTGTAAATAGGCACTCCTTGTAGGTTTTTTATTCATCGAAGTTGAATAAAAATTTCTGCTTGATTTTTCTGCTCATTGAGTTTCTGAGTTGTGGAAAAATTAAAGTGGGTGCAAATCCCTCCCTTTTCGAAGGGCTGAGATTAAAGTGGGTGCGAAGCCCTTCCTAAATTGTATGTGATCTTATACATATACATACCTTTCTTGTATGTATTCGTTTCATACACATACATTTCTTGCCACTAGCTGATACTTCGTTGAATCATTTCATCAAACACTTGGAGAGCAACATCAATATCAAAGTATCCGACTCACCGAACTAGTTTGATATGAGTTCAATTCAAGTTGGGGTTCGATCCGAGTCGAGTCGAGTCGAGTCGAGCTTAGGCAAGCTCGAACTCGATTCGAAATTTTTTCAAGCTCAAAAAATCAATTCAACTCAGCTCCAACTTAGCTTCAAACCGAGTCAAGTCGAGCTTTTTTGAGTCGAGTTGAGTGAGCTAACCGAGTTAACTCGGCCTATGCACACCCATAGGTACAAGAATAGTGGCTTAGAGACACTTATAAGTAGTTCCCAATCAATGTACACATATAGTTTGAAGATGGCCATTGGATGCAGTGTCATGTTTCAATGATCCAAGCCGTTTAGACGGCTGGACTTAAAGGATGCCCGGAAGAAAAATATTATGTTTAACTATTTTAAACGTTTGATTATTTAACTATTTGTCACGATGGGCCAACCCTGGGCCAAGGTCTTTTCATCCCCATAGGGCCAGGCCAGGTCTCAGGGAACTAAGCCCTAATCCCACCTAATCAGGACACATGACCTTAGTTCCAAACGTTCTAACTGGTGGACCATCCCTTAAAGCGTCTATAACTTAAATTGGCACGAATTAGATATTCCTAACCATCTTTGGATTGCCTACTTGCGGAAATTCATTGCCATAGAACGAATAAAGAGAAACAAGAGCCTGTATAACCGTCGGATTAGATTACCAAATTCAGAATCCCGTTTAAGAATACTTCATATCCGTTTCCACAGACTTCTCCAGCTCGTTAGGTATATCAACCAACCTTGTTTCTTACGCCACAATACCCTTCCCACCCTTAGTCTTTCTCTAAATTACGAAAATATCACCAAATGAATTTTAAATGAAAAGGACAACCGTTTACGCAATATACATTTGCCCAAATGGGCCAGAAAAGGACTGGTCTAAATGGGCCCGACCGGGCTGGCTCGAAAGTTTATCAAATCCTCATTTCCAACATGAATATTCCTAATCCATCTGTTGATCAAGTGGGCCACACGTTCCCAAAGAAATAGACATTTAGAAAAATGAAACCATTGGTCTACAAGCAAGATGAAGATTTATAAAATAAAGCACATGAAATTGGGCCAGGCCAGATCAAGTTAAATGGTTGAGACCAAGCCCGGCCCATGGGCCGAGCTAATAGGTTACCCGTTGCCACCCAAACCATGAGATGAACACGTACAAACCATTTTGGCCATGTAAGGAAAACCACACCGAGATAAATGGATAATGCAAGAGAAGGGTATTTCAGTAATTTTTTGGGAAACCCTGGGGAAGCTTAGAATTCTAACATAATTCCCCTGATGACGAATGCCGAAAATCTAACAAAAGCCCACCAACAAACCTAAGCAGACTCACCCATTATAAAACCCTTAACAATGTCTCCTTAGTCGCCATTACTAATCCATCCGCAATGGCAATTCCCGAAGCTACCCCTACTTGCACATCAAAATTACGAATTGAAGCTATTCAGACTGTCATCCCATCAAAGGTTGCTGGGCCGGGATTAAGGCGCCGGATATCCGTATCGGGCCCGCTTCGATCGGGTATATACCGGAAGCATATCCACATCGTTCTATGCTATAAGAAAACTCATGAAGACGAGTGTGGGTGGATGGTCGCCGGGTGGCTCAAGGAATCGCTGAACTCGGTGTTGTCGGAGTATCCAGCGTTGGCCGGGAGGCTTCGACGTGGGTCCTACGGCGATGGTCGTGAGCTGGCGATCGTGTTCAATGACTCGGGCGTTAGGCTTGTGCAGGCTCAGATGGACATGACACTATCCGAGTTCTTGAATTCCAGTGAGAGAGAGGATTCAGAAGCTGAGCTGGCGTTTTGGAAGGACGTTGATGAAGAGAATCCTCAGTACTCGGCATTGTTCTATGTCCAGGTGTGGTATTTGAAAGTGTGGCGTAGGTTAGCAGAGTCGATCTTGATGGATTTGCTAACGTCCGCCCAGGATGATGGGTTTATCTTTGACTAATGGTCATTACTTTGACTTTTAACTGAGGTTTGCTAAGCCCGCATGTATTTTTACAAGCGGCCACACGTGCCAACATGAGATGAGAATGGAGGACATCCTAGCCATGATTCAACTGGGCCACATTGGAATGGTTAATTGGACCAAAATGTCGACGGTTAGCAACCGTCCATATTCAACATAGACAATAGGGTCCAGAAATGATGTGGCCTAGGGGTGCACATGGTTCGGTTCGGTCCGGTTCGAGGGTGAAACCGGAACCGAACCGTTCCTTACGGTTCCAGGATTTTCGGAACCAGAACTGGACCGTTAGCACCCTGGAACCGAACCGGAACCGGACCATGAAAACCGGTTCGGTTTCGGATCAGTTCCACGGTTCTGGGCTTTTTATAATCCGGCCCAATTGCATGTTCTATTTTATAATTTAGCCTATGTTCATTCATGTTGTGATACACTTGATGAATGGTTTAGATATCGTATATGGTGTGAAAAAATACATTTATGAAAATAAGCAAATGATGCATCGTAAATCATGAATCATGAGTCAAATATACAACTAAAATATATTGTAAACTCACAGTTCTACGTTCAGTTCCACGGTTTGGTTCCAAGTTTGGTTCCACAGATTGGATCAACGGTTCGGATTCACGGTTCGGATCCACGGCTCGGTTCGGTTCTACATACCCCCAAACTGGAACGAATCGAACCGAACTAAGCGATTTTTTAATTTTTGGAATTGGAACAGAACCGGTTCGGTTTCGGATCAGTTCCACGGTTCTGGGCTTTTTATAATCCGGCCCAATTGCATGTTCTATTTTATAATTTAGCCTATGTTCATTCATGTTGTGATACACTTGATGAATGGTTTAGATATCGTATATGGTGTGAAAAAATACATTTATGAAAATAAGCAATGATGCATCGTAAATCATGAATCATGAGTCAAATATACAACTAAAATATATTGTAAACTCACAGTTCTACGTTCAGTTCCACGGTTTGGTTCCAAGTTGGTTCCACAGATTGGATCAACGGTTCGGATTCACGGTTCGGATCCACGGTTCGGTTCGGTTCTACATACCCCCAAACTGGAACGAATCGAACCGAACTAAACGATTTTTTAATTTTTGGAATTTGAACAGAACCGGTGCACTCTAGAGCTAGGCCAAACCGGACCGTTTGGTTGGTTCTGGTCCGGTTCCACGGTTCTACCGGTTTGATGTGCACCCCCGATGTGGCCTTAGCCACGTGTAAAATTACATGGGCCGAGAGTGTGGGCTTAGCAAGGCCGAGGTCAAGGCCAGAACCGAAATGTAAGGCAGATTACCACAATATCCTCGTCTTCAGGGAATTAATGAGCGTATAATCGTCAAATGAAAGGTATTTCATATATTTTTGTTGGCTTTTGTTAGGACGTGGAGAGCGGCGTGACAGCTCCCATGCGTGGCCTGATTCCAAGTCGGATAGCACACATGTCAGAGATCAAGGCCGTTCAACGGGTTGTGCATCACTGTGAGCATGCCATATACCAAAAAATCTGGCAGCACACCAATCAAATTAGACGCACGTACGTTTAATTTGGACTGATGGACTTTTTTCCAGCTGCCCATTTTTTATACCAGTTTGACCTAACTCATTAGAGGGCCTTGTTTTTTTCCCAATAACATGGCTAATTACCTGATGAATGGCTAGGATCTCTAACACGTGTGCCATGGGAGGGTGGGAAGCAGGGACAGCATGGGAGCTGTCATGCTGGGTCAGCAATCAGCATCACTTTCGAGAAAAGCGCTGATACTTATAATATGTGGGTAGTTAAAAATTAGGAACGCGGATTTGGTGAACCCGTGACCGTTAAGCCATGTATTGTGCATCTATACAATACATTTGTTATTTTAGATAGCATGGGCCCAAAAATAAAGTAGATAGAAATTTAAATTGCGCCCACCATTAAAAACTTCTTGTGAGCCACAGAAGTTTTATCATTTCATCCAGGTCTGTGGGACATTACCAACTGCATGCTGGAAGCAAATAAATATTTTAATGTGCCATAAGAAGTTTTTAATGGTGGGCAGTTCAATCACCCGTTTCCTATAGTGTGGTCCACTTGAGATTTGGATCTGCTTTTTATTTGGTCTCCTAAAATGAGTTGGAAAAACGGATGGACGGCGTGGATATGAGATACATACATCAAAGTGGGCCCCACGGTCACCACTCACAGGAGTCGTGTTTCCCTGGCTTCACCGAATCATCGTTTGAATGAACCCGTCCGAAGTTTCGGGTCCAGCTCATATGCATCATTAACCAAACCATCAGATTGGTGGACAATTTATTGGACGGTTAGAAATGAAAGTATCCAATGGTATTATTTCAACAAATAAGTGTCCACATAGGTTTAAAAATTTTTAATCGATTTAACTTGAATTCCACGTGTCGTATCTCTAAGTGCCGTGCGTGTGCATCAATTGTCATACGCAATGAGAGTAACAAATAACCCCTTACGTTGGTTAGTTTCATGTGGTGCATGTTAGTAAAACAAGGGAGGGGTAATCTAACATGAGCATGCGGCTCATCTAAACATCACCAACCGGCTTTTGTTCCTTCCAGGTGACCAATTTCCAGGGGGACGGCTATTCGATCGGGATTACAAGCAGTGTACTACTCGCCGACCCCATACTAATGACCAGCTTCATCGGGAGATGGGCCCACATCCACGACGAAATTCTCGCTCAAAATACCATCCCCAAAATACCCCTGTTCTACCTCCCTAATTTCAAGAAAACCGATGGAACCTCCACCACCACTCTCACCTCCACCCCATGTAACCACAACCATTACCAGACCATGTCATTCAAGCTCCCCAACATGGACTCGAAGAGATTCATGGAAGCGAACGAAACATGCGAGGCGATCGCCTCTCTCTGCTCTGAAGAAGCCGTTCGGATACTGGGTGGCAACGAGACCTTTTCCAAGCTTTCTATCATCTTCAATGACCGTTCGGGTGACTGGAGAGTAACAACGTGTGTGGAAGAAGGGCAGATTGGGTACAAAGGTAGGCATGAGGGTGCAATGGGCCCCACGAGCTGGGACGATCTAGGGGCGAATGAGGTATCGTTCTACAAAGGTAATATGCCTGTCCATGTAGCTTATCACGTGGAGTCGTGCCATGATGAAGGGCTTGTGCTGATAATGCCGCCTATTGAGGAGAGCAGTTTGGGAATTGCAGTTAGTGTAACGGTTCCTAAGTAGATCAGAGCCGTCAGATATGAATGAAGTAGATGGACGTGAGATTCATGTAATGTCTGTGGAATGTGTGTATGTAGAGAAGAAGTTGGTTTGTTGTCTTTGCTTTTGATAGGTGTGCTTGAACTCCAAGCAAAGGTAAGGTGGAAAAATAAAATAAAAAGGAAAAGGAAGGGGTGTGTGTGCTTTTGTATATACTTTTAATGCCATTTGAATCACTTGTCTTTTAAGCTGATTTTGTGCTACTTGCTTCCTTATATGGAAATGCATCAGTGGGGATGGCAATGGGCTAGCCGGCCCAACACTGTAGACTTGAGCTTGGGTCCCAAACTTGGCCCAGGGTCCGGCCTAGGCTTCGAATCTAGGCCCGGTGTCTTCGTTGGCCTGGGCCAATGATGAATGGCCAACCTCAACTATCGCTCCAGTACAATCATCAAGAGGCCCACCATTATAAAAAAGAATGGATAGTTTAAAGACACTAATGGGCTATCCATTCACCAAACGTGCATAGTTTAAATGCAATCATTAGATCAAGTTAGTTTCAATTATCTAAACTGTTTGCATAGTGGAGTGAACGCTTTTATATTAGACTATTTTAAACCTTTGATCATTTAAATATTTTTCAGCTAGAGATAACACTAAGTTAAGGCCAACTCTATTTAGCCCATTTCCACTTCTAAGTAAATTTGTGTCTTGACTAGTAGTCATAGACAACTGTACATGTCTATGATTTGCCGACTTCCTTGTGCGCAAGAAGCAAAGCACTAAAGTACTCATGGATATGTGATGGGCAGACCATGGATTGGTTGTCTCCTATGAAGATGTGAAATTACTTGTCAATGACACTTTACAGTTTTGACATGTATGAAGATCATATTTATTCATGCACATCTATGACATGTTTTAATGTATCACATCCCACATGTACGTATATGCCGCTGCCATCAAATTTTAAGTACTAAAAATTCTGGCACATGTGTCAAATATGCACATGCACATTACAAGTGTGTCAGCAACTAATCTTTAATATCCACACATGAATCACAATCTATATATATTATATCCATGATCTAAGGTGTTTTACAAACAAGGGATATAACAACTAATCAGCCACAACATATTCATCATTAGATAGCGTTGACAGCATGCCATGGATTGCTACTCATGACCCAGCTTTCCCCAAAACCAAACAGGCCAAAAGATTAAAGGTGGGGCAATTGTAACTTTTCTTCATTTTCGGGTTAAAATAGAGGGTTAAGAATAATAATACTAATAACGCTAATGCTAATGCTAATGGGAGGAGTTAGATTTGCAAAATGGAGAATCCTTTTTTCTTTGAAAGTGGGACAAGTATCACAGGTTTTCCCAATTGTTTCGGCATTCTTATCTTTCTTATCAGTGTCTGCCTCCCTTTACACTTAACTACCCATCTCTCTCCTCTCTGTCTCTCTCTCCCTCTCCCTCTCTCAGACAATGAATTTAGGAGATCTTTTCAAAGGAAAGGATGGTAAAAAGCCACAAAAATCAAGTGCTAATAGCCTGAGTAATTCTTTCTTACCCTATCAAAACTCATCCCTTCAAGTGCTAATAGCCAAATCAGTTTGATCTTCATATGTTGTTTTTATATGCATTTATTCTTAAGCTTGTAACCATAATTCCCTCTCGCGTGATCAATTTTCTGAAAATACGTACAGGCTCTTAATTCGTAGCTAATGTCCTATCCTTGAGCTCCCGAGTCTATGTATTGATGCATGTATTGCTATAGTGGATTTTTCACTGATTAGTTTTAATTGACAAGATGATTTTTCAGCGAATTGCCGATTCATTGGTGTTGGATTCTGGCACATATCTTGTTTTTACCCTGATGGAGATATTTTGTCATTGTACCACACAGAATGTTTGATTAGTTGTAATGTTGTAAATCTGTGGGCAATGAATTTCTATTGCAGTTTGATAATATTCACAAAGAATTTGAAACATGACCTACTGTTTAAAGGTTACCACCCACTGTTTTTCCATAGGTGCCATGCCAGCAATGCGGCTGGTTTTGAATGCCACCAAAGGTGCAACAGATGCGTTTTCTTTTGTTGGAAGTCAAGTGAATCGCTCAGTATGTTCATCTTTGTGTGGTTTAGATTCTTCTATTATTATTTTTATTGGGTTTTCCATGTTTATTCTCCTGTATCTGATTCTGTCTTCTACATATATACCTCAGTTAGGAAAGATGGGAGTGAAGAACATCAATCATGGTGTTCATTTCGGCCATGGTTTTCAAGCTGGTACAGTTTCTTCCAGGATTCATTCTAAATAAGTGCTAAACATGGATGGCCTTTGATATATATTTCTGTTGTAGCAGATCAAAATCTGTTCATGTGAGAAACATGATTACTGATGTGAATTCAATACAGAAGGCGCACATTGCCTGATTCAGACATGCCTGCCTTTTGTGATTTGGGTTTTCAGCATTTCCTTTTTTCCTATTTTGGGCAGCATTTGGATGTGCATTTGAGGAAATGACTAAAGCAAGTGGCATTTCATACATCCATAACAAGGATTGAGAACTAACTGTCAAAATGCTATTAAATCCCTTTTGAACTTGATTCTCTCAAATAAATCTCTAAAATTTGATATTTGTCAAATTGGGTTGTGGCACTCGAAAGGTAAAATGCAGATTTTTCATCAAACACCATGATTCGATTAATGTTTGCTAATATGAGAAAACAGGTATTTTTCTGCACAAGAGTATTAAAAGAAACGTGAATAAATCCATCAATGGTGAGGTTGGGACCTCGAAAAATCAAGGTCTAGCAAAATGAAGAGTCTTGTAAAATTAGTACCTGTTTTCCAACTCCTGATTAGCAATTTAGTTGTTACAATTTACTTTGCTATGCACAATGGTGATTTTGAAGGAACTAAAGCCAGTTTGGGAACTAAGGCTAGTTTGGGTGCCACTTAAAAATGAGTTCAGCTCATTTTATTTAATTGTAATTATGTATTAGAGATTGTGATTGTTGGTTATCAAGATTATTTTTAATCCTTTCTAAGAAGACATAATCTCTAAATGCATCATTACAATTAATTAAAACAAGATTAAGTCATGTGGAACCCAAATTGCCACTTAATATTGAGTTCATCTCATTTTATTTAATTGCAATGTATGTATTTGTGGTCAATTTTTATCTTTGGTAGGGAGTAAAAATGTAACCAACAATTTATATGAACTATGATATCTGATACACAACTGAAATTAACTAAAATGAGACAACTCATTTTTAAGTGGCACCCAATTTTCCACTTAAAATGAGTTTATTTCATTTATTTAATGGCAATTTGAACATAAGAGATTAATTTTTTGGGGTAGGGATTAAAAATAAAACCAACAATTTATATAAACTATGATTTCTAATACATATATGATATTAACTAAAATGAGATTAACTCATTTTTAAGTGGGGCCTGTTTTAACAATCATGTTTATCAGAAACATGGAGATTGATGTTTTCTCAAAGTAAGGAATAATTGATGTTTCTTTGAATGGAGCTAACCATGGATGCTATCTTGACAGGCCTTTCTGTAAAGCCTAGCATCGTGCATCGGGTTCAATCCTGTTTCAGAGTATGTTTGATTCAACTCTGCAAGTTTAACACTCTCTAGCAGTCTTCTGTTCATCCCTCTAAACTTAAATCCACTATACCTGCTAGCAAGTGATGCTGAAGATGATGATGAAGATGGGAATTGTGTCGAACATCCCAGGACCCTTGCAAAGTGGCCTGACCATCATAGGTGGGACTTCTAATGGGAATGTTCAAACCGTGGTTGGAAGTATTATGAAGTTGGCATCTGAAACTACCAAAACCACATCGCTTGTTCCGAGAGGAGATGGAAATTTGTCTGTGGAATCTAAATATTCATCCTTTACTCCGAAAGTATCCATTGAAAGCCATTCTGAAAAGGTCATCAGCAGTTTCTTGCAGAATCCGAAATCTAAGGAGGAAGAGGAAAAGGAAGTTGGTGAATTGGTATGTACAATTAGTACTTGCTGCAACAATGGCAATGACTCAATACACAAGGACAGTGTTTAGAAATCCTCTGAACATAAATATTTCAACAATATAAATAAGTATATGAAAGAAGAATACAATAAGCATTTACAAGATTTAAAGCTTTTATAAATTTATTAAAATTAATAAACAAATTCATTTACATTGGGAAAAAATATGAATCAAAAAGAAACCTAGTAGCTTGATCTTTTGCATAAGTGCTTTTACCTTGTTTTAGTAGTACTTTTGTGAGCATGTTTGGATACATTGGATCCATGCAAACATTGAAATTATTTTCTGCTAACCAGACAATTGAGCTATTTGGATACGTGGATTCCATGCAGTATTCATTACTCTTATATAGCGTCAAAATTCTTTGGCACAAGATATAAGGCGACCATGGAAATTATTATCCATGTGTCCATGTGCATGCTAATCATTACATTATCGATGGAAATTATCATTGGATAATCATTACATTATCCATGGAATCCAAGTGTCCACATGCACCCCAAAAGTAATCAGTGTTTGGACAAGTCTGAAATATCTAGAATGACCTGATCATGTCAAGTTAATCACTTACATGATTAGACTTGCAATTCTAACTCCTACTGGATCTCTTGCCCTGCTCCAATTTGGTTTCCTATATTACTAGTATAAATCATTAAGAGTCACTTTCTGTTTTTGAGTCGGCAAAGGTAAAACCCAATAAAGAAACATCAAAGGGGAACAATACAAGGATATTCACGGACATGCCAGTTGTTGGCATTTCCCAATCCATAAACAGAACTTAGGGAATCATTTGATTTCTTTTTATATGTTTCTCATTCACACACACAGAGGGGAGGTGTGGATTGTGTCTATTATCATTATTAAACAACACTCTCATCTATGAATTTCAACTGTAGGCTGCACGGATGAGATCGGAAAACAATGTGCTTCAAGTGGTAATCTTTTTCACAATTCCCATTTTCTCCGTTTCAAAATTTTCGTTTATTTGCCTTTGTTCCACTTGTTTTGCTTGCTTCTGCACTTGTTAGTGAATGCAGACCTACAAGTGTCTTCTTGTTTCAAGATGATGGATAAATGTATGTTTTTGTATGGATTCAGCTGTTAAAACACCAACAAGTCATTGAAGAACTGATAGAGGAGAATGAGAAGCTGTGCAAGATTCTCATTGAAGACCTCAAGGTTTCTCCTAGCAAGCTTCAAGCCAGTAATGAGAGCAGAACCAAATCCACCACCCCTTCTGCAGATTGCTTCGAATGCCGTAGAAAGCAGAGAAAATCAACTCCATGACATGTTTCCCAAAGACCCACATCAACTTTCAGTTTCTCCTATTGAAATTCAATCTCATACTACCCTTGAAGTCCTATGCTACTTGTCTTTTTGGATGCCCAATTGGATAAAATTGCAATAATCCAGCTCAATATAGGAGAAGTGACCAAAGTCAAGGCAGCATAATTTTTTGCAATTCCTTCTGTTTCAAGTTGAACAAGAAACAGTTGTAATTTCTATTTCGGGGCGAGTCAGTCATTAGGAATCCAGTGGAAATGGCCCTGAGCTGATCGTTTCCAGTTTATTTACTTGAATTATTGCGATTCAGTTAAATTGAGCATCCAAACACAGGTTTATAGATACTTAAAGATCAGAGCAAAAATGATTGATAGTATGAAATTATCAGCCCTGGATAGCATTTTCTATTCTTCTATATGCTTTCACCAGTAGACTAAACACCCTCATTGTTGAAGTTTGTGGGAAGCTAATTCAATCCCGACAGGTTAGCCAATATAGATGTTGCTTAATGAGGAGGCATCAAAACCGTAGTGTATGTATATGGTTTCTCTATCTCTAATTGTATTAAATTAATCTTTTATGCTAACTCTAAAAATTAATTTCGATGAATATAATAGGCGAATAATACTGGAGCACATTGAGGAATTGTCTGATCCTCCACATGAAGATAAGGCTGAGATCCCCAGGTTTTCAGTTTGTACAGGTGGGACCCACCATGTATGCACAGTGGCCAATAAATCTCCCATATCAGAAGATCCTATCTGTCCAAACTATGCCTCTTTCAGTTCAATGTGGAATCATCTGTTTCCAGATGACTGATGGAAAAACTAGGATAGACCCATTGAGGTGATTTTTAGATCATGGTCCATCCACTTTAGAGCCCATTAGATCAACCGTCTGGATCACAAAACCACATGCCCCACTCTTTCTTAGGGATAAGAATATTCTAAATTCCTCAAATTCATTATAAATTTTTCGAGAATTTCTTATTTTGTAGAAATTCCATTGAGATAATGCTGTTATGGTTTTTCATAATGAACCAAAACATTGTTTTAGATGTGAGCCATTAGGTGAAAATCCACTTCAAAAATTAAATTGGGGTAGTAACAAAATATGAGGGCAAAAATTTCCATAGCATGAAAATGATAACTTATGGAATCGGTTTTCATAATTTGCCCCCTTTCTAGCATGTTGCTGTATGAAAATGAAGGGAACCCATTTCTCAAAGGAAAGCCCTTTCTACATAAGGGTCCGTTTGGTGCGCCTCATGATACAGTGTAGATATCGATGCATGGGTATGGTTTTTATGATTATTATAGTTGTGATGACAATGGTATTTTGTGTTCTTGAATGCATAGCATGCTATCTGCTGTTTGGATGGCAGAAATTAACATGTCATACATTAATTAATGGCCTTGCACACTGGTACATTTGTTCCCATGTCAATGAGTTTTCCAATTGTTAAGAAGAGTGTATGTAGGGTTCCAGTCCTTGCCTCGGTGGTAGACTCTTAGGAGTTTCAAGATGAAGTCTTGGGTTCTATACCCATAAGTTGGGTCGAGTTCGGGCCACAGGCCTATTTCATAATCAGATTGAGTCGGGTCTTATCTGAGCATTTTGGACATTATTACAAGCAATTTCTAAAAAGTGTGTTACTCGGTTTTGCATAAGTTGAGTTTTTTAAGTCCAGGCTCGATTAGGGTTTAAAGAAGACGAGTGTTTTCTCTCAAAGGACAAGGGTTTTACTATGAGAGAAGGTTTTCTACACTTATAAGGCTTAGGAAGAGATTTTTCTCAAGGGTCGGGGGTTACTTAAGGGTGTGCATGGCAAGGGGAGATCGGAGTTGTGTAAATAGGAGAAGGGGAGTGGTGTAATTTGAAGACTTCTATTATAGTGGAGATATTTATCGCTTTGTGCCGTGGTTTTTCTTAAAAGAGTTTTTATTTACGTAAAATCATGTGTTTGATTGTTCTATCCTCATATAACATGCTTTTGCAAAGTGTATGATTAATAATGGTATTAGATCTGAATTTCTAATATTTAGAATTGATCCGAGTTTGTTGTAAGTTTGGAATTAAAACAACAAGCTATGCTAATAAAAAGGTTGACAAAAGATAAAGATAGTTCATGGAAAATATTAAAAAAGAATATATTCAAATTACAAGTTACTATCCGAACACCTATCCAAATTTAAGAAGAAAGGATCTTCAGCCTCTTACTTCAAGAAATGAAATTTCCCTCAAATTCAACCAAAGGTTCTTTTACAATTTTTAAAATCAATAGTTATATTAAACCCTATTGTTACTAAACAATCTTGTAACAAACTCTATGAAATTTCTTCACTAATTTTAAGCATACATAATAAATTTTATGATTAAGTGCCCAATATTCTAGTTAAACTTACACATATCTACCGACCACCCACGAAAAAAAGTTCAAAATATTGTCGAGAATACTGGCAAATTTGAAATTCAAACAACAAGTGCTAGGCAAATATGCAACCTGTGGTGTCAACTGCCCTAATCGACCCTAGCCCTCAATGGAGATGAAAACTACTTGCACTGCATCAATGAGTCATAGTGTGACATATGAATGTGATTTGAGCTTTCCATCAGGTAGCATACACTCTTTAGATCTTCTATCATAAAAATTGAATCATTTCACAACTTAGGTGGGCCACACCATATCAAAACAAATGGATGGCAATCAAAGAGTTTAAGCAATCAATTTACTTCATTTATACATTGTGGCTCACGGGAAGAGTAAAATTCTCCTCTCTTTTTTTTTCTAGGCGGATATCTAAGTAATATTTTCAACGTTACAAAAAGCTCAGAACTTACACACATGTGTATCATATTTGCATGTGTGCCTGCGTGTAGATTGCGTGTCTCTACACGAGTGTGAAATTAGCAAACCTTAATAGTTATTAATTCCTAATACCAGATAAATCTCTGTTTAATATATATTAGCACATGTTTCTGTTTTAGAAGGAATCGTTAAGTAGAATATATATTATCAGAGAAAGATTGCTAAGCCCCCACGCGCATAGAACCCCGCCCATCTCCAACCAGGCAAACCTGCCGATATGGAACTGTGTGCCAGATCCAAGCTTTCCATCAGGTGGGCCATACTAATTCAGATCTTTTGGCTCAAATCTGACGATTTAATTGGACGTGTTGGTCACAGTGAACAAACAAAGCACTTAAAGAATTTTGTTTCTTTTCTAGCCATCCAATTGTTTTGGGCACTGTGGCCCATTTGAGGAATTAAACGGTCTGGATTTTGAGGCCAGAAGATCTAACAGTGTATCAACTCAATGCAAAGCTCCGGCTTCTCACACAAGTGCCAAGTTAGCACGTGCGAGTTATTGTAGATGCGCGGGGATCCACACGCGGGTGGGGTCACAAACATGTAATTAGAAAATTGATGTAGTTGGTATACGCCCTACATTTTTTGGTAGAATCTGAGTGAGCTGCCCACGTCTGTTATGTGCCCAGCTGCGTTGACATTTTAGGGTAGGTAAGATGGGATCCATGTGATGACCTCAACGTTGTGGCCCATGTGTCTTATCGACGACTGTGATTGGTTGTGATAGGTATCTTTGAAGTTTGGTAGTTTCTCATCTTTTTTTTATTTTATTTTTCTTTCAACGATCAACAGTGTAGAGTTGAGCGAGATCCAAGCCATTCATCAGCTGGGCCACTATGTTGATGCTCCGGCACCTGGATGTGATGGGCTACAATATTGTACCAAATAAATGGATAGATAGAAAATATAATAATAATAAAAAATGTCCGTGTTTATTGGAGCAGCTGTCTACTTGTTTTCATCATCATAGCTTTCTCAAACCTGATTAACGGCCTGGATCATTAGCAAACATCGTGCTTTATCAATGTAAAGGAAATAAAAATCATATTTCTTGCTAGAGATCCAGGCCATCGATCAGGTGGGCCACGTGTTTGTGTCAAGCCCAAAAAGGGTCACAGATTTGAATGTGGATCGTTGGTCATATTCCTCCTAAGTCAATTTATTGGTATATGTATGGCCCATCTGATGACCGGATTTACTTAACTTTTCAGGCCATGTGGCACTTACATGTGGGGCCTACCAGATAAAAGGCTTGGATCTCGCATTCACATGCTGCGTTGGCACGTGTGCAGAGAGCGGCACTTGTTATTAGGAAAGAAATAGGAGAAATGAGATTTGGCAATGTTTATTGAAAGTAGCTTAGACATGGGTCTTGTCTGTGCTTTTATTATCTCTTGATAGTGATGATGAGATGGGCCACCACCTCTTAGGAAATGCCATTATTCAAGCCTATGCATGGGATTATTCAGAGAATCGCAAGAAATTAATTAAACTTCTCAAAGAATAGAGTCTAAACTAGCTAATAATGTCTGTTTGGACGACCAAACTCTCTTATTTTGTTCCAGTCAACTCCGAATAATTATTATTATGATAATGTTACAGACAATGCTGTCAGTTCACCACCATTCGTTAGGTTGTGGTGTCTCATCTACTGCATATACCTATCATACATGGACCACAATCACATTTTATAATGAATGAACAATCTTAACCATACGATTTCCTCAATCAATATGAATGGCTGATCTTTTTTGCAACTACTGATCACTTTTATAGCCGCCAGTTTTGATGGTTAGGATCATTGAACCAGTTTGGTTTTCGTGATATGTTCAATCAGCAAGAGGCATCACAATCTGGACCGGCTTCATCTACAATGCAACAGCACAACTTAAATAATGATGGTGAACCGTCACGTTATACATGTATTAGAGAATAGAAGTCAGCTCATGCTAACCTAACGTGTAGAATGACCTAATGTCTAAAAGGTTAGGTGTTATATGTTAGTTAAATAGGTAGAATATAAAAGATACAAAAATTGCGAAATTAGAAGGCCTCTTCATGGGTTTGGCTCCGCTAGCTTAGCTCCACTCAAGCTCTTAGCAAGCTTTCGTTTATGGGGCGAGCTCCAGTGGTACCGGTTCAACAGTGGGAAGATATGGGCTCATATGAAGCATGCTTAAAATCCAACACGTCCATCATATGCATCAGAGCATGTTACCTCCAAGGCCCTAGAATCACGATGATCAATGTATCATGTGGGCCACACCATAGGAAACAAGTTGGTGAGAATGTACACCCTTGCTTCACATGGAGGGCTCAGAGTGTTGTAAATGTGAAATCCATGCTATTTAGACCCTTTATGTGGTCTAGATGAAGGGTCAGGATGAAAATCAGGCTGTTTTGAAATTCCGTTGAGTCACTGTGTAAATATAGGGCGGGTATCCCTTCTCACATTTTTTCCTGATTTTTCTTTTTTTTTTTTTCTTTTTTTTTTAGTATGAAAGTAATATGACTATATGAGGGAACCATGTAATGGATAAGTCGTTTATATGCAGTAGCGGAAGTTAAGGAATGGTAAATGGGAAACGGATTGGCTATTTCCCCTGACACCAGCCCCGGAGCTGGTGGTCGGTGCTCTGTGGGCCCACCATGATGTATCTGTTTCATCCATTCTGTCCATCTATTTTTTTTAGATCAATTTATAATAATACAAAAAAAAATGATGTATATCCCAGTCTCAAGGGGACCACATTACAGGAAACAGTGTTTAATGCACTTTGACCGTTAAAAACTTTTTGGGGGCCATAAAAGTATTGGATCAAGTTGATCTTTGTTTTATCCCTTCATCTGGGATTTTATGACCTAATCAACGGATTGGATGTCAAATAAACAGTACATCGGGCCTTAAGAGGATTTAAATGATGGATATCCAATCACTATTTCTTTTCCTGTGGTGTGATCCACTTGAGATTTATATCCCTCCCATTTTTTGGATAGTGACATAAAATGATTTTAAAAATGAATGAACGGAATAGATGAAACACATACATCATGGTGGGGCCCATAGAGCACCAACCATCAGCTCCGGGGCTGGTGTCAGGGGGAGTAGCCAATCCGTTTCCTGGTAAATGGCATTGCGTGAAAGGTCACAGTAGCAACCGTCACACGTCACAGGATCGTAATTCCGCTACAAAGTCAATACAGATTTTTTGAATTTTTTTTAAATAAAAAAATCGTAATTGACGTAATGGGGTGTAATCTCTGTTACAATCCTAAAGTCAATAGTATTAGTTATTACCTTCACCATCACTATTAAGGAAGAATACCTTGGTCATATAGGGGGTGTTCCGCGCATGCTATTGGGAAGGATTAGGTGGGATGGGATTAAAAAAATGTAATTATTACGTGTGATAGGGATTATCCCCTGTTACCGTGGGGAGCGGATTGGATACTGAACACTTTAGTAGCCTCTACCGAAGTGACGTGGTAAAATAAGATTGGTTGAATGCCAAAAGTCGGTTGCTTTAAAATTAATGCTCTTTCCATTAGAGCTCCGTTAAACGTTTCTCTCCTCTTGGCAGTGCACACACTCGACCACCCATTTTCAAATCATTTTCAAGTCATTTCTTTTATTGAAGTGAGGTCACCATTTTCCGTAGGCGCCATGTATGTATTGTATCCACACCACCCATCCATTTTGCAAAATCATTTTAGGGCATAATCCAAAGAGTGAGAAAGATCCAAATTTCAAGTGCACCCCACTGCAGAAAATAATGAAGATTGAACGCTTACCATTAAAACCTCTTTGGGCCATAAGAACTTTCAATCAAGCTAATATTTATGTTTTACCTTATTGTCTCTTTTAACTTATAAAAAAGTTAGATCTCAAATAAACATTATGGTTGGACCCAGCAAGGTTTCAATGGTGGTTGTCACTGTCCCGCTTTTTTCCCTAGTGGGGTCCACTTGAACTTTGGATGAGCCTAATTCTTTGGCTCACTCTCTAAAATGATCTCTCCAAATGGATGGATGGTGTGGATACAACACATACATCATGATGGGGCCAAAGAACATGTGACGTCACATCACTAGCCAGACTCGCTACAGTATGGTTAAGTAGCCGCTTCCAATGGATGCGGATTGCGTCCACAGCCATCAGTATGAACTTCCTTCAACGGCAAGCTAGGTGGGGCACACCATGATGTTTGTTAGAAGTCTACTCCGTCCATCCTTTTTTCCATATCATCTTATAGTGTAGGCCCAAAAAATGTGGCAGATCTAAAACTCATGTGGGCTGTACGGCTGGAAACAGTAAGTGGGGGAATTCCTATCGTTGAAAATTCCCCAGGTCCACCATGATGTATATATGCCATCCATATGGTTCATGAGGTTACTCTTACAGGGATGAACTGTAATTATAAAAACATTAGCATAATCCAAAACTTTTGTGGCCGCTTGAATGTTTCAATGGCGGAAGCTCAATCCTCACATTTTCCTACCGTGTGGCCCACTCGAGGTTTGGATCAATATCATTGTTAGGTCCATATCGTAACATAATCTAAAAAAAATTGATGGCCCGGATAGATTTATCAAAAACGTCACTGTGGACGCCACCTAGACATGTTACTACTTTTAATACTCTATGTGATGGCATTTCAGTAATTTATAGAGGATGGGATTTGTAATTAATTCTTTAAATTATATAGGGTAGGGAAGCATTTGGCTACTCAACCAGATGGTAGCGAGTCTCGTCGGACGTCACCACGTTTCATGGGCCCCACCATGATATATGTGTTGTATCCACACCATCCATCCATTTGGAGAGACCATTTTAGTGAGTGAGCTAAAGAATTAGGCAGATCCAAAGTTCAAGTGGACCCCACCACAGGAAATAGTGGGATCGTGTCAGCCACCGTTGAAACCTTCCCAGGGCTGACCATGATGTTTATTTGAGATCTAACTTTTTTATAAGTTAAAAACGACATAAAATAAGATAAAGCATAAATATTAGCTTGATCAAAAGCTTCTATGGCCCAAAGAGGTTTAGTTGGTAACCGTTCAATCCCCACTATTTTCTGCAGTGGGGTGCACTTGAAATTTAGATCTTTCTTACTCTTTGGATCATGCCCTAAAATGATCTCGTGAAATGAATGGGTGGGGTGGATACAATACATACATCATGGTGGCGCCCACAGAAAGTGGTGACGTCACTTCCGCAAGGGTAGCCAATAAAAAAAAATGACTTAAAAATGGCATTTATTAATTGCAGAGGAAAGACTCTCTGCGTTCAACCGATCCTATTTCACCACGTCACTTACTGAAGTGTTCATGAATAAGCTTAATTCCATGCTATATTTATAATATGGTGGTACATTAAATAAATATACTCACAAGCATTTGAAACTATTAAGAATAACACATGTGTTGTATCTAAATTGTTCATCTGTTTTGTAACCTCATCTCATGGCATGGGCTTAAAAATGAGGCAAATCCAAAACTTATGTGGCTCCAAAGAAATTTTCAACGGTAGGTATTCAATCATCGCTGCTTTCTATGATAGGGTCCACTTGAGCTTTAGATCTACCTGATTTTTTGGCCTATGCTCTAAAATGATCTCAAAAATTAGGTAGAGGGTGTGAATATAGCCCACACATCATGGTGGGACCTACACAACTTGCTAATATTGAATGAAATTAGCACAGGACCTAATGCAATTCCATCTAATCTAATTCTCAGCCACCAAATGCAATTCCATCCCACCTAATCCCATCTACTATCATGCGCCAAACACCCCCATAGCCTTTATGCACCACAAGAGCTCTGCTGCATCACACCTTGATCCATACCTCAAGTGGTAAGCTGAAAGAAATATACCTTGTTTGAGCACTGAGGTCTTGGTATCGATTCCCTAGTGAGGTGGCTAACACTGAAGTGTGAATTGACAGTGGGTGTACTAACAAGCTGTCAAGCTAACTCAATATATATATATATATATATATATGGATTGCATGCACTCCAAGCTCCTCCACCAAAAGATTAAATACAGTTGTAACGTGCCGACACATCAGTACCGTTCATGGAGGATACGGGATCTGTTTGGCAATATCAAAACCTACCAGCTTCAGATAATGCTTTAAACCTTGCGTGTAATAGAGGCCAATAGCAGGGTAACTTTTGGGTCAGGGTCCACCTGCTGTGGATTCATCAGATCAACGGTGGACACAAGGCAGGATCTGCGTTCAAGGGCTAGGCTCATGTGAAACAAGCAAATGTTGACAAGATCATTGGGCCCAGACCCGCCCGTGGATAACTATCCAATTCAGGTCCAGGTCAAGTCCATTTGAACGTTACATGTTCCTAAAATCAAACCCAAGCCCACCTCTTGGCCAGGACACAATCAGTCACCTTGCCCAGTGACAGCTCTATCAAGTAAACGTGCCAACATGGAGCCATGGGAGATCCGTGCCATTCATCAGGTGAAGCGCACTGTTATCGTTCTCTGTCCGATAGTCGTCCACTCATCAGGCTAGCAACACATCATGAGAGAAATGATCAACCATCGTATTCAATATAACATGAATTGGGTAATCAGTAACAATGAATGGGCCAGATTTCACATACGCGTGCCACGTTGGCACATGTTCGTTGAAGTTGTACGTCCATCTACGCATGCGAGTCCATCTAACATTTCTCGACGTCATTCACCGCTTTCCGTTCTCAACCATGCAGCTAAAGCCGCGGCTTTATAAGCTCAGTTTGTGAGCCAGTTCAATATTCATTCAGCTGGAAAGATTTGACCTTTGGACACGTCAGAAGCGGCTCGCCAGCCTGGCTGGAGATGGGTCTCCCGAATCTACGGCACCTCTACCGGGTAGCTCACGTATTGTAATCGCGACCATACATCTGGTGAGTGACGCGTGGAAGGATGTGAGTTGGACGTCTTCTTCGAGGATAACTACTCCGAATCCATGGAGCTCCCTGAATTCATACAGTTTTGTTAAATTCATGGAAATAAAATAAAAATAAATTTTAAAATGAATTGACTGATATTTTTTTAAAAAAAACGAAATTATAATCCTTTAAATAATGAACACAAACAGATTCCGTATAAACGATAAAGTTATTTTTTTTATTTATAGTTAATCATGATTCCTACTAGACTCATGGTTTTTGGCCAAAATTAATAAGTGTCTAATTTGTCCTGACCACCTTATTCTCCTAATTTTTCTAAGTCCCTTTTTAAAACTCTAAAGATCAAAAGTTATGATACATAAATGAAATGGACTTTTCGGTTGTCAATATGATGGAATGTCACAAAATAAAATAGCTTCTCCTGCCCCGAAATTATATATAATATGTATGTTGAAAACTTATTCTGATTTGCGATATATAGCTATAAAAGCGTGTCACAACCCACTCTAAATCAGTGAGCCACCACATGGCGAGGCCATACCTAAAATTAGCAGGACTTCAAGGGAAATCCTTGTCATTTGATCCATTCAAATCTTCTCGTTGAATGAGAAGCATTGGATCATTTTCCCTCATTGGTTTTAGTGATTTTTGTGCTATGGCCTATCACCAGATAAATGGTTATCATCACTGTAGAAGAATGCCACGTGTACAGAGGGATTATAAAGATAAATTTTATCCCGTGCCAGGTACATCTACATCCATGCTCAAGTTAGCAGTGCCAGTATATGTTTGTTGTGGCGAATGGTCTAGGCCGGCCCACCTAGATTTGGGCGGGGTGGTGAACCCTGTGGGTTGGTCACGGACCTAAGTTTTAGGCCCGGTAGACTGGCCTAAAACTGGCTTTGGTTTGTGGTGTGGGCTGTCAATCTCCAGGTGGGGGACATGGGCACAATTCATTTAGCTCAACCGGCATGTGTGGGTATGTGACCCACTTAATCAACGGATAGATTAGAAACTTTCATCAGATCCACCCCATCCATCATAAGCTTACTCATGTTCAAGATGGAACCCAAAAACTACGTACGATGATGTGCAACACTCTAATGGGCCACACCATATGAAAAAGTTCGGATGAGATGCCCACCGTTACTTTTCTGTATGGCCCACCAATTCGCCATTCAATATATTCATCACGATGAAAGAATTAAACCACGAGATCACATATTCCAAAAGCCTGGAGCCTAATACCACTTGAATTTAGAGATTTTAAGTATAATTTCATGGGGTGGCTTAACAGAGTGTTGAATCAACCTACTTTGGAATAAAGCGTGAATGTAGTTGATGAACCAAGGTTTGATAATCAAGTGGTGGATTTCATGCAATGCGAGAACTATAGTTCTCACGTACTACCCCAAACTTGTCATTACATGTTGACATATATGGGTTCATAAAAAGGATTAGGTAGATAAATACAGAGAAGAGTTGCAACGAATGCGAATAAAATAAAGAAGTAAATCATGTAAAGTAAGTATCTTAAGGAGACTTGTTCTCACGCCCAATAAAATATGGGTTAGTTGTGGTAGTATGGTTAGCTATATAACAAGATATCATCCTCTACCCAACTTCATCGTTTCTTTGCTATTGTTGTTGCATTTTAATCTAGTGAACTAAGAGCCATGGCCAGAGCCGTCGTATTTCTAGCTCTCCTGCTTATCGTCCCGGCAGTCTACGCCATTCAGTACACTGTGGGTGACAGCAACGGCTGGACAACTGGCGTGAATTATGGCAATTGGGTTTCTGGCAAGAACTTCGCTGTGGGCGACACACTTCGTAAGTATTACCATGCCAACGGTTCATGAATATTTGTGAATAGTTCATTTTGGCTGATCAGGACATGCATGATGGGACCCATGGGAAGATATTGAGTGATGATCAACCAATAATTCTAACCATTGATATTTACAGTTGAATGTAGACTGTTCAATATAGGATTTTGAATACTTCATTTCTAGCTTTAAATCAATTGTCAGAACACCTGTCCGTATAATAGATCGAGGCCCATCTACAATAGCATCATACAATCACTGCATGTGGGCTCTCTTTGGGTGCATGTGAGCCCTACTTACATCTTACACCGAACGAGCTTGTTCATGATTTCATCCCCATGCAACCATATGTTTTCTTCTTTTCTTTTTCATTTTTACTTCTTTTATGGACCTGTTTTTAAAAGAAGGTTTCCCTGCCGTTGATTCTATCGTGGTCCATTTTTTTTTCCTTAACTCTTCTTTTATTTTTTCTTTGTTGTAGTTGACCATGTCGTGGTAGGTAACCTGATTGAGTGCGCGCAAGTTATTTTATTCATAATATGAGGAATGATCACATGCGTTCATATTCTAAATGGGTCTGAAATCGGGTTCGTGGTAGGTCTGAAATGTGGAACCTGGACCCGTTTAAATCCGGCCAGTGCCTGCAGATCTTGGGTAATCGTTGACTACCCTAGCCATCCAAGTAGCTTGACCAATTGATGATCCATTGCCCGAAATTCACACAAATTGCCATTTCCTAACCATGTAAATTAATGGTAATTACAAGGTCCTAATGCATTAATGCTCCGACACATCAGGTCCATACATCTGAGGCCCATGTTTTAGTGGTCGAGATCGTTGATCTGATGTTACAGTTGTGACTGCTGCACATATGGTCCCGAGTTACTAGGCTGGGCCTTGAATTAAGGACCCAGCTGCCTAGACCGGCCTAGCCCTAGCCCATGCTCTAGAGAATGGCCGGGGCATGGGCTGAACCCCCTGGTTTTAAGAGTGGGAAGAGTCCATGCAACTTGTCTGAGTCGACTCAGACTCAGTCAGACCCGATCTGTTTTGATTCCATGAGTCATCGCAGACTGGGCCAAGTTAGGCCACATGGGCCACATGACTCGAAACAACGGAAGCGGATTGCGTAGAGAGTAACTCACTTCGCTTAGCGTAGAGGTCCACCATGATTTATGTATTTTATCCTCTCCGTCCATCCATTTTCCAAGATAATTTTAGGGCTTGAGACCAAAAATGAAGTATATACAATGTTCAATGGAACACACCATAGGAAACAGTTGACTTGAACTTCAACCATTAAAAATTTCTTGGAGGCGAAAGAAGTTTTGAATCAAGCTTATATTTGTGTTTTCCGTTCATCCATGTCTGTATGATCTTATGAATAGGTTGGATGACAAATAAAGATAGCTGTAGGGCCTAGCAAGGTTTCAACGGTGGAAATCATTATCCCCACTGTTTCCCTGTGGTAGGATCCACTTGATCTTTGGATATGCTTTGATTTTGGGCTCAACCCCTTAAATTAGATGGAAAAAGGGATGGACGGCGTGGAGCCCAACTGAGTTTACTCAGTACGATAAGAGCGTACCGAGTAACTCAGTAGGCAATCCGATTTCGGAAACGGCTGAGTTGGGATCCACCATTAAAACCTTCCAACTTATGCGTGGAACCCATTGTGATGGGTGCAAGACATCCAATCCGTCAATTATGTGCATCCGTTGATGCTCTTTTAGGGTTCAAGAAAATCAAGCCCCATCTTGAGGGAACAATCTAACATCACCCGAAAACCTTCCAAGTTCACATTGTGTAGCTTGCCTTAGTCTTGGGTCAGGCTTTTTCTTCTTTTTTTTTTCGTGTTCCTGCATCCTGATGATGAAACAGGTTGGATGGAATACAAACACCATGGTGGGCCCCACACAAACCCCTATGTTTGGCGTTTCCTCTCCTTTGTGCCCTTTGGCGTGGCCCAAGTTGATGTCACACACAAATTGGTGGGCCCAACATGTCGGGAGTCCCTCCTTATGTGAAGGTGGGACCCATGTGTGGGCTTAAGTAGTCTTTCGTTGCAACACTAAAGGAGGTGGTGTTGGGATTTTTGGCCTGCGGAATGACACTGATCTAGATCTAGGATAGCAATCCAATAGTACCAAGCGCGCGCACACACACAAAAAGAGAACACACATATTTAACGTGGAAAACCCTTGCGGGAAAAAACCACGGCACAAAGCGACAGATCACCACTATGAAAGCATCAATTACAAAGAGAAAGGACTTACCCGATTCGAACAACCTCGAATCTCACCCTTGCGGACCCCAATTTATAGTTTTGACAACTTCTCTTTCGTATCCCAGTTGCGAAAGGAAATCCGCGAAACTCCTTTCCGCATCCCAGTTGCGAAAGGACTTGCGACACGAAATCCGCGAAACTCCTTTCCACATCCCAATTGCGAAAGGACTCAGATTTAAGACATCTCGCAACAGGTGGGACTCACATGTGTAGGCTTAAGAAGTCTTTTATCCCCCACAAGTTGATATCCTAACTATAAACGACGGGAGGATATAATTTGTGATTTTCGGCACTTTCTACTCTCAATGGATCTTTCAAAAACTATTAAATGGAGATGTTTTAGAAAGAACAATATCCTTATATCCACATTAGATGAATTTGAAATTTCAGCATATTTCATCAAACTACCAAAATTCACTTGCATTTCTGCAATAAACATGGAAATAAAGAATGATATGCAATTGGAATTTGCAGTGTTTACGTACGGAAGTAACCATGGTGTGGACGAGGTGAGCCAAGTGGACTACAACAATTGCAACTCCAACAATGCCATTAGTAGCGCCAGCGGCGGAAGCACCGTAATCACTCTTACTAATACCAGCTCACGTTACTTCTTGTGCCCCACCTTCGGCCACTGCGGCCAAGGGATGAGGCTAGCTGTCACCGTTGGTGCTACAACCCCATTTACCCCTACAAACACCCCCTTCGGTACTCCACCCCCGCCACCACCACCGCCTACAAACCATAATGGAGGATCGATGGTCCGTGTGAATGCTTTGGTGGTCGGAGTAGCTTCGCTCGTGCTGGCCCCTTTGTTTGTACTTATGGGCTAGGGGAGAGGCAGTGCTTGATGTGGAACATTTTCTTTTATTATCATTGAACATGTCATCATTTGGTTTTCTTTGGATTAGGATGTGGTTTTTGTGATTTGGGTAGGTGTTTGTTTGCATGATTTTATTCGATTTTAGTAGGTTGGTGAATGGTGATTCTCCTTTTATGGCCCTTTGTTGATGGAATTTACTTGGAATGCAATGGCAAGACAATGAGGTCGTGTTTGGATGTAATAGTGAATTTAATTGCAAAAAATATATATTAAGGCATACTTTATGAGAGAATAAATACAACAGTATGATGGACCGTTTAAATTATGTTATCCAAAGAGTTCGTTTTGGCTCTGTTGATTTGAAACCTTCATCTTCTCGGTGCCATCATAAAGTTGAATTTGGACCGTTGAAATCTTATTTCTAAATTCATTCACATATATGGATGTTCAAAATCGTTTATTGTAGCATAGAATATATAACTTGGGCGGTTCTGATCAATGGGCCATGGCAAGATACGGGCCCAAATAGGCTGACGCGTGCTGCAATTAAGTTGCATTAGAGGCAAACACAACTCATTTCAAATATCTTGCAAGTTTCAAAACTCAATTGTGCTATACACACCCTCTCTCATGGAGGAATGTTCCAATCCATCTCAATGGCCCACTAAGTCACTATCCATTCAGCGTATACGACCAACATTTCGTTTGCGTATGAGATCTGATCTGCTGATATGGTAGGCCAGGCCTCACATTGTGGGGCCCAGATGTAATTACCAATCAATGGTATCATTCCAAATCTTCTGTGGGGTATTGTAAAACGACCCCAATGACTGTTCGCCTAGTACGTTCAGGAGTGCAGTTTGTAAAAGTGGAGCCCTTGGTTCATTGATTCAAATTGTCTGTATGATGGATATCACCACCAATTGAAAGATCCTAACCATGGAAAGTTTCCTTCTTAATCATCTATTTTGTGGACCACCTATTGAAGAGTTAGGACTAATCCAATTTGGGGTGAATGGGCCATCCCCCATTAGCTAACAATTCGTAATGGGTTTTGGTTTGGGCTGTCAATGGACCGGCCCGTCCTATCAATCCAAAATTTTGAATGGGACACAATCAAATCTAATCCATTCATTAGGCCCCAAATACAGCAGCTCACACGTGCCACCATGTCAAGCTGTTTTTGGGGCCAGTTTGATTTGTGTGTGTGGCATCCAATTACAGATCAGGTGTGTCCCACCACCAAAATAATGAACCCGTGGTTGTAGCTGATTGTTGTCTCCAAGGCCTAGTAATGAGGAATGCACCTGATGAATGGAGTGGATTTCACGTACACAACATGATGGCCCCCAAAGACCATGGTTGTTTCACGCAGTGCGTAAAACAGGCGTTGTAGACTACTCCGGTCCATATAAACCGTAGATTGAGGGTACATCCAAAGTCCAAGCTTTTCTTTTGTCTTTTTTCATGGCTTTGGTAATTAAAATATTGCCGAATTCGTGAATTTTAGTTAAATCCAAATAATCCCTTAATGAGATGACTAATCTATGGAAGCCGCATTGATGACTTTGCATCCACTTTCAACACATTTAGGTATGGCTAACTCTGCATAATGGTGCCACATCAAATGGCATGATGATGATCCCCCACATTGCCTAAGGGTGCAGGCGGTCCATATTAAGTGGTCCAACACATGGAGCACCATCCATGCACCCACCGATTAGTTGGTGGACCATTCCAAGTTTGAGCATCCAACCTGATTCATTACTTAGTGGGACCCACTACAGGGAATGACAGGGATATTGGCGGAGGGGAAGACTCACCAAAGAAACTTCCACATGGAATGTCGGTCCTCCAATGTTATGTATATGTCATCCAATTCAGTCATAGGTGCGCCCTTATCACAAGAAATAAAAGAGATAAACACTCAAAACCTCTTTCCCTCCTTCTAACCGAATGCAAATGGGCATGGCCTGAACAATTCATGGACATGTAAATGCCAGATCATTTTGGATAATATATATTTTATCATGAGAAAGAGAGAAATTATTATATTGAGAGCTGCTTCTACTTATGAAATGAAAGTAAAATGGATTATAATATACATTTTTTTCTCTATGCTCCTTTTGATTTCAATATTATTGGGTGTGTGGCTATACACATTGCGCATATCACATGCATGAATTAGAATCTTGATTATCTAAACCATGGGGTCCACAATGGATAGACAATGTGCCAAGGTTAACCTAAATGAAGAATTGTAATCAACAGGCCTCTGCTGAATTCGGATTACTGAACGAAATTATTTAGAGATGATCATTTGATTAGCTGGATGATTAGGATTGTGGTTTTAGAGTCATACTGCATAAACAATGGGACCCACGATTTGGAAGGAATGGATTGACATACATCCCACGTGTAGGGTGGATGAGTTGTCGAACCCTGGAAAAAAGGCCAGGAGCTGACCAGAAATCACATTCCAAGTTGTGGACCTGATTGTGCATAAACCTTAGACAGAAATCATAGTGATATCAATGACCATCTCACTTGGACGGTTAGGATTGTACCATCCGTATCAGTTATGGGCATTGCTCCGTCTACACGGAGGCCCAGTGTTGCATGTGTGCCATGTGGTCCGTGGATGAGTACTAGAACCCAAAGAGGGGTCTGGCATGCTAGATTTCAACTATAGAAAATGGTGGTGAAGGCCCATCTCTGTCTTGTACCTAGACATAGGATAAGAAAAGTATATCATACCTGGGGAGTGATCATTACAGGTAGGTTCGAGCTAGCTGGGGCCCATCGTGATTAATGACTTCCATCCAACCTGTCCATGAGATGTGACCTAATGTTAGACCTGGAACCAAAATCCGGCCAAACTCACAACTCAGGCTGGCATACAAAGGAAACAATGGGCTAAAATGTGGAGGTGGATGCCCGTCATAGGAAGTTCAAGATGGAATGTGGACTCCATCATGTTTTTTATTCGTCATCAACCCCCTTCATCAGGAGTGAACCACCATAACAGAGGGACTCACCGGTATTCAAGCCATTCCAAAACTTAGTTGTGCCATAATAGGTGAATGTATAGGTTTAAACATGATAATACAATTCTACTTTCGATGTATCTCACCTGGGATGTGGATTGGGATGATTATTAGGTTGGATAATGAGAATGGAAAGGGGCAGAAGATGCACCGTTTGGATTCCATAAAACGATCATGAGTGGGCACCGAAGAGCTCGAGCGAATAGTAATTACCATAGGTGGGAACCTATGTGATAGTTCCACCGTAGGCTAAGGGGACAATGGGAATAATCATGGTACGGTACGGTGGACCGCATTCACGCAGATACACGTAAGCTGATGTCTGTCTTATATCCACTCCGTCCATTGGTTGTGTCAGCCCCTGTTATCACATTATCTAAAACATGAGGGAAATTCAAATTCAAGTGGGCCACACTATAAGAAACCGTGGGTATTGAAGGCAGACCATTGAAAAGTACTTTAGGGCCTGTTTGGCCAGACCGATCCCACGGTATTAGGAGGGATGGGATCGCAATATCCCGGGATATGCATGACGAGCCAAACAGACCCGGTGAACTTGTCCCAGGATATAAGCAATCCCATAAATCTTAAAACAATCCACGTCATCTCCATCGTTACCTTAAAATTGATTCCATCCCTTGGTTGGACGGATTGGAAGGTAAAATCCCAGGATATGCCAGGCATTCCAAACAAACCCAGTGAACTTGTCCCGGGATATAGCAATCCCACGGATCTTAAACCAATCCACTGGCACCATCATCATTACCTTAGAATCCATCCCATCTCTCCTAATTCTGGGATTCGCCTGGCCAAACAGGCCCTTAGAGCCCAGATGGTTTCGGAATAAGACAATTATTTGTGTTTTCCCTTCGTGGCCCAACATAGATATATCCTGGCCTAAAAATCGTTGTCTCCTTTCTCATATTTCGTGTTTAAATTGGACCAGCACCATTTTTCTATTAATAGTCTCTAACGACTAGCAATCGCTCAGCTGAGACCTTTGGATAAGTATAGAGTTGTGGTCCACGCCCCATCAGAAGACAAACCTGAGTCGTGGTCTCCGCCGCATTGAGAGGACGCGGATTGAGTACTACACCACCCGTCTGTAGATAGGAACGGACAGGGCCTCTGAGGGGCCCATGTGAACTTAAAAAGGAGGCAGATCAAAGTATAAGCAGACTACATCACAGGAAGCAGCGGTCAGAGTTGTTGATGTAAAGAACTGGTCGACCCTCACTAAACTGTTGATACCTGCATGTGAAAGACACAAAGGAGACCCTGTCTATAGCAAGAACTTTGATGCCTAAGTCAGATATCAAGCAAGCTATGTCCAATGGAATTTAATGATCCTTTGGTTCGTAGAGTTGTGTGTACTTTTCATTATTGAAAGGGTTCTTATTTATAAAATCGCGGAGTTGATTATGGAGATAGAAACGCCCCTTAATCACGGAACCATGGGAGAGCTCGACACCCATTCCCTTTCAGAAAGAAAGGAAGTACTTCATCTCCTAGCTAGTAAGGTCGTTGGAGGGATAGATCCCATACAATGGTTTATTATTTTACAGCCGTTCAAGAGTTCTGGCACTGGCTGGCCATGCGACCTTCATATATGACCGAGCCAATCTCATACTTCTGACCAGCTTTTACCCATGACAAGAATGACACTCATCATTGCAGCTTTTCTAGGGCCCACGATAATAGTTAATTTCCATCCAACCTGTTCATAAGGTCAGGTAGACCTGGATGACTGAAAACACAAGTCTGTTACCCGGTCCACGGAGAATTCCTAATACCCTAAAATTCATTGGTCCACGTCAACACTCGCTGAAAAATTTTAAAAAAAAAAAAAACTTGGGACGCCAAACCACCAGGGTAACAGGAAAATCTTGTTGACCCGATAACAGAGGATCTGGACTCAAAACACAAATATCAACTTGATCTTGATCCAAAACCTTAGTGGCCTTTGATGAATTTAAAACAGTAGGTGTTTAATTCTCACTGCGTGGTCCACCTGAACCTTGGATCTGTGTCATTTTTTGGATAATACCTTAAAATTATATGAAACATTTGATGGAAGGTGAACTCATACATCACGGTGGCCCCTCAGAGGCCCCGTTCCTAGCTAGCGACGGGCAGGGCTAGTACCTAATCCGCGTCCGCAGTTTACGGGTGGACAATCGAAGGCACATCAACCAATCCACTCGCCTGCTTGAATGAGAAAGAATCGTATGGAGTGTAATAACTGACTTGTGAGATACTTCAAATATGCATGATTCAATATATGCGGACCATCTTCCAATGATCCAGACAATCGGTTGGTGAATGTCGATCCTCTTTAGATGGATCGGGTAGGTCTGAAAAATCCGAGAAGATCACAAGATACTAACACTTTACTCCACGCTACAAATAGCTGGTAGAGATAGCAGACAGAGGAAAAAACTTATACTCTTCCAACGTGAGAAATTTCTTAGATAAACACATAAACAGCTGGATAAATTAGAAGGACGGTTCAGATAATCGAATCATGGGATCCACACGTATAAAGTCCACCAAAGCAGTAAATTTACAGTTGAAGCTGAGGAGCAGTACTATACCAAGTCATCGTAATAACTACGCATGATCCAGCACCGAAATAGATTGAAATAATAAGGTTTCGTTGCAGCGAATAAGCTTGCTGGCTGAAACCTGCGGTCTATACGCCTCAAGATTATTCTGGATTGCGTAAAATCGAGATGTAACTCGCGCTGGTCCCCACTCGGGTTACTTTCGCAAACCAATAGCCACGTGGATAGAACTTTCATAAGATCCAACCGTCCATCACGTACGCTGCCTCATGTTAACCGTAGAACCTAAAAATCGTGATCATCCATAGCAGACGTAGGCCATGCATTAAGGGACGGTTGGAATGGAACGCACACCATGGATTTGTGTAGGTGCCACCATGATGTTTATATTCCATCATATCCACTCATCTGATTTGTTTCATCAGGATGAAAGATTTAACCAAAAATTACGGCTTTTTAAAGCTTAGGTAGGTCATACCACGTGAATTTAGAGGTTTTTAGAATAGGTGGCCTACCTAGTGTTGCATCAGTCCTATTTCTAAACTCAAAGCTAAACAAGGTGTGATGTACCTGATGGACGGCGTGGATTTTATACACGTTGAGTCATTTACCCCCATTAGTGAAAATAACCTTGGAAGTAACCTAGGGGAGGTACCCCAACTGCTTTCCCAGCATACCATGGCCATTTCTTTCAGTGCGCCCAGAATCCAATGCTTCGGATTGTCGGCGAGGTCAGTGGAACATGTTAAAAATGGCACGGACCCAGTGGGCCCCACCACCTATTTAGCTGATGTAACTTAATCAGAACATCTTATAAATTAGTTTGGAAGATAGAAAGGATCTAGATCTGAGAAACAGATGAGATGGCTACCTGCGCCAGTAGACGTACAGGAGGAATTCTAGCGTCTGATCATCAGACATCGATGATGCTCACGATCCCATGCATGTGGAGAAATGATTCAATGATCCTAACCGTTTATATGATGGATCTCACCCATGAGGAGGGCCCTCCCAAATTACAATATTTTGAACCTTTAATCATTGAACTTTTTCCAGTGAATATGGACCGTCTCCTAAACTGTCCTTTTGTGGTAATTGATCAGAGGGTTAGGATCTTGCAATATTGAAGATTCTAGAGGCAGCCTCCTATTAACTATTTCCACGTCCTTGACTGTTGTGATTTCCGCATATGGCCACACTAGATGAACGGTTCGGATCTGGAACACGTCTGTCTCGTCTGTAGATACCTAATGCTTGGTAGCTGTCATTTTTTTGGTTTGCGATTAATAGCGGCTATCTTTGGTATCCGCGTTTATTAGTGAACTGGAATTCTCTGCAACATCCTATACGCAGCCCGTACAATAACCAAGCCCTGGGCCACCGTCCTGTATGTATTAAATCCACTCCGTTCATCAGGTACACCCCTTGATGTTAGTATGGGAACTCAAAAATCAGATGGATTTGCATCTAATGTGAGCCACAGCACCTTCTCAATGGGAAGTGACGTCATCCACAGGTTCGTACGTGGAACCAACCATTTTTTTTTTTTGTTAGCTTGTTAGTACAGCCACTGTCAGTTCAAACTTCACTGTTAGTCACCCCCACCAGGGGTATCTTTCACTCAGTCTAGCACTTTAGCTATGGATCTGGGTGTGGAACTTGTGTTTATACTCCATGCAAACCGTTCTTCATATGCGGCTACACCGCGTTAACTTGGACTATTTAGATGTGATTTTACATTGCTATTCATGTTATGGCCCACCTGTGTTTTGAATCTTTTGTATCGTTGGGATGTACAGTAAACAAGAGAAGGCACTGCTGATGGATGGGGTGGATTTCACAGAAGAAATGTGAATTGAACGTCGACCATTAAAAACATGCTCGGGGGTGCAAAAAAGTCTTGGATAAAGCTGATATTTTTGTATTCCCTTCATCCATGTCTTTGTGATATTTTGAACAGGTTGGATGAAAAATAAACATCACTGTGGGCCCTATAAAGGTTTCAACGGTGGAAATCATTATTCCCACTGTTTCTTGTGGTGTGGTTCACCTGAGCTTGAGATATGCTTCAATTTTGGGTTCAGCACCACAAATGAACTGGAAAAACGGATGGACGGCATGGATGAACTACATACATTCAAGGTGGGCCCAACAGCGTTTACTCAGTACCATAAAAGCGTACTGAGAACCTCAATACGCAATCCGACTTCGGTGTTTTAATCTCTTCGGTGGGGAATAGCTGGCAACTACAGTGACAAATCTCGTTTCTCGGCAATTTTTCGCCTTGGGAATTTCTAAGGAGATTTCCAGATTTCTCTTGAAATTATCATGATAATCTGACTGAAAATATTATGAAATGTCTATCATAGGGTATAAAATCATGGAAAAATATCTAAAAATCATGTAAATAGTATTCACCGGAAAATTATGGCAATTTCGTGATGAATTTTGTGAAAGATTAAAAACTCGTGAGATTTTGAGTGTTGCATTATAATTCGATTAATTTTGCGTGCAAATGTCGAAAATCTCGGTGATATTTGTCTAATGACAGCCTAGAAGATCCGACTGTGACGAGCTATGGGGCCCACCACATCCCGTCGCCTTCTCGATGATAAAATCAAAAGCTTAAATATTAGAATTAGAAGGTAGCCCTTGTCCGGACGCGCAGCAGTAAGTTCCTGCGCTGTCATGCTAGGTAGGGCCACCGTGATGTTTTGAGAAATTCACTCCCTCGATCCATTTTTTGGGATAATTTCAGGACAATACCGAAAAATCAGGTGGATCCCAAACTCAAGGCCACCGTATGATAGGAAACAATGGGGATTCAGTGGCCACCTTTGAAACATTTGTATGGTCCACAAAATTTTCTTATCAAGCTAAGTTTTTTGTGTTTTCACTTCATCCAAGTGGGAATGACCTTATAAATGTTTCAGATGGCATATAAACATCAAGGTGGGGCCAAGGAAGATTTCAACAGAAGGCAACTCTCTTCTCAGTTTTCCCTCGCGTATGGCCGCTTGAGTTGAAAATCCACCTTTTTTTTTTTTTTCTTTGTTAGCTTGTTAGTACACCCCACTGACAGTTCACACTGCACTGTCCCCACTAGGGAATCGATGCCATGACCAGTTGAAGTTGAAGATCCACCTGATTTTTATTGTAATGTCCTAAAATGATCAGTAAAAACGGATGGACGGAGTGGATTTCTCACAAACATCATGGTGGGTCCACCTAAGCATCCCAGTGCAGGAATGCCAAAAGGGCTTTCTCAGGAAATCCGCATTCCCTTTGTCCCTATCAAGGCCTCAATCTTGATTGGACGTCTATGAGTTACCCTTGGATCATGTGATTCCTGTGATCAGAGGGTGGGCCCCCATGGATGAGAAACGCCAATTACACTGGCTCCTATGCGCTTCCAAAGTGCACTCACCGTACACGTGGAAGGTAGTAAAACGTGTTTAAGATCAAACTGTTGCTCTATGTGATCCCAAGGGGCAGATTCCATGCATCCAAAATTAGCCAAATGTGATGATCAGATGGCCCACAACCTATACATATGCAATATAAACCATTCATCAAGTTCTCTTTACACTTCAAGCAATATGAGGCCCACCGTGATGTTTGTGTTATATCCACTCCATCTATTCGGTTCAACTAATTTTAATACACAAGCATATAAAAAACGAGGGGAATCCAAAACTGAGGTGGGCCACACCATGAGAAACCGTGGGAATAAAAACGCCCACCATCAAAGTCTTTTTAGGGCCCACTGTAATGTTTATATGCCACATGCTCCAAAATGGTATGTAGATATTGCCTACTTTGAGTTTCAGATCTCACTCATAGTCTTGTCTTGCAGCGTAGTAGCCCAAACACCAGGTAAGCTCCATGGAGCTTGTGATTGCAATGGAAGAATCCAAGTGACCCTGGGTTAAAGGCAAAGTCACGTTCCTGATCGTACACACGCCTGCCTTGTTACACGTACAAGGCCAGCTCAATCAGCATTTTCTCTCTCTATCTCATTGATGGGTGTGGGGTCTACGCCCACATGGATATCACTATCATGCTCGCGAATCCTGTCACTAGAACAAGACCCACAACCAACCATGCTCTCTCCCATCATGTGCTTTCACCACTAAACTATTATCCTCCACCCCTTTTTCCACCAGCAACATCCAAAAGAGACTACACCTCCACCTTTTTCTAAAAGCAGCCCCACCCACACATGTAATTCTATAAAAGTCGCTTTCCATACCCTCTCCCACATGATTCCAAATCCCAGCTAGCACCCAGCTGTCCTTCCCATCACACCCTCCAACCCCCATTGTACCTTTCTGCCCTTCAACTCCACACGTGTGAACGTTAACGCATTGCTCACCACACGTGTTCCCACGACAAAATGCTACATTTCACGTAATGCAGTTAAAAAGACAACAAGAATCACAATCGCTTTTTATTGAGCTAATAAGTCAAAATGATACAAGCGAGAGAGGGAGAAAGAGCAATGACATGATCCGATCCATCCACAATCCTCCTCACAAATGGATGCTCCAAAAATCACGAAAGAAAATAAGAGAAAAACCAACGAAATGAATACACAAATGAAGTAACTTAATCTACATAAGTAAAAAACTCCAAATCGAATGGCATTATTGTAATTTTAAAGCAGTGCGACTCCACCAAGCAATGCCACAAACGCCATGCTCGCCCTGAGACCGAAAGCATCCGAGCCACCGTCGCTAGGCGGGGCCGTCGGGCCGGGAGGTGGAGATGGGGCGGGCGGTGAAGATGAGCCGGGAGGTGGAGATGGGGCGGGCGGTGGAGATGGGCCGGGGCCTCCTGGCGTCGTTGAAGGAGACGGTATGGGGGATGAGGGAGGTGGAGACGGTGGCGGGGTGGCGGAGGGCGTCGGTGACGTCGGGGCCGGTGGTGGGGTGGTGGCGACTGGGGGACTTGCCGTAGGAGGTGCCATGGTGGTGGAGGCGAGGCTACCGGTGGGGGAGTTGCAACGGGCGGCGGCGTCGCGGTGGGTGGTGGTGCGGTGGGCGGAGTTGCGGTGGTTGTGGGTGGAGTTGCGGTGGTTGTGGGTGGAGTTGCGGTGGTTGTAGGTGGTGAGGATGGTGCCTGTGCAATGCATGTGGCGAGGAGGGCGAGGAGAACGGTTGAAGCGAGTGTGGCACGTGTGGAGGCCATGTCTCTCTTTCTCCAGAGAGAGAGAGGGTCAGAGAGGGGTGTGTGAGGAAGAGAAGTGAATGGTGAGATGATAATATATAGTGTGAAAAGAGAGAGAGAGAGAGAGAGAGAGAGAGAGATGAACGAGTGACAACCAGGCAGAGGGGGGAATTGGGCTAAGGTTGTGGTGATGATTGACTTGTATTTTATAAAGATTAGCTGTGGTATGCGCGAGTATACAATGTATCCTACTTTCACTTATACGTGCCAGCACATGCCCAGCGTGTGAGGAACTGTCAGTAAGGATGAGTCTGACTTCGAATGGGGGTTGCCCCAAAATATGGACCGGAATTGTTTAAGAGGTGAGGCCTAACATTAAATCGACTTCATTCATAAGTAAAAACCATCATTTGAACGGCTCCATCTAAGACTAGTAGATTAAAATATTAAACTACGATCTAAACCTCTAAATTCACCTAGCCAACCTGCCTTATATTTGAATTAGTCTGATTATTATTATTATTTTTGTACTTGGGTCCTTACTCATTCCTCACTGACCCGCTCACGGGAGTTTTAACAAGGTCATTGATTGGATTAGCTGTCATAGAAAATTCAATGTGGCGTGAGTGTGTGTAAAAGAATAAAAAAAAGTCTGATTTTTGTATTTTCACTTTATCCCAAAGAATTGCACCCTGGGTATGTTAAAGATACCCATTAAGGTAGCCCCACGGACAAACATATAACGACACCTTAGCCCCATTGTTTCATGTGCTACAGCTCATGTGAGCTCTGGATTTCACCCAGTTTTTCCCTGGTTACCCAGGTTTGAATCTGGTATACAAAATGCATTTTGCATACAATATGGTGGCCCTTGTTTTCTATTGTGGTCTTTACTTGAGCTTTGTATCTTCTTTACTCTGGGCTCAAGCTCTAAAATGAGCCAGCAAAATAGATGGATGTGATGATAACACACACATCATGGGCCAATTGAGTACTATACCGGTAGGACTTAGCTAGACGTGGACGAACTTGTCAGAGCCACTATCATGATGTATATGATTTATTCATGCCGTCTATCCAATTTGATAAATTATTTTAGGGCAAGAACCAAAAGTGTACTATGCTATAAGAAGCAATGGGTATTAAATTTCTTATTTTGAAAATTTCTTATTTTGCCAAAACTTCTTAACTATTAGCTTGGTTGAAAACTTTCAATCACCGTTGCTTCCTATGATGTGGTTCCTTTGAGACTTCAATCTACCTCTATTTTAGACACATGCCATGAAATGATGTATCAAAATAAGAAAATTATATGGATAAAACATATACATCACGATGAGTCTTTTAGAATCCCTCATCGGATTGTATATCTCTAGGTAGGCCCTAATGGGGGTATTGCTTAATATACACCCATCATGATAAGGCCCACATAGCTTTGACAACAGCTAACTGGCCAGCGCTAGGGTCATCAGCCAATCCAGTCTTCAAAGAAGAAACCATTGCTAAGATATGGTTCATCTAGTTATGAAAGTGTGGCTACATTATTACATGGATTATAAAACAGTAGATAACTCTTTCAATCATCAATTGTTTCTACCATGATTCACATAATATAATCAGTAGGCCTTAGGATGGTTGGCTCAAATCTTCCATGAGCATTCCACCGACTATACATTCTGCTCGAAAGGGTAAGGAAACTATATCATAAAACATGCTACCAAACTCTGACAGCTGGATTTGGCCTTTTTTTAATGACATAAACTTCTTATTTAATAGTGATTCCTTTAAAAAATAAACCTCAGGACATGTTTGGATAGCAAATGTTCATGGTAAAAAAATGTAAAAGAGTTATTATCACAAACTTACATTGTTTGTTTATGTAGATCAACACATAATTCCATTGACAACTGCTAAATAAAAAAAAAAAAAAAAAAAAAAAAAAAAAGGAAGAAGAAGAAGAAGAAGAAGTAAAGGAATGAGTACTTATTATAAATTTTACAATGAATTTCATTAAAAATCGACAGTCCTAATTTAAAAAAAAAAAAAAAAAAACAAAAAAACAAAAGAGAGAGAGTGTCATGACTAAGCTCAATCATCATGAGTATACCATTGGTATCTAAACATTGAAAATTGGATCACCATACCTTATGAGTATACCATTCATATTTAAACATTTAATATTGGCTCAAAATACCTTAATTTAACAAAAATAAGAATTGACGTTTGCAATCATTACATCTGTACCTGTATTTATTGTCCTTTGAACCCCGTGTTTATACAAAGGTCACGTTTGAATGTCTAAATAATCCAATTGAAAGCTTTTATTTGTTTCCACCTTAACAAAGCAAGAAGTCTCATACAAACGGTTTGGATCATTACAAGATGGCCCAGATTTCATATTCTAAATCCTGACGTGTACAAGTACTACCGTTCATCTCATTGTACGTGTGGCATGTAGAAGTACTATAGTTCAACATTACTATGGAGCGGCCTGGATCAGTGTGGAGCCCATAGAGATATCCGTGACAAATCCACTCCGTCCATCTGTTTTAAAAGCCCACTATATTATTGGATTTTAAAAAACAGGAAGATCCAAAACTCAGGTGGGCAGTGCCACATGAAACAGTGGGGATTGAACACCTGGCGGTGGCAGAACTTTTTGTATCAGGATGATATATTTTTTTTTCCTGCAGTTTATCTGAGTGGTATTAATTCTATGAACCGTTTGGATGGCATGTAAACATCCTGGTCAGCTCAAGAAGGTTTCAACGGTGGACGTTGTTGTTCCCATTGTTTTGTTGGTGTGTCTCACCTATGTCTTATATCTTCTTTATTTTTTCCATTTATGTCCTATTATGATCTTTCAAAACAGATGAACGGAGTGGATTTATCACGGACATCTATGTGGACTCCACAGAGCCCCGGGAGTTCATTGTTTTTTTATTACTTTGGACGTTTTCCCACCATTGGCTTTTGTATGTTTTCCGTTGTTTGCGCCAAGAAGACGGCTGGGATTTTCTGATCAGTAATAGGGTCTACCAGAAGGACGGTCAAATGCCATCAACTGCACAATGAAATGAGTACCGTCGATCGGCAAAGGATCAGGACTAGTCCATTTGTCCACGAACGAGAATCGTCCACTTTTCAGACTGTGTACTTACAGTAAGATTAAGGGAACGGTACCACCAACCCTACAACTCATAACATTAGAAAATCTGTCGTTCAATCCAGACCATCCAACTATGAGTAGGGCCACTAGTAAAAGATCTGCAGTGACTGATCATTTCTAACAATTTGGTCTACGGAATTTCTAATAGATCACTGCTCTAAGCCATTCTTGGACATCAAAAAATGGGTTATGGATTGAATTGCTGACATGATTTTGTAATCTAGCTTATCCAATTGATGATCCACTAATTGGACGGTTCAGATATACACAAAAAGTGAAACAAGTTACCTGTTCGTAAGGACGGTAGCATTTATTTGAATGGTACTTGACGTACACCAGCTCCTGAGCCTTCAATCTGATGTATGATCATGAGAGGATCGGCACAGGTTACGTGGGGCCCACAGAGATGTCCGTGACAAATTCACTCCGTACATCTGTTTTAAAAGGCTAAAATAGAATGGAGGTGTAAAACTCAGGCAGATCCAAAACTCAGGTACGCCACACCAAACGAAACGGTGGGAACAGAAACTTCCACCGTTGAAACCTTCCTGGAACTGACCATGATGTTTTCATGCCATCCATACCGTTCATAGTTTTATTACGACTCAGATAAACTGTAGGCACAAATAGCATCCTGATAGAAATCTTCTGTCACCCCCAAATGTTCAATCCCCACTGTTTCGTGTGGTATGGCCCACGTGAGTCTTGGATCTTCTAGAATTTTATCCTCCTGTCTTACTGTGGTCTTGAGAAACAGATGGACGGAGTGGATTTGTCACTGACATCTATGTGGGCCCCACACAGCGCCGGGCACAGAAATATCTCTTGCCCGGGATCTCTGGCAATCCGCTTCCTGCATGATCATGGGTCAGTTTCCCATGCGCATGGTGCGCACAAAGCTTAAGCTGCACACTTTGGACTTTTTGCTTGCAGGGAAACGTCACGGATTGTAAAAGGTTAAGGGGAGTAATTTAATACTCTTTCTGTACACGATACTTGATACGCAGGCACTAAGAAATGGTACAAGTGGGACATTTTAACTCAAAAACAGCTTAATAGTGGAATGCACTGTAACTAAGATATCGTCATATAACTCAGACGGGTAAAAAAATCGTAACCTATGACTCAGTCACGCTTGTTTGTCGAAACAAAAGAACAATTGTTGCTTTTCATTTTTAACCGTTCAAATTTTAACCAATCTGATAATCAGATAACCAAATCAGCATTTTTGAAGGGTTTAGGTTTTGTTACTTTTATACCATGTATACAATTTCTAAGCAATTTCTAAGTGCATGTCTATCATTCATCACACTCCGACAGAGTATAAAAGTTTTCCTCAAAAGTTAAAAGGACTTTGCAACCATAATATCCTAAGAACGTCATCGTCCCTGCGTAAGTTAGAATTTTCCTTTCTTTCCCTTTCCTTTCCAGTAGGAGAAATGCTTGGCGTGGGAAAACGAGGAAGTGATTAACAGAGAACGTACGTGCTGTCGCACGTGTGCGGTATCCGGGAGAGTCATCAGCTGTGGCCCAACGTGAGCATGTCCTAGACCAAATAAGGTAAGTCGATTCATCAGTTGGGCCCCACCTGTTAGGTTAAATATAGACCGTTCTTGTCATGGTTTGCTAGCCGTCATTTTCTCGTATTAGATGTGGACCCCTTGATCTTTTACCAGCCTGATTTTTGGACCTAGGAAATTTCACGGTGGGTATCACTTGATGAACGGCCAGGATCTCGTGTGAGGATGCGATATTGGCACTCCTGTAATAAAATGAACTGTTCAGTCTCTTCGTGAGCGACTTCCCTTATGGCGTCTCTCTTTCAAAAGTCGCAGCGTTTGGTAGGAATCATCTCTCGCGAATTTATTGTGGGAAAAATCTAACGTAGATCATGGGCGCACGTTAATGATAACGAAGATTATATGTGTTTTAAACTCAACATGCTCTGCAGCGACGAAGAGTCGGAAAGTAAAAATAGACCATTGATTGGGGACGCAGCAAACATGGGATCCACACACCAAAAGTTACGTGGTTGTAGAGGATTTTGTACAGAGTCGCACTAAAAACAAGCCCCCAACACATGCCAACGTGGCAAAATAGCGGACATCCAATCCATTGATTAGAAGGGGCGCAGATTGGGTGTTCTTAGCCCAAAGTCCAGCCGTGCCTGATCAGGCATTCCACAACTCTACGAATAAATCGGCGATCAGGAAATGACAGCCAATGGTCCTAATTCTACGAACGTGTGTCAATATGGTAAGTGGGCCAGCCTCACTTTCTGGATAGGACACATTCATCAAGCACCACACGTGATGAGCGAACCAGATCATGCATATATTTTACATTCTGGCACACATGGGCCAGCGTTATTTACTCTGCTGAAGCGCCGAGATGCAACGCTGCCAATAACATTCCAGTGATTTCTTGACTTAGCTGTTTTACTCTGCCCTTTGGGTCCCGCATTTGGTGTCAATCTTAGAATGGAAGCATCTGGCACAATTACCGCCCGTCAAAGATGAAATTGATTTACATCAAAGTGTCAGTGTGGAGAACATCCACGCCGTACAAAAGGTGGGCGGCACCATGAGTATCATCTGAGAGCTAAAATCAAGCTAATCCACTCACTCAGTGGGCCAAACTTATACACTGGGTTAGAACACCGATGTTCATTGATTTCGGCCAGTACCCAACTGGGTGCTGGTCGGTGCTGACAAAACCCTGTGGGCCCCACCATGATGTATGTATTTTATCCACTCTGTCCATCCATTTTGAGAGCTCGTGTCAGCACATAAGTCCAAAAACTAGGCAGATCCAAATATCAAATGGACCACACCATAGGAAAGAGTGGATTGAATGCCCACCATTAAAAACTTCTTAAGAGCCACAAAAGTTTTGGATCAAGCTGATATTTGTGTTTTTCCTTCACCCAGGTTTTTCTGACATAATCAACAAGTAGATGGAAAATAAAAATTACAGTGGGCCCTAGGAAGTTTTTAACTGTGGATGTCCAATCATCACTGTTTTCTGTGGCGTGGTTCAACTGATGGTTGGATCTGAATCGTTTTTGGCCTAACGCCATATTATGAGATTGAAAAATGGATAGGCGGAGTGGATAAAGAAAATACATAATGATAGGGCCTACACAGCTTTTCGAGCACTGACTAGTAACGAGGCGGGTGTAACTACCGAATCCGATTCCAGATTGCCCCATGCGATAATTATGGCAAGCGCCCGCCTTTTGCACGAGTCGGATGTTATACGCAAGTGACACATGGGAGGATAACAAAGCGTGTATATGAACTCACATACAACGCTGTCGTGTAACATAAACATTTTGTAATATTGGATGGCTGGTAGTGCTTAGACTAGTCGTTCTCTTTTTAAAATTGCACATGCTGCGCACGTTAGCGAAACCGCGTTTATTTGATGGGCCGAAATTTTGGAATTTTTCTTTCGTCAGAGACAAAGGCTGTGATGCGTGGGAAAAGAATGGACAGGTTGGAGGGTATTTTAGTCATTCAGTCCTTCTCTTCCTAAAAATGCTTAGGAGATTCGCGCGACAAAAGATTGAAGACTTCATCGGAGCAGGAGGTGTCAACTTGGCGCATGTTTTCGAGATTCGGGCCATTCATTAGGTGGGACCACCGCGAATACGGTCAACTTATCAGGTGGGCCACACGTATGAGAAAAATGGATGAGAGAGAAGAGATTACCCGTAGTTTGTACTCAACATACAAAGTGCCAGCTCAGCACTTGGTACGCGAATCGCTTCTCTCACCTGTCCAGCACCAGACGTTACCATACCAGACCATAAGTAAAGCACACGCACTCAATTTCCCTTCCTACGAGGAACGCGTCCGGTCTCAATCATTTGCATAATGACGAAATTACCCCTAACCTCTGGTGAGGGACCATTCGAAGGAGGTGTCAGTGGTGTCCAGCCCAACTTAGCCTTAGACCTGCCCTAGATCCCTGAGCCAGCCCAATCCTGGCTGTAAACCGGCAAACCAAACTATAGCCCTAGCCCAAGATGAGCTAGGACTAGTATCGGACTGGCCAGGTCCAATCTTATAAGCTAAAAGATAAATTACATGTTTTCTTCTACACCTACAATTGAGGTGCAAATGGCAAATGTTTTATGAGTTTTATGATTTTCTAAATAATCATCCATCATACTCAACTAAAATATTAAAACTTTAATATTATTATATATATTAAGTATACAACACTCCAATTTAGATTAAAAATACTTATTTACTACATAGTATATACCCATAAATGAAATGGAGTAGGCTATTTATCATTAGCCCTAGCTCATATTCAAGCCAAGTTGGCCCAAGCTCTGACCCCTTGCTGCCCTTACCATTCAGTTATTTAAAACTTGTTGATGCATCCCCATGAGGAATGCTATGTTGATGGTAGGAGTAAGTGATAAAGATCAAAGCTGCTCAACAAGAAATCCCAATGGGGTGGATTTCGTGATTCAACAATCAAATGAACTTGACTATCAAGTCTCCCACACGTAAAAAATAAAGAATCAGCTAAGCGAAAGTGACAAATGGTCTGAAATTAGTGTACAAATCATGAGGAATTCCACATGAGCGGCATTTATCTCACACATGTTACTTATTTGTAGTATGTATCATTGTACTGCCGTAAGGCGGAAAAAAGGAAGGAAGGATTCTATTCCAACTGAAATATTACCATTTGTTCTTTAGCTGTCTTACCTCAAAAAACAAGGGTTACAGGAAATCTATTGTATCTATTGTAAACAACGGTAAAGCCCCACCTCATAGCATCCATTACAATAGATACAAAAATCTATTGATTGTATCTGTTGTAATCCTGAGATGGTCTAATCAAAGGTTACAAGGGACTCCATGGCCCACTTACAAGCATGCGGCAACAGCTATTAATGTGGGCCATTCATTCATTTATTAGGTAGTGCATACTTAAAACATGCCATATACCAAAAGTAAAGTCACGGTAGCGCACAGTTTAGAAGCGTGCCAAAAATGTACGTTGAAGAATTTGGACTATTAGGATCTCTTTCTAACCGTCCATTTTTCATATCCAAGTGTGATTTGTCTAATTGGAGAGCCAATATTATCCTTAGTCTAGACCATGTTAACGTTGTGTATATATATTCAATGAATGGTATGGATCTCTTACACGTGTGCTATCCAACGGTGGTAACGAGGCCGCTTCTGCAGCTGTGATGCGGCGCCCAGAATTCTATCAAAAAACCCCACTATAAAGAAGAGGGATTTCGCTTTCTTTATTTTTTTTTTTTTTTTTTTTCTTGAATGAGATCCAACCCGTCCATCAGGTGTGCTGCCTCGTGTCAGTCATTCAAGAAAAAAATCATGACAATAAAAAACTCAGGTGGGCCGCAACAGAGGACACAGTTGGAATGGAAAGCCATCCATTAGTTTGCTGTTGGGCCCGACTTGCTATATGCCATCCAACCCATTCATCTGATGTGCCTAATCAGATGAAATAATTATCCAAAAATCAAAGTATTCCAAAACTCAGGTGGGCCATACTATCTGATTTAGAGGTTTTAGATATAATTTCGATGGGCCTACCTATCTTAGCGTTGGATCAACTGATTTTTAGTATCAATGCTAAAAAAACAGGAGATGTAACTGATGGACGGCGTGGATTTTATGTACATTAAGCAGCTTCCTCATGTTAGAGAAAGAAACCCTGGTGGGTATGTAGGCAAGCGTTTTCTTTTTCTTTTTTCTTTTTTTCAAATTCAACTCAAGAGAGTCCATTTCAAGTGACTCGGCGCTAGCAATTCCCAAAGTAACGCAGTTGCGAGGAATCCGGACCGTTTATCAAGTGACCTTCGCTAAGCAGTTGCATTGATCCAAAAAGTTAGACGGTTCAGCTTCTCAGGTGGGTCACAAGTGCATAAAAGAGATGAATGATCAGAAAACATCGACCCATGGAATATATTCAGTGCGACGAGTTCACCAACCTGACTTTTGGGCCAGCTCATCAGCCGTACATTTTTTACAGGGAGGGAATATTTGACTTACCTTCCACACGCGTTTCTTTAATGGTGAGAGCATGTTCTCAACGCCTTCAATCAACAAGCAACAGCTGTTATGTGTAGTGTCAAGAAACATCAAGTGCATGAAAGGCCGGTTTATATGTGGGGCCCACCGTGATGTAGGTCCCACATCCACTCCGTCCATAAGTTGTGCCCCTTCCAATTTTCATTCTCTATTCAACGGTCAGACCGGTTCAAAACACAGATGGGTCACACCACAGGGAATAGTAGGAATGGGACACCCCATTTTAAAACCTTCTATTGTGTGTGAGGCATACCATGCTTTGGATACGCCATCCAATCCATTCATAAGATGTGACCCACCATGATGAATGGAGACTTCAAAAAATCTAAGCATTCCAAAAATAAGGTCGGCCATGCGACGAGATTTTAGAGTGTTTAGACATGATTTTACATGGTGTGGCCCAGTTGAGTTTTAAATCTAACTGATTTTTGGGATCCAAGGAGAACATAGTGGACGGATTAAACGTCATGCATGGATCATGGGATCCCCACGTATAAGATCGTAGAGAAGCTTGTTTCACAAGCGTTTCTGAGAAACCGGCCTCAGTGCGTTGGTCCTCTTATTTACGTAATGGAATTATTGGAATTCCTTTCTAGGTTAAAAAATAATTCCTTCTGTTCTATGATTACTCAGTTGTTGGGGGTATTATATTGTCCTGAATCTCCTCATAGGACTCACCATCATTTAAGAAGGGGCCCAAGAATAGATGATACAGACCACTCTTATGAAGATTTTGAGCAAAATCATCCAGGATCAAATGCTTCCAATCCTTTAATTAGGCATGTTGATAGGATCTCTTAATCTAAAATGGTTCCAGGTCATCTCTTACCGAATAAAAGTGGAAGCACGGTCTAAACAACATCAAATAAAAAAACAAATTCATAAATAAAATTTATTTAAATGCGTAACTATGATCATCTTCTTCATTGGACAAAAGTAAAAGACATTCGATAAAATTATAAATTCTCAACTACGCAAGGAAAGAAAACATCATTAACATTACATGATAACTAAATTTTACAGACTATGATTTTTAAGATGGAAGAATTTTTCTTAAGGTCTGTTTGGATTTATGAAAAACATGGGAAGAGAAATAATACTTTCCGTGAAAGTCACTTTCTTATGTTTTTTTAGCCTTTCTTTGTAAGAAATTGTGGAAAATAGTATTTTTTTATTGAAAAATAAATAAATTTATCTTCCTCCTCCACCCTTAAATAAATGCATTTTCCCAATGCCAAATGAAAATGAAATTTTCAAGAGTTAAAAATCAAATGCACCCTTATCCATGTTCAATCACCTTACATGTGTCGAATAAGACATTATCCATCTTCAATTGTACCCTACATAAGCTACCATTCAACTTATCTTGTGCCCCACATGTGTATGGAGCCGGTAATGTCCTAATGTGTCATGTGTTACCATTCATCTTTTCTTGTGCATGACACGTGTTATTGTGCCACATGTACCATCATTCGTCTTACTTGTGCCCCACATGTGCAAAGCACCCCTCATGTGCCATATGCCTTTAGTGCCTACATGTCATATTCAGCACAATGTCATATTGTTCCCTGCGTTGTGGCCCACCTAATCTTCGATCAGCCTGTTTTTTGGTGATGTAGAGCGGGTCGCGAACAATTACATGGCAAAGATGGATCAGAAAAGGCCCAGTCGGCGACAGAAGTGATCTGGACCATCAGACCTTAAATCAGGCGTATCTCGCAATCCGGGATGAGTTAGCGGACGAAAAATATATGATTTTGGGGTAGAACGAGCTACTTTAGCCAACCAACCCTGCTATGCCGGGTTGCGACGCTCGAAATTGCGAGAAACCCCTGATTTGACGGTCGTTTCCCTGTTTCAATTTCGTTTTTACTATAAATAGTAAGTTTTAGTTTGCTTATAACTCTTTATCCGTCGGGCTTTAGGAGTTGCACCCAAAGTGAAAAGAGCTTAGAATAACTAGGAGAACAGGTTGGCGAAGCCAAATAGAACACTTACTATTTTTGGCCGAAAACCTTGCGCACTAGTAGACATCACGACCGTTTTACTATTTATAGTAAGTCGCGAATTCTAGGAGTCCTAGTTGTAGTTTGATTCTAATTTCTTTCCCATTGCTTAGTACCCTTATTTAAAGGGTTGTGAACTCGTTTTTATGGATTCATTAATATATTTCAAATTTATTAGAATTTATTTATATTTCCTGCTCTCTTTTCTCGTGGATTCGAGAAAGTCTCTGTGAGGAGTCCAGAGAGGTTCCGTGGATTCGGAATATTTATCCTCTTGAGGAACACGGTGCTCGACCTCACGTCCTCCCCTGCGTCAGTTTGGTATCAGAGCGAGGTTTCTCCTCGGGTCGATGGCTTCTAACGACGGGTCGGGCAACAATCCCATAGGCGGTGCTCCAGGAAATTTTCCTTTTACGACGGCAACTTTCCAAGCAGCACAGCAAGAGAATCGGCAAGCCATGCAAGGGTTGCAGGCTTCCATGGACCGCATAGCGAATCTCTTAGCAGAAACCTTAGGACAACTCTGTATTCCTGGTGGTAATCCTCCACCACCAATTGCTGAACCCGTAATCGCCCTGATCGCAGGATAATCCCAGCAGTGCATCCAAGGGTCGTCTCTGAAGACTGGGGCTCCAGTGAAGAGGAGATCGATGACTTGATCTTCCAACACCCCAGGCAAGGCGGCGATCGGGTAGATCGAGACTTCAAGATACGGGTTGATATTCCTAACTTCAGTGGCCAGCTACACATTGAGGATTTTCTCGATTGGCTTTCTGAAGTTGAGTCATTTTTTGACTATATGGACATCCCTGAAACAAAGAAGGTCAAGCTTGTGGCCTACAAGTTGAAAGGAGGAGCTTCAGCTTGGTGGGAACAACTGCAACTCGCACGAACCAGGCAGATGAAAGCACCAATCCGCACATGGCAGCAAATGAAGCAGCTACTACGTGCCCGATTCCTCCCTAGCAATTACGATCAGGTATTATTCTAACAATACCAAAATTGTCGACAGGGTAGTCGGTCGGTGAGAGAGTACGCAGAAGAATTTTACCACCTACCGGCGCGCAACGATTTGGTCGAGACTGAATCGCAGCAAGTCGCCCGATTCAAAGGTGGATTGCGTATGGTGATCTAGGATCGGGTCCAGATGCAGTACATCTGGACAATGAATGATGCGATCAAGTTGGCTACTCGGGCAGAAGCGCAACTTGAACGTTCTAACACACGGGCCTATCCTACTGCGAGGATCACTGCGGCAGGTCCATCCCAGGGAGTTCCACAGCCTAAGGGGAAGGAGCCCGTAGGAGCACGCACTTAACCTCTTACGTCTGAGAACCGAGATCAGGGAAGCGGGCAAGCTAGACCCCAAAGGGGCGTGTCGACTGCCGCTAGTCCAAGTACAATCCCAAACCCTTATGCTCGGCCAAGACCCAACAACTGCTATCGTTATGGCCAGTCCGGCCACCTGTCAAATACTTGTCCCCAACGAAAAGTGGCAAACCTCGCCATTAATGATGGTAGTGCTGATAACGCTTATGAAGATCCAGATATTGAAGAACTGGAGCATACCGCTGAGGACAAGGTAGATGATTCAGATTGGGTTCAGCAAGATCACGGCGAGTCGCTCGTCGTGAGGCGGCTATTATATGCGCCAAGAAAAGAAGTGCATACACAGCGGCATAACATCTTCCGCACTAGGTGTACGGTGAATCGAAAGGTTTGTGATGTGATCATTGACAGTGGAAGCAGCGAGAACATTGTCTCCAGGGGCATGGTGGAAAAATTGCAATTGAAAACAGAGCGTCATCCCTCTCCATATACAATCGGTTGGATCAAGAAGGTCAGCGAAACAAAGGTAACTGAACGGTGCACCATATCCTTTTCAATTGGCAAACATTATAAGGATGAAGTAGTATGCGATGTGGTTAATATGGAAGCATGTCACATACTACTCGGTCGACCCTGGCAATCAGACCGTGACGCCACTCATAAAGGGCGAGATAACATATATATCTTCGTCAAGGACGGCCGGAAGACCATATTGGCCCCTATGGATCCAGAAGGACCACCTGAAACTTCTAAAGTGGATGGTCGTTTTCTCTTAACCATTCGAGACTTCGTGGAAGAATCCAAAGAAACAGGACAGACTTATGCATTAATTGTAAAAGGGGAAGAACTCGAGCCTATCATCATCTCTGAAAGACTAAGGCCCTTGTTACATGAATTCCAAGAAATCTGGCCCGAGGACCTTCTCGATGGGTTACCCCCTATGCGAGATATCCAACACCATATCGACCTTGTCCCTGGGTCCAGTTTACCTAATCGTCCTCATTATCGAATGAGCCCGAATGAGTGCGAGATTCTACAGGGACAAGTGGAGGAACTGATCCGTAAGGGTCTTATTCGAGAAAGCATGAGCCCATGTGCTGTACCAGCTCTGCTAACTCCAAAGAAAGATGGGAGTTGGCGCATGTGTGTCGACAGCCGGGCCATCAACAAGATCACCATAAAATACAGGTTTCTTATACCACGGTTGGATGATATGTTGGATATGCTAGAGGGCACAAAAATATTCTCTAAATTGGACTTAAGGAGCGGCTACCATCAGATTCGAATACGGCCGGGTGATGAGTGGAAAACAGCCTTCAAGACCAAGGAAGGATTGTACGAATGGATGGTCATGCCTTTCGGTCTTTCTAATGCGCCTAGCACATTCATGAGGTTGATGAACCAAGTTCTGAAACCTTTCATTGGGCGGTTCGTTGTGGTTTATTTTGATGATATTTTGATATACAGTCAAGACGAAACCACCCATATGGAGCACCTCAAGAAAGTCCTTCAAGTGCTCACTAAAAATAAATTGTACCTCAATTTAAAAAAGTGTAGCTTCATGACTGATAGCCTATTGTTTCTGGGTTTTATAGTTACATCCACGGGCATTCGAGTGGATGAGGAAAAGGTGAAGACAATCAGAGAATAGCCGGTTCTCAAAAATATTCACGAAGTACGAAGTTTCCATGGACTAGCGACATTCTATCGTCGGTTCGTGAAAAATTTCAGTAGCATTGTGTCACCGATCACAGATTGCATGAAGAAAGGGCAGTTTCAGTGGACTGACGAAGCCGACAGGAGCTTTGCCGAAATCAAGCGCAGATTATCCACGACCCCGATTCTTGTACTTCCCAACTTCGACAAACTGTTTGAAGTCGAATGTGATGCCTCATATGTCGGGATTGGGGGAGTTTTGTCTCAAGAAGGTAGGCCGGTAGCCTTCTACAGTAAGAAACTTAGTGATGCACGCAAGAAGTGGTCTACATATGAGATCGAGTTATACGCGGTGGTCCAGGCACTGCGACACTGGCGACATTATTTGATTCAAAGGAAATTCATACTTTACACGGACCATCAAGCCCTCAAGTTTATTAATAGTCAAGCTAACATTAACCGTGTGCATGCTAGATGGATCTCATTTTTACAGGAATTCACATTCGTGCTAAAGCATAAGTCAGGGCAACAGAATAAAGTAGCCGATGCGCTGAGTCGCCGTGCAACTTTGTTAGTCACTATGAGCAATGAAGTTGTCGGGTTCGATCGCCTCAAAGACATATATGCCGACGACGATGACTTCAAGGACGCATGGGTTAGATGTCAGGAGGTCACCCCGGTGACTTACATATACAAGACGGGTTCTTTTTTAAGGAAAATCGACTATGTATCCCAAGGAGTTCGCTAAGGGAACAGATAATCCAAGAGCTACATGGAGGTGGCCTCAGTGGACACCTTGGGCGAGACAAGATGCGAGCTCTTGTGAAAGAACGGTATTACTGGCCGCAATTGGTACGTAATGTGGGAAAGGCAGTCCAACGCTGTTATATTTGTCAGACTTCCAAGGGGCAATCTCATAATGCGGGTCTCTACACCCCGTTACCCGTGCCTGATGGCCCTTGGGAGAATTTATCTATGGACTTTGTACTTGGTCTCCCACGAACACAACGCGACATGGATTCGGTGTTCGTGGTAGTAGATCGTTTTTCCAAGATGGCGCACTTTATTCATGCAAGAAGACTCTCGATGCAACACACGTGGCGAATCTATTCTTCAGAGAAATTGTGCGGCTACACGGGGTTCCCAAGACTATTATTTCCGACCATGACACGAAGTTCATAAGCCACTTTTGGCGGACTTTGTGGACTCGATTCGATACACGCCTTCAGTTCAGCAGCGCGTACCACCCACAGACTGACGGTCAAACTGAGGTTGTGAATCGCACGTTGGAAAACCTCCTTCGATGTATTTCAGAAGAAAAACCGAAGCAGTGGGATTTGGCCTTGTTTCAAGCGGAGTTTGCATTCAACAACATGGTGAACCGCTCGACAGGAAAATCCCCGTTCCAGGTTATCTACGGACGAGTACCTCGCCATACACTAGACTTGGTCCCTCTGCCCAAGTTCTCAGGCATGAGCATTACAGCAGATCATATAGCAGACAAAATCATGGGCATTCATGCGGAGGTACAGAACAAACTACATGCCTCGAACGAAAAGTACAAGGAGCAAGCGGACAAGTATCGGCGACAGAAAGTGTTCGAGGTGGACGACCAAGTAATGATCCATCTGCGCAAAGAAAGATTTTCGACCGGAACGTACAACAAGTTGAAGAATAAAAAGATTGGACCGGTACCAATCATCCGAAAGATCAATGACAACGCTTATGTTGTTGATCTTCCAGATGATATGACGATCTCACGAACTTTCAATGTCGCGGACCTGACTGAGTATCATGAACCAGCGCATAATGATAACTTGAGGACGAGTTTTTTTGAAGTGGAGGAGACTGATGTAGAGCGGGTCGCGGACAATTACATGGCAAAGATGGATCAGAAAAGGCCCGGTCGGCGACAGAAGTGATCTGGACCATCAGACCTTAAATCAGGCGTATCTCGCAATCCGGGATGAGTTAGCGGACGAAAAATATATGATTTTGGGGTAGAATGAGCTACTTTAGCCAACCAACCCTGCTATGCCGGGTTGCGATGCTCGGAATTGTGAGAAACCCCTAATTTGACGGTCGTTTCCCTGTTTCAATTTTGTTTTTACTATAAATAGTAAGTTCTAGTTTGCTTATAACTCTTTATCCGTCGGGCTTTAGGAGTTGCGCCCAACGTGAAAAGAGCTTAGAATAACTAGGAGAACAGGTTGGCGAAGCCAAATAGGACACTTACTATTTTTGGTCGAAAACCTTGCGCACTAGTAGACATCACGACCGTTTATAAATAGTAAGTTTACTATTTATAGTAAGTCGCGAATTCTAGGAGTCCTAGTTGTAGTTTGATTCTAATTTCTTTCCCATTGCTTAGTACCCTTATTTAAAGGGTTGTGAACTCGTTTTTATGGATTCATTAATCTATTTCAAATTTATTAGAATTTATTTATATTTCCTGCTCTCTTTTCTCGTGGATTCGAGAAAGTCTCTGTGAGGAGTCCAGAGAGGTTCCGTGGATTCGGAATATTTATCCTCTTGAGGAAGACGGTGCTCGACCTCACGTCCTCCCCTGCGTCATTTGATTTCTACATCAGCCAGAAGCCTCGACTGACTCGATATGGCTCATTATTCGGACCAGCTCATCTAGTTGACCTTCAGCATGTGGAAATTTTGTTCAAAATAATCACAGAAAGGATGATCCAAGCCATCTGATTAGTGGACTTTAAAACTACTGACAAAAAAATTAATGGTCATATTTGGAACATGGGCCATCCTTGATCAGTCCCACTTGATTGATGGTCTTGATTGATACATACCCGGCCGTCGACATTTCACCGTGGAGATATGGCTGTACAATATTCCGGTCGCACCAAATCATCTCCCTTTCCATGTTATGTCTACATGAGCTAGGAATGATCACATGCGTTGGAACATTGTAATTACTGTGTGGGTCCACACGTGATGTGATTTCCATCTGGCACGTCTGTTAGATCTTCACCTCCTAATATCAGAACTGGATTCCAAAATCAAGATAGATATATAACTCAGGTGGGCCACACAAAATGGAACAATGTGGGACATTAGGGAGCAGGACACTCACCGTAGAAACTTTCAAATGCAATGTGATGTACATACATCATCCAATCCAATATGGTGATCCCCATTAGGATGAAGGGGTTCATAAAATAAAAAGTCACTTGCAAATTTGGGCAGGCCACAAAAGATGAATATATAAAATTTAGGCATGATTGTTAATTGCTTCCAACGGTGTGTCTCACTTATGTTTTTTTTATACAAATGGTTTTTTGGATGAACGGTTCCTATGACACTTCTCATCAGATGAATGGTTTGGATTCCACATAAATATCACTGGTGAGCTTTATATGGCTTGAACGCATGATAACTCATGTCTTTCCCAAAGCCCATAATTGTAGATTTTAATTGAATGGCACATTAGGGGGCGTTTGGATCTTAAGTTGCCAGTGGTATAAGTAACTTATCTTAGTTTTTACTTATTAAGAAGATTAATTGATAAATAATTAAGTACTTTTAAGTAAAAAAATTATTTATAACTAATCATAAACTAAACTTGTTCATCTAAAATAAATTACTTATCTACTGCTATAAGTAGAAAATAAGACTTATTTGGTGGTATCCAAACAGGCCCTTAATGCTTCCACTTACTTTTCTTTTTTTATAGGAAGGCACATCATGCCCCGACCTAGATGTTAATCCATTTAGGAAGGGGATTTGTGGGATCCAATACGACGTATGGGTTCTATTGACATTGTCCATTCATTTTTTTCAAACCAATTTATAGTATGAGCAGAAAAATGAGGTAGATTGAAAGCTCAAGTCCACCACACCATAGGAATGGATAGTGATAATGACAACTATCAATGAAACCTTCTTAGGGCCAACACAATGATTACTTGCTATATGACTTGTTCATAAAATCAAAGAGAAGGAAAAATTCAAATATCAACTTAATCCAAAATTTCTACAACCCTCAAAAAGATTTTCATGATGGATGTCTAATCCTCACTAGACTTAAGGATTTGTGTTTTTAGGGCTCATATCTTAAAATGATATTAAAAAAAATGGATGAATAACGTGGATAAAACCTATACATCATGGTAGGCCCTTCTAGAGTGCTGCTTGGACCAGGTGGGGCATGATGCAATCCGCTTCCCTTTTTTATAAGGGGTCGTTTGGCACCTTGGATTGGAGGGGATTGGAGGGGATTAGAGGGGGTTTCAAATCCACTTGGTTGTTTGGCAGCATAAAGCAATTGGGGATTGCCAATCCAGGGGGTTTCCAATCCCCTCTTTGAGGGGGTTTGTAATCCACGGTGAGAGCTTGGATTACACCTAAAATCATTTCAATAGTTGCAGGTATAAATGTACATCACTGTACACTATCATTCTACTGGGCACATGGCCCACTAACAATGATCAGCACTACCCAAACATTGTTCATGTAGATCAGCACCGTCCAAATATTATCCAGCACCATCCAAACATTGTTCATATTAATCAACGATTAAAAATCGTTGGTTAGTCACTCAGACATGATCTTGTGCTTGCGGTCCATCTGAGACTTGGAATTTCATATATTTTAGGCAAAACATATATTTTAGGCAAAACATATATTTTAGCGGGCTTATCACAACCATGGTGTCAAAAATAATATATCTCACTAATTGGGGATATTAAAGTTGATTTAGTAATTGAATTCAAACCCCTATAAATATGCCATGTGTAAGTATTTTTGAATTAAAGTTGATTCACACTCCAGAGTGCCAAACACACCAAGAGGATTGCCAATACAGGGGGTTTCCAATCCTGGGGGATGCGATTCCAGGGGGTTCCAAATCCACGCTCCCGAACAGGCCCAACTCCATATGTTTAAGAAAATACGTAATGAAATTAATACTTTTTTGGCAAATTGAATTAAATACACATCCTTTTCTCCATAAAACATTATAAGAATTCTAAGCTAATTTTAAAAAGAAAAGGTCTAAAAATACTGTAAATAAAGGAAAAGGAATGTATAAAAGAAATTCTCAGGTCTAATAGATTGAATCATATAAACAATTCAATTAATGATAATTAATTAACATTATTATCAGTACTCAATGAGATAATAAATAATAATAAAAGAAACATATTATAAAAATATTATTTTTCAAATTGTGAAATAACTCATTTTTATCTAATAATTATTAGCATTAATTCAAATTAACAAAATCTAAACTGTTTGGATCTAAAATATAGTTTAATTAATTGCACTCGGAAGTATCTCTTTTAAATATTAAAGATTAGAGATAAACACATGTTAATAAAGTTGATAAAATTGAGTAGAAAGTGAAACTTATTTATAGAAAGCACTCATTTATATATAGATTACTTCAAAAGAAGGAATTTGAAAGCTGCAAACGATATATACAGTGCAAATACACATGGCATTATTATTCATATACATTAAAAGTTTAATTAGCGCGCGCGCGCGCACACACACACACACACACACACACACACATATATATATATATATATATAAACCATATTAAATCTAAATTTTTTGTTCTCTAAATTTTGACATTTTCACTTTTTAGTAGATTTTTTTTTAACAATCTAGAATGACTTAAACACAAACATTTTCCATTAGCCATTTGCCATTTTGATAAGTATAAATCATGGAAGGGATTAGGTGAGACTCGTACTCACTCGAGATGGTGCAGCCCTTACTATCGAGCTTAGCTTGATGTATGTATTCTTTATCCATGCTATCGATCCGTTTTTCCAAATTATTTTACGCCAGCAGATCCAATTATCAGGTGAACCATACCATAGTGGTGATTGACCATTAACGGGTTACAAAAGCTTTGGTTCATGTTAATATTTATTTTTTACCATCATTTAGATTTATGTGACCTCATCCACAGAGTGGATGGCAAATAAACATTAAGGTGCACCCTAAGAAGTTTTTAACGGATGGGCCTTCAATCACTACTGTTTTCTTAGATTATGGTCCACTGAGATTTAGATCTTCTTCATTTTTGGAATAATGCTCCAAAATGATTTGAAAAAAAATGATGGATAACGTGGATATAGAATAAATAAATCAAGGTGGGGCCTGTGGTAAGGGCTGCACCGTCCTGGGTGAGGTCAGGGTCTCACTTAATCTCTCATTAGTGGTAGTGACGTTCTGTGCTGGCATGAGCGGGACGCGCGTACAACCAATCAAGCAGCACATGGCGGTGAATGTACATTAGATTTACCTCATCCTTTGAAAGCACTGCTCCATTTTCACTGTGGATTTTTTTTTTTTTATTTTTTTTTTTAAGTCTTAAATAGGCCACACCATACAATACAGAACCATTTTAAAATCATTCCTAAAGACTCTTAATTCACGTGTTGTTGCACACCTGAGTTTTGAAATTTTCTAATTTTTTGAAAATCCTTTCATCTTGGCGTACTGCATCGAATGAATGGATTGGATGATGTATAAACACACTGATGTGAGCCCCACAAGTAGCTTTGACTATTTTAATGATGGTATTTTTATCTCAACTGTTCCCGCGCAACTAAATTTTAAACTAGCCTTGTTTGTAGACTCCAGTCCAAACAAGGGGTGGCCCACCTAAGGGATGGCGTAGATCTGCTCCATGTGAAGTCGTTCATCCGCATCAATGTCTCATCCCCTCATGATCATGCATAGTCACCGATGCGTTTTCGTCTTTGGCGTGGGGGAAGGTGGTCCCCACACGTGAAAGCTCTAGGCTGGTTTTCAAGCATTATGAAGATAGAGATGGCTGGACGTCAGGACCAGACATCAGCAATGGGCCATATGTTGCCTCACAAACATGACATTATAGTCGTGGAGCAACACTGTCCGTCCATTTTACAGAACCTGCCATCCCTTCATAACTGCGGTCACCTGGACAACCACAATGGCGACAGGCGTAAATGATTTGAGATCTTTTATACGCTTACCATTCACCATACACGTGTCAGGGGTGTGTACCTGATTGAGGACCACCCCAATTTGTGCTCCCTAACATGTACGGTTCATGGCTAAGGAACAACGACGATCAGGTGATCTAAACCGTCGTATCAGTAGCATTCAAACATTAGTAAAAATGAACATGTGGTTGGTATCGTATCTTTAACAGTGGGCCATATACAGTGGGTCCCACAACGAGAACGGTCCCGATTCAAACGCAACCCCTGTCACACGTATTCATTTGCCCATACTAATTATTTCCCCACACGCGAGAAGATGTAGAGATACTTCGTTCCAGCGATTCAAGCCAATCTATGATGAAATTTTGAAATGGTCCCACCCCCCCAAAATGAGTTGATGTACAATGCTCCTGCAGAAATGTGGTCGGGTACGGTTTACAAGTGGGACAAGTGGCTCACAAATCTAAACAGTTGATATCATAGTACCACTGTAGACAGCCCATGCCTGAAAACTCTAAGGATTGGAGGTGTTGCAGCTAATTTAATCAAACTAAGCCACACATGTAAGCGAGGGCTTAGATTGATTTTTCGTGTGAGAATAAGATGCACAGGTATATATGCTAGAGTTTGCTTAACTAAAAAGTTTTGATTGAATTGATGGTGTCGCTTACATTGAAAGAAACATATCGAAAACCGGATTAAAATCCAATTATCCTCTCAACCATTGGTTTGTACTCTGTCCAAATAATTTTTGAAGGGACAGGGTTTAGCCTTTTCAAATAAGTTCTTTTTACAAATTTGTGAGTCTTAAGTCTTAAAGGACTTTCTTTCACATGTGCCTCTAAAATAAATAAGAATGTACAAATAAGCAAAATAAGGTTAAATAATGCCGACTTTATTGATATTTAAAATAAATAGTTCATTACAGTCAATAAAGTAATAATCAACCAAATAAATAAATGAAAGCAAAACTAAACTAAAATAAATATCTGAATTGTTGATCAGAACAAACGATCAAGGTGAGTGGTGAGTGGTCAGTAGGATGTGACCGATTGGTATGATTAACTAAATCGGAAGCCAATTGAACATGATCCTACAATTTAAGATTGGTGATATATATTATTACTCATAAGGTATATATGCTATCGGAAGCTGGTATGCAATGGTTACCCTTGATAAGCTAATTACTATGTAAAGATAAGTGAAAGTGTAGATAAATGTGTTCAGCGTGGGGCCTCAAGTATTTATTCATGTGCTGATTTTATGGCTTGTAGAGACGGTAAAACCCCTCGTTGGGCTTCTTTGTTGCTTATGGATTGTTCGAACTTACATCTCATTTCTAAATATGGGAATCCCTTTGATTATTATGGAACTAGCAATTTGGATTAAGAAAAAAGGAATTCTACCCAGATTTGAATTTGCTGACTTCCCAAATCTTCTTCTCATTACTAATCTGTCACGAATATGTTCATACCTCACTAAAGATCAAGCCTGGATATTTCAAAATTCCTTTAATCAATATAATTAGGTCAAGAGCTGAACCTAAATCAATCATGGCCGCTCAACATATCTGTTGATGGCCCACCTTGTCCACTTCGAAGTGTCGAATAATCTAGGTTAAACCCCCTCCAGCATTTCCATCATCCACTGTATAATAGTTTAGAATGATGAAAAGGATAAATAGACAGAATCCATCACATCATGATCTCCCAAACTCTTAATCTCAATCAAAGTTTGACCATTGAGGTGTCTAGGTGACCCCTATCTCTTTTGATCTCTGTATTGTTGGGTGGATTGGATTTGCATGATACTTTATCATTAAATGGACTTGTCTTCTCATCCAGCTCTACCTTTCTTTTTAATCTAATCAATGAATGGCTGTCTTCCCCAACTTAGGTTCAAACTCCAGCCAAATTCGTTTGGACATAGGTCTAATCGCCTTATGTTTAGAACCTTCTCAAGTATCGCTGACTCTTCGAATGGTTGTAACAGTATATCCAATTTTGAAAGGATGGTAAGAGGTGGCTTCACTGCGAATATCATTGCCAGATTCATAATTAGATTCGTTCTTTCTACGAGTGTTTTATAGACGTGCCCGATACGTTGACTCATAAATGGGCACATTAATTGTGGCTAAGTGGCATGCAATGATTTGTCTCCATTAAGGCATGCGTAAGCATCTATTAGACCACGTAAGAAAATCAACCAAAAATATCTCAAAGTATAAATATATTTCTATTAGACTACGTCAGAGCAACCAAAGTAGTTGTAAGGAGGAGAGTGATAACTGGTCAATAGTAGTAGTTCAACAAATAAAGGGTTGAGAAAGGAAACACAGCATCGGATTATATTCATCAAGGACAAAGGTCTAACGCTGTACAGCAAGGATTATCCAATGTTGGAGATTTTTAGTGCATGAGTCATCCATGGTGATGTCTATTGAGGCAACATTTCCTATTAACCATGCGTGCAACCCTTCGGACTTATTCGGGAGACGGATGAGAGCTTCAAATGACACGTGCGATCATGGCATAAGTGTGCGGTATCCAGTCCATTCATCAGTTAAGGGACATTGTGAAAATGCCCTGGACCCAAACGAATAATAGTCCACTCATGCAGGTGTGGCCCAGCTGGTGAGTAAATGGCCTGGGTTTTAGTCTAGAGCATTCCAAACGGCGCGCCTTGCCTGATGAATGGCTGGGATCTCATCTCACACACGTTTGCCATATTGGCCATGTTCCACGAACATTCCCCCTGCCGCACATAACAAACTAGCAACATCTGCAAGATCCTGGCCGTTCATTAATCAAGGCCCACCTTTTAGATGTGGTATCTAAGATTTCGGCCTGACCTGTTATCAGTCTGGCCGCACATCTACCCCATGGACTGTTGGTAAAATTCTTTTAACCATCCATTTATTTGCACGCATACACTCCACCCGTTGATCAGATCAGCCCGATTTTGGGCCCAGGCATCTGTACGATCGGATCTATCAGATAAACAGCTTCGATTTGCACACATATGCCACTTTTCCAGGTGTGGTAGAGGCGAACGTGGAATAGTATCTTGAACAAGACCGTTCGCAAGTCTAATTTCAAGCGTCCATTGTTTTTGTACAGCTTGGTCCGTCCAGTGAATGGACCTAACCGCTTTTTGAGCCATGCGATCTTCGTTATGGACCCGAAATCTTGCACGGCTCGGATGCACATCGGCGACGGTTTGTATGTTAAGCTAACCTATAACAGGTTGTAGGCCATCATTACGCCTGAAGAAATGGAAAATGATCCCCAACAACAATCCCGGTCAACATATATTTGCCACGTGTCCAGTATAAACGGCCCACCGTGTTGTCTATCTCTTATCCATGCCGTCCATCCGTCTATTCAGATCATTTAGGGCTTGAGCCCAAAATTGAAGCATATCCAAATCTGAAGTGGACCACACTACAGGAAACAGTTCATGAGGTCACAAAGACATGGATAAAGGGAAGACAGAAATATCAGCTTGATCCAAAACCTCTGTAGCTGCCAAGAACTTTTCAACAATAGGCGTTCAATTTCCACCATTTCATGTGGTGTGGTCCACTTGAACTTTATATATGCTTCAATTCTGGTTTCATGCCCTAACATAAGACGGTAAGACGGATAGATGGCGTGGATAAGATTAAAAAAAAATATATGGTGGGCCCCACATAGAGTCCTATTTATCCGCGTCCACATCTTCGTGGGCCCATATACGCATCATACGTACCACGGTACACGTGTGTAACCCAATACATTGAATGCGTCCTGTTCTAAAATTGTCTCATTATTGCATGTCCCCAAAAGAGTCTGGCATCAGTGCCAACATTGAGTCTACCCCATTTTAGAAATCTGGTCATGCCACTAATAGATGAATGCAGACCGTTGGTTATGGTTCCAACGGCCCATTTCTTCATGAACATGTGGCCCATCTGATAAATGACCAGCTGGATTCATTTATGGGATATAGCTCTTCCGAGAGCTACCTCGCCCGTATATTATATATGCATCTCTCGAGTATAAAAGAAACTCTCAGGAGCAAAAGCTTTATTTGTTTGCGCACTTCCATGATTTGCTGTCCCTCGGCTTTTGGTTGCTTCATACAAAAGTTCTTACGCCTACCTCCTAGGATTCGGATTTGGTGGATCCAGGGAATCACCGGAGGTCGGTGGATTCATGACTGCGGGGCCCACTATGATGTATGTATTTTATATCAACGCTGTCCATCCGTTTTGTCAGCTCATTTTAAGGCATGAGCCCAAAAATTAAAAACATCCAAATGTCACGTAGACCACACCAAGAGAAACAGTGGTGATTGAACGCCCACCATTAAAATTTTCCCTTCATCCAGGTATGTGTGACCTTATCAACCGGCTGCATATAAAATAAAGATTACAGTGGACCCAAGGAAAATTTTAATGGTGAACGTTCAATCACCACTGTTTCCCGTGGTGTGGTCCACATGAGAATTGGATGTAATTCATTTTTGGGCCGGTGCCCTAAAATGAGCTGGCAAAATGGATGGACGGCATGCATATAAAACGCATACATCAAGGTGGGCCCCACCCACAGTCACGGATCTACCAACCTCCAAGATTCACCGAATCTGCGTCTCACCTACAGTAATGTAGGGGATCATTGTAATGTCAGGGACCGAATTATCTACAACAACACGTGTTGCAGTCAGCGGCTACAGCACCTGAGCTCTTTGGGCCCTTAGGTTATGCAAGTGGCATACACTCGATCCTTACTCTTGCTCGGGTGGTAGACTCTCAGGAGTTTCAACACGCAGTCAACGGTTCGAGTATCCATGGGTGGTGAAATTCCCCTAGCGTGTGTGGGGTGTGTGTCCATGTGTAAAAAAAAAAAAGTCGCATCCACTCCATCCATCTGGTGTGCCCATTTATTCACCATGCAGACCAAATAAGCCCGATTTAAAACTTAGGTGGGCCACACAACAGGGAATAATGTAAAACCACACCTAAAACATCTAAATTCACACCATGTCACCTCCCAAATCTTACCTATTGGAATTGGATGGCATATGCAATATGCAGTCAGGCCCACGCATTATCCGAAAAGTTTCCAAGGTTTTTCCGTCCCCATTATTCCCAATGATGTGGCCCACGTAAGTAAGGACCGGGCTGATTTTTTGCCCCAGCATGGAAGGGGCCCACCTGGTGGGCAGAGTGGATGTCACACATATAACATAGTGGACCCCAGATATAGAGCGTTTGGGCCGCAGGTTCCAATACCTTTTGTAGAGGATTCCAGCCCATGTCGTGCCTTCAACCTTACCACCACCTCTACGGTAGGTCAATCGGTTACTTTACTCAAAGTGAGCCCTAAAAAAAACAAAACAAAACAAAACCGAAAAATAAAAAATGATTTTCAATTTTTATCTCTCTCTCTCTCTCTCTCTCTCTCTCTCTCTCTATATATATATATATATATATATATAGATCACCTGCCCACCTTTGCACATGTGGGCACAGAATCTGAACGGTCCACGTGATGTGGCACCCCTTGAAACCTCCCTAGCCCAACTTTCAACCTGATACAAAACTCTGGTGGGCCATGGCAAAATGAAACAGTTTCCTTCCTTGATTTGCATTTCTCTTTGCCATGGCCCACTAAAGTTTTGGATCCAGCTGAAAATTGGCCATGTAAGGTTTCAAGGGGTGACGCATCACATGGACCGTTCAGATTCTGTGCCCATGACAAGTGTGGAAAAGTGCTCGTGGATGCTCACGTAAGAAGGTGCGCATGCTCGCCGGCACACCTTCTCACTTGATCACCCATGTGTGCAAAGATGTGCACCTTTACATACGTGTCACGGGCAAGCCCAACTTTCAGCCAGATGCATAAATCTGATGTGTGTGTATATAGTCATGCTTTCCTGTGCACCTCTGCACACGTCATGGGACCCATGTGATGTAGCATCCCATGGAGCCTTAGGGCTCAACCTTCAACTTGATCAAAAACTCTGATGGGTCGTGGCAAAGGGAGAGGCAAATTAAGGGAATGAAATTGTTTCCTTTTGGCCCACCAAAGTTTTGGATCAAGGTAAAAGTTGGGCCTGGGGGGTTTGATGGGGTGTTCAAATTTCGAGTTCATATTAGGTGAGATGAGTTCTCAAAGAGTTCTCACCTGAGTTCTCATGAGAACTTGTGTGGGCAGGTGAGCATTTTTCTATATATGTGTGTGTGATATTTGATAAAATGATAGTAATAAGCCCATTTAAATACATACATGGCCATATATGATGATATTTTGAGCCTTGGGTGGGCCACAAATGTAAGGATCACAAACAAATGACTCATTGACATTTTCTAACAATCTATTTAGATGTCCACCGTTAGATGGCTCAAATCAATGCAATTTTAGTATTGCAGTATAATTAGATTATTGTGGGTATCATCAATGTACCACATGAACAATGGATTAATAGCCTAGCAACATCTCTTTTGCCTTTAAAAAGGAGGCATTTCCTTAACACTAGAATAACAACATTTTTTTGAGATTTCAAAACACACAAAAGGCAGTATTTCAAATACCTCCAATTCCATCTACCGCCAAATCCATGGCTGCCAAACACAAAAAATTAAATACTTAGATTTGAAATACACCCATTTACCTTCAAATTATCTCAGAAGTTTTTTTTTTTAAGAGAAAAAATAGATACACAGAGGATGATGAGGGATCATCCCATTAATACACACAAGAAGAACCCCCCCAGCTGCCCCAGAAAGCCTCTAATGGCACCCCCACAAAAGCACCATCAACTCTAGCCCATTCTACTACCAACTACTTGGCCTTGTGAAATCCTTGGTTTAGAGAACCACAAGGAAAACAATTCCCCCGAGCTCACAGGGAACTGACCCAATTGACTTCCAACAGGGTGAGAAACTTTTCCCACGCTTTACCAAGGACGGACAATGTAAGAAGGGCTGGTCCAGGTTTCCCTTCCTCACCCCAAGCCATAAAGGCAGGTATTTTGTGGAATGCACGTACTTTCTCACAATGGGTTAGAATGGCTTTCGCTAGGTAATTATGAGGTAACACAGTCCTATTGATTATAAGTGCTATTTTTATTTAATAACAAATCATGTCACTGTCTATCTTCTCTCTGTGTGTATATAATCGCAATACCCGCAATATAACCACCCAACATACAACAGTAAAACGGGGGCAAATTGCAAGCCGCCCCACAAGGATCATCACCACTTGAAAGATTGTTTCTGAGCCCGAACAAGGTCAAGAAAAAGAAATAGCTGAAACAAGAGGAAAACATGTGCCTGTGAGATCAAGTAAAAAGGAAACAACAAAAAACAAAAATGACCAAAAAGCTTAAAGAGGAAAAGAGCGAATTATTTTCTACGTCACAAGCATGCAGGCTCACGATAGTTTTAGGAATTCGGTTCGAAGCAATAGGGAAGCCACGCTTTTTCACAGTTGAGGATGTGTGTGCACGCATCCCCACCCCCAAACACACCCCTTTGGATTTAAAGAAAATATTCAGAATAAATTGAGAGAGAAAAATAGGAAGAGGGAAAAATCTTTTCTAACTCTTTTTTTTTTCACTTTTTTATTCAATCTTCTCTCTTCTAGACAGATTGTAGGTGGATTTCGGTCCATCCTTTGCAATCTTTTGAGAGAAAAATCAAGATTTCAAAGCCAATTCAAGATTTTTCCGAATTTGGTAGCAGTTCTCATTCCATGAGTGTTTTTGCATTTCCATCCTCTCTTCTTTTTTTTTTCTTTTTCTTTTTTTTTTTTTTTTGTGTATAAATCATACAAAATCAATGTCAAAAAGTTTTAAAAAAAACTTCATACTTCATGTTCTGCACCATTCACATGTATATTTATAAATTTCTACTTCTTTTGGTTTTGAATGTATTAGTTGTATTTCCATAAATGCTTTCTTACATTTATAACAGTTATGAATTCACTTTGAATATAGTTGGCATCAGTTCAGTCAGACAACGCATAGCTTAAGACACTATACAAAGAAAACTTATTATGTGCACTTTTTTTATGTGATGTAAATATTCTTTTATTAGTATTATTATTATTACTTAGCACATAAGTACACACCCCACTGCTAGCCACACCCCACTTGGGAATTGATACGAAGACCTCAATGTTGAAACGAGGTTATCTTCACTCAGTCTATGATGTTATGATTTGAAAGTGTAAAGGTCATTTTTAACAATCCCTAAAGTTTCACTGAAAAATTCAACCAATTTCTCAATCTTTCCCAAAAAGTGCAATACATTATCCAATATAAACGATATATCCCATGTGACAACCAATACATGTCTGTATCCCGAGGGTACATATACATGGTAGCATTCAGTCATCATTTGAGACAAATACATGTTCACTATTCAAATCAATCACAGCCTTATTTTTGCTTCTTTTGAAGGCAGTCTGCTTGCTTCCCATGCACTTTGACATGGAACATGCATGCAAATCACGCATTGTTTCAGAAATCTGAGCCATGCATGAAGCGGCTTGTGCCAATAAGAATCAGGCAGCCCAATCCATCAGGCAGCTCTCTTCCATATTTTGGATGCACACTGTTGGAAAGTTCTTCCATACAATTCATCATTCCTGCACAGGTGGCCTACATGGCTGCATCAGGGGTGGAGTGTGCCAGATCACTGCATCATAGGGCTCAGTCATCCAGCACATGCCAGGTTTTCATGTCTGGTGTAGAGGTGCACGGCCAAGAAAACCTCTTTCTTGGCAAATGTCCATGCAGCCACATCGCTTTTGTTACACTCAAAACAAAACAAAACAAACAAAACAAACAAAACAAAACAAAAAAAACCCTCCATGCAGCTTTCATGAACCACTGCATCGCAAAACAATTAAGACATGGCGGCTAACTGAGAGTATCAGACCCATGGGGAAAATTTTTGTAATTTGCTTATATCTGTATAATACACTGATCAACAGAATAATTTAACAAACCCAAATATGAAACAATGTCTGTTATTGTTGGATTTTGGTTTCCCTCTCTCCCTTTTTACGTTTTATCCTCTTTTTTGCTTTTAATTAATGGAACTATTGTTTCCAATTTCTGCAAAATAATATTTGGAAACTCCATACCTGAACATGATGCTTGTAGAAGTGCTGGTATTATCTTCTTTCCTCTCTCAAAAGAGGTTCTTCTGCGGAACCTAAAAAAACAGCCAAAAGACCCAAATTTGGTATTATAATAAAAGGGGGGAGGGGGGGATGGAAACAAAGAAATCACATGTTTAAAGAAGTGCTCCCCTCATCCATAGATATAAAACAGTGCTTGTCAAATCAAAGGATAATGATTTTGTTGATACTCTGGCAAAGTGTGATGGTTATATGCATGCACTTGAAAACTTAACACATGACATATATGTAACTCAAATTAAATAGCTGAAATCGGAGACCCCACTTTAGACAGTTACTAGCCAACTTATGTGCTGCAATGATGTCATAACTGGCCAGTTGGTGGAAACAGAGTGGAGGGTTAAAACAATGAAATCTCAGCAGTCTGAATTAAACCCACAAATGGCCATTAATCAGAGTCCAGTTATGTCTGATCAATTTGTCATTAGGGTTATGACCCATCCAAAGTGGGTCCCATTGGATGATTCAATTTGTGTCATATGCATGCTGCATGTAAATTTCTAAGTGCATTCAAACAAAGAACCGCACACTGTCAGAGTATCAAATAACTTCTGTTTGGATTGTTGGAATCCTCTGAAAACCGTGGAAATGAAATCGATTTCCACAAATGTAAAGATTTCCCCCATTTATGTAAAAAAAAAATTATTCATGGAAGCCATTTCCATGGTTTCCTTGAAAAATGGTGATTTCCATTTCCTCGAAAAGATGTGTTAAATCTAGATTTCCACAATAACAAGAGACGGTTCTCACTTTCTGACAGCTAAGTTTTCAACATTACCATGGAAATCACATGTGCTAAAACAAACAAGTAACATGGATTCTTTTACACACAACTCCCTTTCTTTTGAGGTGACGTTTGGTTTTCCATACCCACGTATTGGCTTCCACTAATGCAAAGAGGATGTGTTCTATGATACTAGTTTGACATAAGTAGCATCTTTCTTTTTTCTTTTCCTTTAGCAGAAATGGACAGGTATGGCCCTCCTTTCAATAGTCTAAGCTGTCAAACTGATGGGCCCCATCATGTAATGTTCCATGCTTCCTCCCCTACCAGATGATCCTAACCTTCCGATGAAGATGAACAATTACAACCAATAGTCCATTTAGTTGGGGGTAAATAGGATGGTTAGGATCAGCCAATAGCAGATATTTTGGCGGCATCTCAATCCACCAAGGTACATGCCATATGAAAAAATTGGATTGCCAAAAGGCAGACCCATGCTCACAGTTTATTGCAATTGATCAAGCATTGCGTGCATCCTCTGAACAAAAAGCAGAGACACCTGCATTACCTTCTATTCCTTGCTGCCTTGAACCACAGGATACAGGCTGCTTGCAGGTTATCTCTTGAATTTCAGATATAACTAGACAAGATAAGAGGAGACCGGCGATTAATGCCCCAATAATAAGCATTAAGAAGACCGCATCCCATCCTTTTCTCGAAATGATACCAGTAAGGAGAGGCCCAAAAGCAGCACCGACTGATCCTGTACCATCGATTATGGCAGTCACCGTTGCTAATGCCCGGGAGTTCCCCTTGAGGGAGCTGTGAGTACCAAGATCAGCAGAAACTGCTGTTGTGATGAGTGCATAAGGCCCATTGACAAACAAACCAGCAACCATCATCAATGCAATGTTCATTGACTGAGAAATGCCCCCATATGAGCGGTAGAGAAGCAGCGACGGAATTGCCAAGTACATGAAGCTGGCTGCTGTAATTGCCCGGGCATTGAGTCTATCAGATATGTAGCCTGCAAGAATTCCACCAGCGATTCCCCCCACATCAAAGAGGGTTGAAAGGTTTCCAGCTGACTTGACTGAGACATATTCACCACCGATGGCTGCAAATTGATACCAAAGGAATCAATGGCCAACTCCAATACCAGCTACCATGATGCTTGAAAATGCCCGGAAGCATGTAAAATATTTATCACTTCAGTATCATGAGATGTTCTGAAAGTGAGCCAGACATATCTGCGCAGGTGTTATGGTTAAGCAAAAAGAAATGACCATGTTGCCTTCACAGTGAAAAGTTTCATGGATTTCCTGTAACTATTTTTTTTTTCCTTTGAAAGGTGTCCTGTAACTCCACTTGGATTTAAAATATGTAAGATCTAGTATCCATTTTTAATCAGCTGGCTTATCACACTCTGCGTCTTGTGTGCAAATTGATGTGTGTGCGCAGGCGGTTGTGAGTATGTGGGTGTTTTTGGCTGTGTGTGTGCGTGCACTTGCTCGCTTGTGTGTTGATATTAATTTGAAATTAATACATACAAGAAATTCCTACCATGAAACAGAAATGTGAGATTGCCAGCAAATGAAAATAAAACTATACCATGAAACAGAGATGCGAGGGTGCCAGCAAACAAAAAATAAAACTAAGGTAGGATGAACACAGCTATGACTCAAACTTTGCAAGATGCGCCATCACTGCCAGATCTATCCTCATTTTCCTCTTCATGTATTTGGGGAGCGCAAAATGATCTGGGACCATGACAGGACTTTAGAAATAGTGCAGTGTCGACGGCGGGGGTGTTCTCGAGGGTTTTAGTTTTCTTTAGAGATTGGGCTCCTTAATTGCTTTGTAAGGGGATTGGGGATTTGGGCTTTCTTTTCTTTCTTCTCTTTTCTTTTTTCTCTAGTTGTTCTTTTTCTTTTGGGGTTTTTCCCTTTGCTTTTCTTCTGTTTTGTTTTTCTTTTCTTCCTTTTTCTCCTTTGTTTTGGGTTGTTCGCAGTTTGATAAATAATTCCTTGCCTTTCGGAAAAAAAAAACAAAAAAGACAAGACGTTGGGAATATCAGCTATTAAGTTCTGCTTCTCTGTTTGCCACAACAAAAATATATAGCTTGGACAAATAGCTATTGGAGCCTAGGAGCTCAACTAAACTTCTATTGACCAATGTATTAAATAGCATTGCTAGCGTAGCACTGCCGTAGCGCTACGTAGCACACCTAAATAGCGTAAATCCTCTGTAGCATATGCTACAAGGGTTGTAGCGTACGCTACGATGCGCGTCGTGTAGGGGCAGGTAGCGTGTGCTACACTGCACCTTCTTTCTTTCTTTTTTTACTTTCCTTTGTTAATAATGGTGGTAAACTTGTATTTAAAAAAAACTTATATTGTTAAACCGGCAACAAATACCTACACTATTGATTTTATTCTTAAAGAGTGATGGTTATTTGATATAATGTGCATTGAACTCACACTAAAGGAAAGTCATAATGTTAATGTAAAAGAGAAATTGAAATAGGGTTTTCAAAAACCCTTTTAAAAGCCCTAGCTGATGCAAGTTTGTCTCCCCCTCTTCAAATCCTTCGATCCAAAAATGCATCGAATGGGGCTTCTTTGGCCGATTGTTGGAGCCTATAAGGGTGATGCATTTTCACGATCATTGGAGATGAAATAAAGGAGAAATCAGATTTCCCCCTTTCCGGTTCCGGATGGCTATGGAACTTCAATTTTCATAGTTTTCATAGATTGAATCTCTCCTCTTGAGCCTGCGATAGGTACAGTTTTGCCCTTTAATGAGTTTCTTTTCATGTACAATAAAAATCAATTAGTTATTTTCAGTTTTTTTAATCCTTTTTTTATTTTTAAAATGCCAATTACTGTGCGTTTTGTTGTTTATCATTTTTTTCGTTCTTTTTCAATATATGTGTGGCTATGCGTTGTTATCTATGGGTGGCTCACGTGGGGCCCACTAAGGCATGTGCATTGTTTGAATGTTTTTTATGGTGTGGCTCATGTGGGCACCACTGTAGTGTACGTAATCCTCTTACCTGTGGGATTTTTATTTTGAAGAATGTGACATTTATATATATATATATAATATATATATATATATATATAATATATATATATATATATATATATATATATATATATATATATATATATATATTCTTTTTTTCTTACTATTTATCATATTTTTTTATTTTTAAATTAAAAATTAGAAATATCGCGTAGCTTACGCTACATGCTACGCTATTTACACTACACACACTGGAGAGTTGAACGCTATGTAAAACGCTACTACTATTTAAAACACTGCTTACCGGCATAGCATATGGATACCGTACTAGGCCATCATGGCATGTCAAACAAGTCATTATTCTTTGTCGTATGCTAAATCTAATCAATAGATCCAAGTGCAAAAGCTAGTTCCAAAAGCCCATCTCCATCAACATGCTGCAATTTCTTACTCATGATTATCAAAACTCCTGATAGTCCTCCATTCTGTATGCATTTGTGGATCCTGAGACCACAGAACCAGCTCAAAGCACAATGGCACATACCAACAAAGGTTAATAAAAGTAGGTAGCAATGGAAAGAAGCTTAATTGGATAGGTCCTCCATTCTGTAGGCACTCACTGAACCTAAGACCACAGAACCAACTCAAAGTGAAATGGCACAGACCAACAAAGGTTAATAAAAGTAGGGCCCCATGGTAAGAAGCTCAATTGGACCATGACTCACAATTTTTTTCTTGTAATACATCAATATTAAAGAACTGAAAAGAAGTTCTGGCCATTCCATCAACATGAGAATATCTAATCTTTGCACATTTCATGGGGCATATCCATCAGGTCACTTGATTGGAAAATTTGAAGCCTATCATAAGTTTGCTATGACAGCTCTAAATTTTCCATGCAATTAGTGTGAAAAGGCTGCTAAGTCACTTCATCGTTAGTAGCTCTGTATACCACTTTTCTTTATTTAGTTATAAATGAAGAACAGAACAATTTGGTTTTGTGCAAGATCTGAATTCATTCCAGCATCAGATGCTATTTCTTGAAGACAAATAAACAGCTCCTAATTTTCAGTTTTTGGCATAAACCAAATAAAAGTGAGCAAACAAGATTGTCATAAAACACATGAATCTAGATGCCACTTTTTCGTGTCAGTTTATTACTTCAACAATAATAAAGCAGTGACCTAATTCCATTTCCGCCCGTAGTCTTAATAACCTATGGTCTAACTAAAGTTATGGCCCTTGATAGAGTGGAATTGCAGAAAGGGATTCATGTAGTCAACCTCAATTAGTTGGGATAAGGCTTAGATAATGATGATGATGATGTCATGAAGCATGTTAATGTCTTAGATGGTCAAGCTGACCCAGCCTCAACCAAAGGACCTGGGCAGAACATCCAGATTGAATACAAGCAACTTGCTTAACCTTCCATAGACGACCAGGTGCACAATAAACTGCATAATACAAACTAACACCAAATAGATTTTATTCCATTATACTCAGTAGAAAAGAAAGAGTCATGAAAATATTTAGACTAAATTCATCATGACAGCCAGTCCCAAAAAAAGAAAGAAAAACTACTAATGCCTGCTCCAATCTAGTTCTGGAGACGAGGACTAAAATCAGTGGGGGTCTTTGCTAGAACGGAATTGAGACAAATGCTTCATGATTAAATTAAATGAACATGTTAAAGTCAATTCAATCCCACCAAGACAATGGGCATGATTGGGAGGGAAGAGCATTACCAGTCTGACTAAGATAAAAGGGCAACCAATACAAGAACGTGTATGCCACAAGCTTCGAGAAAAAGAGGCACAGCGCAAACGGTATCACACCCGGTATCAGACAAGCTTCGATGAGCCCGATGGCATGCACTGATCCATCTTTCTCACTACTGCTCGCCTCCATTTCAACAGCACCCCCTTTCTCTATCTGTGCCTCTACATCTTTGGGTCCCACTGCTGGTGTAAAAGAGGGATTCCACCCATTTGAACAAGGAAGCCCAACATCTTCTGGATAAGCAGGCAAGAACAAATAAACTATTATCCCTCCGAAGAAGATCAACGCTCCAGGCAGAATAAAAGACCAGCCCCACCCATACTGCAGAACACTGGCAGCAAGGAGCGACCCCGTAATATTACCCACTGATGTATGAGCATTCCAAATACCCATTATCAATCCCCTCTTTCTCTTTCCAAACCAATTGCCAATGACTGCAACGACAGACGGCCACCCCGTCGCCTGAAACAATCCAGCTGCCATCTGCATCAATATATAAAACCAGAACGCGTGTATATTCCAAAAATACCCCATCCCAAAAAGCCCGACAAAAACTCCACTGCCGATCATTCCTGTCGTCAAAAACAGCCTGAGGTCTAACGTATCCCCAAGATGCCCGGCCACGTACATTCCCAAAGAATAACAAGCAAGAAATGCGACGTCAATCTCCCCCAATTCCACAGTCCCGTCTTCTCCATCAAATGGCTCCCATCCCTTGGCGCGCAATCTGGTCACATTGCCACCAAATCCACTGTCCCTAACAAACAGATCGCCAACGGGCCATGGATGTGACCACCCAACCTTGACTGGCTCCGGATGCAAAACACTCTTAACAATGCTAGTGGGCTTTCTAGAAGCATGATAGCAAGCATATGCTATAAAAGTAAGCAGCAAAACTAAGTATTTGTATGTACCCAAGCTCCATTCCTTGCCGATCAGGGCAAGTCCTGGCGGGGCCTGCCTCATCTTTAATCTAAACCGAAGAAATAAATATAAATTCTAAAGAAAAAGACCAAACTCAGGAATCCAATTCTCGGAATCACGACGATTTTCCTAATTGAAAATCCAAAAGATAACAAATTTCTTATCCTTCCAAACACGGAATTACGATAACTTCCCTAACCGCTCAATCTACAGTTTCTCAAAGAAAAAAGATCTGAACAGCTCCAAAAACGGAAAAAAACAAAAACTACATACAGAAACCTTTCCGGATGGCATTTGTGGCAGAAATCTGCAATTTTTTGAAGGAAGTTCGCGTGGTGTTGGGGATTTTTGCCTGTGGAGATGATTCTAGGGTTTGTCGGCTAGAGAAAGGATGACGATGATTGAAGGAGAGGAGGCGAGAGAGTCTCGGAATCGAGAAAATCTGGGAGTCGGTTGGAAATGGGTTTTGTCCGTCGCAGGAAATTAGAAAAGGCCGCTTGCCTTCAGGCCGACAGACGTGGCGCTCTCACCCGATTCAAGGAACGCTGCTAGCACGTATTTTCGCGCCACGCAACTCGCCATTGTGGTTTTTCAACTTTGGAGGACGCCGGTTCCTTGTAAGAACCCGTTTACCAGAGCCCCTGTAGCACAAAAAAAAATATATGTGGGGTCTACCGGGACGTTCCTTCGCTGCGATTTTCCTTTGACATCCAATCCGTCTATCATTTTCTCCAGCTCATGTTAGGATGTAATTCCCAAAATCAACCAGATTCGAGACTCATTTGGGCCACACCATAAGAAACAGTGAGAACACCCACCATTGAAACGTTATTGGGCCCACCGTGATATTTATATACCATCCGAACCGTTCATTAGGTGATTCACCCTAGGATGAATGAAAAACACAACTATTACCTTCATCCAATATTTCTTTAACTTCAACCGTTCACTCCACTGTGGTTCGACCGGTAGGATTTGAAACCTTCGCTGTTCAGGTAGCGGATTAGGTGCGGCCGCGATTCAACCAAGATGGTGTGGCCTTACCGGAGGGCCTATCTTGATGTGTGTATTCTACATCCACGCCGTCCTTCCGTTCATGAGCCCAGAAACGAAGTAGATCCAAATCTAAGGTGGACCATGCGTTGGGAAATAATGATGATTGAAGGCCCCAACATTAAAAACTTCCTAGGGCTCATCGTAATGTTTATTTCCCATCCAACCTGTTGATAAGATGACACAAAGCTGGATGAAGGGAAAAGTGCAAATATAAGCTTGATCCAAAACTTTTGTGGCCCACGGAAATTTTTTAATGGTCAATCAGAACTGTTTCGTATGGTATGGTCACATGAGATTTGGATCTAATTCATTTTTGTGTTAATGATTTAAAATGATCCGGAAAAACTAATGGACGGATTGGATGTATGATATATACATCAGGTGGACCTCACGGTAAGGGTCGCACCATTTGGTTGACGCCGGGGGCCGCACCTAATTCGCTCCCCGCTTTTCAATTTCATGGGAATCACGCACATGACGAATATAGCCCCGAGGATGGAATCTTCGAATCTATTGAGGAATTATACGGTATGATGTGGTTTACAGTCGCGAGCGTGAGATGAGTCAAGCCATCGCTGAACGAGAGGATAAAGGGGATACTTTTGTAAGATCAGACCCATTCATCGGATACATATCACTACTATAGATTGTTGAATTCAAAATTTTAGTGGCTCCATTTCTCACACGTGCGATACAATATAAACGGCTATGATTTATAATAATCGTACAAGTTTGGGCCACTGGATAAATAATCCTAGATAAATTTTATCATTTTGGATGAATACATTGACCCCACATGATGAATAGTCGAATATGACGATAAATTCGAATGTTTGTAGGTATTCCGTGAAGCCCTACGTTCATCTCACACGAGAGAGGACGCACTAATAATTCCGTTGTAACTTGTAGACTACACATGGAGATCTTCTGAGTCACACGCAGCTCTCCACACGCCGCTACACATACAACCCTAGCATCCGTTTAAGGCATCTCCCAGCCACATCGGGTGGGCCCCACAGATTCGATGACAAGTCCAACAGATCATGCCTGTCAATTGATGGAGGGGCCCACACGTGTGTGAAAAATCTGGAGAAAGATTTGCCAACCATCTGCATTCAACATGGGCGTTTGCCTCGCGTGATAAACGGACCAGCCCAATTTTTAAGCCAGCCAACGATATGATAAGGCCCACCGGATGATCGGCTCCAATGATATGATAAGGCCCACCAGATGATCGGCTCGATGTTCCAGACACATTACAGGTTTGCATGCGTTTCTGCGTGTAGAGGTGAGCGGTGAGGGTTAGAGGTCCGCCTACAGCTACAAGACTCATCATTGTCTAGCCGCCCATCCATGTATTCGCTCACTAATCCATCTAAAGTCTCAAAACGCCTTGATCGAACGATCCTAACGGTTCAATTGTGGATATAATTGTTTGGTTGGTGGGATGATCCTATCAGTTGTTATTGCATTATTCCATCGTGGGGCCCGCAATTTGGACGGTTTCATTTCAGTTTATACCTTACGTGAGGGACGCGGATGCGGATTAGATACTGACGGGTTGGGTAGCCAGTCCGCTACTGGAGTGACGTCACCAAGTTCTGTGGGCCCCACTGTGATGTATGTGTTGTATCCACACCGTGCATCCATTTTTAGATATCATTTTAGGGCATGAACCAGAGAACGAGGTAGATAAAAATCTGTAGTGGGCCCGCCACAGAAAATAGTGGGGAGAGTGATTCCGACCGTTGAAACTATCCTAAGGGCCACCATAATGCTATATTTGAAATCCAACCTGTTCAAAAGTTAAAAGAGATATGAAAGAAGGGAAAACACAAATATCTACTTGATCTAAAACTTTTATAGCCTTTAGAAGTTTTTAATGTGGGCGTTTGGGTCCACTGTAGCTTTGGATTTAACTCATTCTTTGGATATGGCTAGGGCTATTAACGAGTCAAGCTAGCTCGAAAAGCTCGCTCGACTCGGCTCAAGTCAACTTGGATTGACTCGGCTTGAATGGCTGATTCGAGCTGAGCCAAGCTAATTATTTGAAGCTTGAGTTGAGTTCAAGCAAGTTCGACAAGGGGACATTTCAACTCGACTCGAAGTTCGAACTCGAGCTCGACTCGGCTCGATTAATAAATATTTTATATATATATATATATATATATATATATATATAAGTTTTAAGTTTAAACTTAAAAATAAAAAATAAAAATAAAAAACAAACTCTAGAGTCTCTATCCGACCACATGCACCTCCTTTCCTTTCCCTTTCTTATCTTTCTCTACCCATTGCCAACCGCACGCCCGCCCCAACCACCACCACCAGTTTTCATTTTAGTTCCACAATAGTATGATTTTAATCTCTTGAGATTTACTTTTTAGGCGAGAAACCCAAGAAATTCGAGATGGGTTTTTCTCAGATTTGTTAGAGCTTCAAGGAAATCCAATGATCTGATTGGCTAGAATTCTTTACTTGGATTTCTGAACTGTGTTCTGCTCTGTTTTTTTTTCTAGTACTTGGATTTCTACTGGTGGAAGAAGATCAAGAATAGATCGGTTCTTACAGGTTTCCTCATCCGATTCGAAGCTTTGTTTGGTTTTTTCATCGGGTTTTGCTTTGATTCTCTTAAGATTTTTGAATTTTTCATTAATGGAGGAGGATCAAGAACAGAATCCATTACTCTCTCACCCAACAAGCTCGAGCTCGACTGAAGGTAAACTCGACTCGACTCAAACCATTAGCTCGACTCAAACTCGACTCGACAACTTTGGCTCGACTCGACTCAAACCATTAGCTCGACTGAAGGTAAACTCGACTTGACACTCTTGATCCTCCTCCATTGATCCTCCTCATCAATGGAGGAGGATCAAGAACAGAATCCATTACTCTCTTACCCAACAAGCTCGAGCTCGACTGAAGGTAAACTCGACTCGACTCAAACCATTAGCTCGACTCAAACTCGACTCGACAACTTTGGCAAACAAGCCAACCTTCAATGTTGAGCTCGAGGCCAAGCTCGAGCTTGAGCTCGAACTCGAGTACATCATGTACAAGCCAAGCCAAGCTTGGCCCACCTCGACTCGACTCGGTTCGATGCCCACCTCTAGATATGGTCCTAAGATGATCTATCCAAATGGAGGGAAGGCGTGGATACATAACATACATCATGGTGGGGCCCACGGAACTTAGTGACATCACTTCAGTAGCAGTCTCGCTGCTCAACCTGTCAGTATCTAATCCGTGCCCCGGATTTCCGTTCATACATTTTTACATATCATTTTAGGCTTGATCCCAAAAATGAGATTGGATAAAAATCTCAAGTGGACCACACCACAGGAAAACAATAGTGATTGGATATCCACCATTAAAATCCTCCTAAGGCCCACCGTACTGTTTATTTGATATCCAATCTATTAATTAGGTTATACAGCCCAGATGAAGGGAAAAAACAAAAACCATCTTGATCCAAAGCTTTTATAGCCCCCAAAATGTCTTTAATGGTCGACTCTCATTCAACATTATTTCCTATAATGTGGTCCACTTGAGATCGGGATATACCTCATTTTTGGTCTCATAATGTAAAATGATCTGTAAAAATAAATGGACAGCATGGATGAAACACATACATCATGGTAGGGCCCATAGAACACCGACTCTCAGCCAATGTATGGTGTAAGGGGGAGTAGCCAATCCGTTTCCTTTTTAACCCATCCTTTAACATGATCCAACAAATCTGATGGACGTGGTAGATTTCTCACAAACATCAGGTGGCCCACATAACTTCTCGTCACAAGAAGATCCACGTCCCCTCGACATGGCTGTGGTTTGGGTGGATCCCTAACTGTGGGGCCCACTGTGATGAGTGTTCCTTACATCCACACCTTTCATCCACTTTTAAAGATCTTTTTAGGGGATGATACTAAAAATGAAGCAGATCCAGATCTTAGGTGGACCATACCATGGGAAACATTAATGGTTGAATCCCCACCATTAAAAACTTCTTAGGGGACTATTGGAATGTTTCTTTGCCATCCAACAACCTGTTAATAAGGCCACAAAGACCTGAACAAAGAAACCACACAAATATTAGCTTGATCCAAAACTTTTGTGACCAACGATAAGTTTTTAATGGTCTATTATCACTGTTTTGTATATTATAGTCCACTGGAGATTTAGATCTACTTCATTTTTTTTTTAGATCATACCCTAAAATGATTATATCAGACACATCCATCACAGTAGACCCCACAGTCAGGGATCCCACCCACCCCGGATCCACCGAAGCCACGCCCCATCGACATGGCTTCCAAAGTCCATACGTCTAAGTGGGCATAGATTATATCCACGCAATTATTGGTCCCTGGCCCAACACAGCTACCAAAGTCGCAATGGTCACAGGCCATATCCAAGCAATTACTAGTCCCTGACTCATTTCAGAACCTTTAGCGATCTTTGATTGCTGGTAAAGAGGCTTCTTATAATAGATATCAACCTATTGCAATGTAACGCTTTACCGTTGGAGTTGAGTTACCTTTCAATAATTAAAACCATTTATATAGTAGACCATACATACCTTAGAACATTAGAAAAAACAAAAAAACAAAAAACCTTAAATTGGAATATTTTAATCCCTTTGATCCCTTGACTCTTTTCGGTGAATGTGGACAGTATTCAAATATCTCCGTGACTCTATCTAATTGTTTTTTTAGGTGTCCCTATCCATGGTGACGACCATCCAACCGATGATCTTGGTCAACGCCTCGGGATGTATTCTAGGTAACCTCCCCTGGTAAATTAGCTGTGGGAGAGCCAAAAGGATGATGGGAATATAATAGATAATCTTTTAGCTGGAATTGTTAATTTAGTTGGACTCAATATGGATTGAAATTCATTAAAGATGTACAAGTTAATAACATAATCCTATCCATATAAACAATTACAGAGAAAAAGAAAAACATAAGGTTATATCAGGCTATGGTTATAGCCTTTTTGTAATTATCTTCTTTATTCTCTCTCTCTCTCTCAAATAATATCACTTATTCACAATAAGGGACAGCAGCTCATAATCTCAATCAAGGGATAACCCTTCCAAGTAAAATTTAGAGAGATGGCTTGGGTTCTTTTGCAATTACATGGCAGGGCTCATTAGTGGTGCAGCCCTGACCTCAACCAAGTTGGTGCGGCCCTTATCTTGGGACGCACCTTGATGTATGCATTCTATATCCACGCCATCCACCAATCAATTTTTACATCACTATTCCATCGTGTGGCCCATAATTTAGATGGTTTATTTTCAGTTTTATATCTTACATGAGTGAGTGTGGATATGTACGCATGAACGTTGGACTTGCCTAGTCTGCAAGGACGGGGTTTGAATTCCATATCCATGGACACAGCTGCCAAGGGTCCCTGCCTCGTTTCAGAACTTTTAGTGGGCCATGGTCAGCATTTCATCTAGCAAAGAGGTTTGTTAGAATTGATAAGTATGTATCGCAATGTGATGCTTACCGCTTAAATTTGTGTTATTTTTCAATGATCAAAATTATTTATATAACAGAAAGTACCATGGATTAGTATAAAATAATTAAAAAAATCTTACATTGAATTATTTAATTAATCCCTTTGATCCCTTGACTCTTTCTAGGTTGAGATATCTCAATCTAATAATCTTGCAGGGTATACCCATCCACAGTGAGGACCGTTGAATGACTGGAGTTGGGCAATGCGTCGGATGTATTTTACGTAATCTCTCTCAATAAATTAGTCATGGGAGATGTGACTGCAGGGAGCTAAAAAGGGATGATGGGGATATAGTAAAACTATATTGTTATGTTACATGTGGTAAGGTCATCTTTTTGGTGAGTTATTAATTTAGTGGGACAATATGAATTGAAATTCATTCAAGATAATTATTGTACCATATTGTTGTACCGTATTTTTGTCCATCAGTAAACTATGCTTTAGCATGTTGTCCCTTAGTAAATCATGCCTTAGCAAACTTTTAAGACACGGTTTGTTGAAATATAGTGTCAATGCATCCACAGCTAACAACACCTATTTTGCAATAGAATACGCATCATACACTACGACATAGGAAGCATGGAATGCTCGTCCTATTGTTGAGATCAAGCAATTTGAACAGGCGAATATAAATTTCATTACAAAGGTCATGAATCAAGGGGTACCTGTGAGGCAACCCTTCTCTAGAAATATTCCCTACAATATGAAACAATATCCCGTAGATCCTGAGCCATCTCCGATTGTCAAACATTGCCATATGAACTGTGACCAAATTTTGCAACTGGTTCAATAAGTAACAAGCCAATTTTCTCGTCGTACTACTTCGATTTACCATAAACTTTATTCAAAATGGATTGCCAACTGTCTCCATTGTCGCAGCCAAATTTAATGTTTTTCAATCAAAGTAATCAAGTTCAACCAAGATGGTCGAATTTATTTATTTTTTACCAAGATGACCAATTTTTTTTATTTTTTTATTTTTCTCAATCACGATGGTTGAGTTCGGCCAAAATGACTGAATTTGATATATTTTTTTTCCCAAGTAGGATGGCTAAGTCGGCCAAGACGGCCGAATTTTATATTTTTCGATAAAGATGGCCGAGCTCGATTAAGATGGGCGACCTTGATGTTTTTCGACCAGGATGGCCGAACTTTATGTTTTTCGACCAAAATAAGCGATTTTGATGTTTTTCCCCAGTTGAGCAGTTGTATTTATTGTGTCAAATGACGAACCAATATCGCTCTCACATTTTCAACAAAAAGCGAAGCGATGTTGGGGTAATGTTGTATCTTACTTCTAAATGTTCTTAAAATATCAAAAAAGGCACGTGTGATTGTATTGAAAAGAAATAGCATGAGAAAGATCTTCATAAATATCTGGAGCGTTTTTCATGGAAGTACAACCGGCGTTGAGCTAAATGTTACACGTCATTTAATTATGAGTCATGTTTAAGAAGTTTAAGAGAAAGAAGTTAAAGGGACATGAAGAGATTAGAAGATCTAGAAAACCGACATAGTAATGATTTAGCTATCATAATTGTTGAAATAAAAGAAAAGAAGCTGCAACATAAATATATAGTTAACAATAATTTTAGCAAAGCAGGATGTCTCATACTAATTTAACAAACTAATCAAATTTATTTTATCTCTCATTATTATAACTTAATTAGCTATATCTTAATAGTAACGGTAATATTTAGTTGTAATATACATTTACGCCCTTACATTGGACTATTTTCATTTCCATTACAAGCCGTTCTTTCATAAATGGTTTTTCCACAATTATGCTCAGTAAGTGACTTTATATAAATATATATTTTTTTTTATTTGATTGCTTATGAAGATCTCAGTGTACTAAAAAGTCATTTCATACAAAAGGCACCGTGCAACCTATTTTTGAAAAAAGAGCCCCACTATTTGACATTCGCTTGATTATCCTATAATAATATTGTGTAAGTGACTGATTAGGCAACCAATCTTCTAAGGTATCGATCATATACAAATGTATTTGATATATCTGTCTATCTCGACACTTGGGGTCAAAGTTGTTCGGTTTGAATCGAGCCACACAATCAATTCTGGCACACTTACACGCACCACATGTGATAATAAAACAAAACCAAGTGCCAAAGAATATAAATAAAAAAAATAATTCCCTCCATCTAAACAACGAAAATGAAAAAAAGAGACATTCAAAGTAATATCATGATATGGCTATAGTTTTCTTAATTATTAATTATTTTCAAAATATTGTTCGGTCACAGTGATACCCACAGCTGGACAGAGTAGGGCAATTAATGGAGATCATAAATTGAGCAGATTAGATGCTGCCCCCTCCTCCCCTAAGTTGGTGCAGCCATTACCACATGGCCCACCTTGATATATCCATCTGTTTTGCCAAATAATTTTAGGCATTAAGGCTAAAAATTAAGCAGATCAAAATCTCAGGTGGACCATACTAAATCAAATGATGGTGATTAAGTGCCCCACCATTAAAAACTTCCTACAGCCCACCATAATTTTTTTTTTTTTTTTTTGTAATGTTTATTTGCCATTCGACTTACTGAAAAGATCAAATAAAACCCCAAATGAAGAGAAAAAATAAATACCAGCTTAATCCCAAACTTTTGTAGCCTACAGGAAACTTTTAACAGTCAATCATTACCATTTCCCATGGTATGGCTCACCTGAGATTTAGATCTGTTTCAGTTCCAGGCTCATCCTATAAAATGATCCCGAAAAGTGCAAGGATAGCATGGATGTAGAATACATACATCAAGGTGGGCCCCACGGTAAGGGCCACACCGTCTTGGGTGAGGCCGGGGCCGCACCAAAACTGTTCGCTTACAAATTCGTAGTGAGTTTAGGGGTACATCATATGTTTTAATCATGAAACGGCTCAAATAAATATACCATGGAGCTCACCTGGCACTTGTGTGGGATCGAGCCATTTATTTGATTAGGACTGCAACGAACGTGCCCTGACCCATGATCAAGCAGGTCCACTCATTAGGTGGGCCACACTGATATATGAAAAAAAAATGTGTGGTTGGGAAAGACTACAAGAAACTAACATAAGCTCCCACACTCAACGTTCACTTGTGGCTCGCTTGATAAGTGCGCTGGCCCAATTTTTACGTCAGCCATGCTCAGGTGGGCCCCACGGTAAGGGCCACCGTCTTGGCTGAGGTCGGGGTCTTACCTAATACGCTCCCTGTTCATGTGAGGTGCGACCTGATAAAAATGGCCCACCTCCGGCACATATTTTGTCACTGGTACGAGTGCACCAGACCCTTTTACGTTTCACACGTGCAGCCCCGTTCCCATGACTCATGGAATCTTGTACCGTACCGATGGCCTTCTAATGCACCCAGCACACCTTTGATTGAGGCCCGTTGCCCTCAGCCTCATGACCCGATTAGGTTGAATAGCTAGTGGTGCATGTGTGGCTGATAGGCCCTTTTACGTTTCACACGTGCAGCCCCATTCCCTTTACTCATGGAATCTTGTACCGGTACCGATGGCCTTCTAATGCACCCAGCACACCTTTGAATCAGGCCGTTGCCCTCAGCCTCATGACCCGGCTAGGTTGAATAGCCAGTGGTGCAAGTGTGGCTGATGGTTCCCAATTGAATGGGGCGATATTACAACTAGGGGTGCATGTCAAACCAGTAGAATTATGGGACTGAACTGGAACTGATCAAACGGTCTAGTTTGATCCAGTTATAGAGTGCACCGGTTCTAGTTCCAAAAATCAAATAACCATTTAGATCAGTTCGGTTCCGGTTTAGGGATATGTAGAGCCGAACCGAACCTACATTTTTTTTAAAAAAAACCCAAGTCTACCCGACCCTGCTGTGTGCGTGCTGCTGCCCCTGCCCTTCTCTCATCTCCTTGTCACCGGTTCTCTCTCTCGCTACTCCTCTCTCGCCGGCCCCTAATTCTCTCTCTCTCTCTCTCTCTCTCTCTCTCTCATTGCTTATCTCTCTCTCTCTCTCTCTCTCTCTCTCTCTCTCTCTCTCTCTCTCTCTCCCTCCAAAAAATCCAAAACCGTAGAATCGATCCGGAACCGAACCGGTTTTCATGGTCCGATTCTAGTTCGGTTTTAGGGTGCTAACGGTCCGATTCCTGTTCCGAAAATCCTAGAACCGTATGGAATGGTTTGGTTCCGATTTCACCCCAGAACTAAATTGAACCGACCCGTGTGCACCTGATGTAGAACGTGTCACAGATACGTTCCTAGCATGGTTGGGCCAAAAGAAGATGGACCGTAAATTGACCATAACTTTTGATCCGGGTATCGTTACGGGGCGCACAAGCTATCAATCTTTACTGAAACGGACCATCTAAGGTGAACCAACCCACAAAGTGGGTCGCATCTGTCCGTTTCGTCAGAAAACACGCGCTTTCAACTCAAAAACGAATTTTTAGGAAAATTTTACTATTTTTAGTAATTTCCATTTTTTAATATTTTTAGAGTTTTAGATTTTCTTTCCTTTTAGAAATAACTTTTAGTTATACTAGGACTCTTCTAGAGAAAGTTTATTTGCAATTTTTATTTTTAGAAACTAGGCCTTAGAAGAGTTTTATTAGAAATAGGATTTTTATTAGAGTTAGAATTTTGCTATTTTTGGTAATTACGAATTTTAGTTTATTTTTTTCTTTATTAATGGTGTAAAGAGACGCATTAGAGAAGGATCAATTATGAATTAATCTATTTCGAATTTATTTAGAATTTATTTCTATTTTCTACTCTCTTTTCTCGTGGATTCGAGAAGTCTCTGTGAGGAGTCCAGAGAAGTTCCGTGGATTCGGAATATTTATCCTCTTGAGGAAGACGGTGCTCGACCTCACGTCCTCCCCCTGCGTCAGTTTGGTATCAGAGCGAGGTTTCTCCTCGGATCGATGGCTTCTAACGACGGGTCGGGCAACAATCCCATGGGCGGTGCTCCAGGGAATTTACCTTTAACGGCGGCAACTTTCGAAGTAGCGCAACGAGAGAATCGGCAAGCCATGCAAGAGCTGCAGGCTTCCATCGACAGCATAGCGGATCTCTTGGCGGAAAACCTAAGGCAACTTCGTGTTCATGGTGGTGATCCACCACCAGCAATTGCTGGAATTTGTAATTATACTGATCGTAGGGCGATGCTATCAATGAACCACATGATGATTCAAGAATTTAAGATGAAAGTCGATCTTCCTAGTTTTAATGACCAACTCTACTTCAAAGACTTCCTCAATTGGTTGTTTGAAGTCGAACGTTTCTTCGACTACATGAACATCGTAGAAGAAAAAAAGGTTAAACTCGTGGCCTACAAGTTGTCGGGCAGAGCTTCAGATTGGTGGGAACAACTTCAACTCGAGCGGACGAGACAGATGAAGGCGCCAATCCGCACGTGGTCGCGGATGAGGAAGTTATTGTGCATGCGATTCTTCCCTCGAGATTACGATCAGGTATTATTCCAACAAAACCAAAATTATTATCAAGATAGTCGATCAGTAAAAGGTTATGCAGAAAAATCCTATTATTGGTCCGCGAGAAACGACTTCATCAAAACAGAGTTGCAACAGACCACAGGATTCATCAGTGGCGAATATGTGACCTCTATAGGAATGGAGAACCAACCCAAGACTTCTAAAGTGGAGGAACAATATCTCATCACTGAACAGGCCTTTGTTAAACAATATGAGGAAACAGGAAATATATATCCATTAGTTGAAAAGAAAAAATATGTGGAGCCTGTGAATATCTTAGAGGATTTGGGACCAGTATCGCAGGAGTTCAAGAGGGTTGTGCTCGATGAACTCCCTAATAAATTACCTCCCATACGAGATATACAAAATCACGTTGATCCCGTCTCAGGGGCAAGTCCGCCTAATTGCCCACATTATCAGAAAAAATATAAGATCTTGAAGGCAGATGTGAAGGAACTAATCGATATTAGTCAAGTCAAGGAAAGCATGAGTACATGTATTATGTCAACTCAAGAACTTAATGTCAAGTACAAAAAAAGAGCTAATGAACATCGACGTCGGAAGTTATCTCAGACACATGTGCCAAGTCTCTTGCGTAACTCGAGGACGAGTTTTTTTCAAGTGGAGGAGTCTGATGTAGAACGTGTCACAGATACGTTCCTAGCATGGTTGGGCCAAAAGAAGATGGACCGTAAATTGACCATAACTTTTGATCCGGGTATCGTTACGGGGCGCACAAGCTATCAATCTTTACTGAAACGGGCCATCTGAGGTGAACCAACCCACAAAGTGGGTCGCATCTGTCCGTTTCGTCAGAAAACACGCGCTTTCAACTCAAAAACGAATTTTTAGAAAAATTTTACTATTTTTAGTAATTTCCATTTTTTAATATTTTTAGAGTTTTAGATTTTCTTTCCTTTTAGAAATAACTTTTAGTTATACTAGGACTCTTCTAGAGAAAGTTTATTTGCAATTTTTATTTTTAGAAACTAGGCCTTAGAAGAGTTTTATTAGAATTAGGATTTTTATTAGAGTTAGAATTTTGCTATTTTTGGTAATTACGAATTTTAGTTTATTTTTTTATTTATTAATGGTGTAAAGAGACGCATTAGAGAAGGATCAATTATGAATTAAGCTATTTCGAATTTATTTAGAATTTATTTCTATTTTCTACTCTCTTTTCTCGTGGATTCGAGAAGTCTCTGTGAGGAGTCCAGAGAAGTTCCGTGGATTCGGAATAGTTATCCTCTTGAGGAAAACGGTGCTCGACCTCACGTCCTCCCCCTGCGTCAGTTTAATTTTTAAAATATTTTTAGAGTTTTAGATTTTCTTTCCTTTTGGAAATAACTTTTAGTTATACTAGGACTCTTCTAGAGAAAGATTATTTGCAATTTTTATTTTTAGAAATTAGACCTTAGAAGAGTTTTATTAGAATTAGGATTTTTATTTGAGTTAGAATTTTGCTATTTTTGGTAATTACGAATTTTAGTTTATTTTTCTTTATTAATGGTGTAAGGAGACGCATTAAAGAATTATCAATTATTCATTAAGCTATTTCGAATTTATCTAGAATTTATTTCTATTTTCTGCTCTCTTTTCTCGTGGATTCGAGAAGTCTCTGTGAGGAGTCCAGAGAAGTTCCGTGGATTCGGAATAGTTATCCTCTTGAGGAAGACGGTGCTCGACCTCACGTCCTCCCCTGCGTCAGTTTAGCACAACCCTCTTGAACTCCTGCGATACTGGTCCCAAATCCTCTAAGATATTCACAGGCTTCACATATTTTTTCTTTTCAACTAATGGATATATATTTCCTGTTTCCTCATATTGTTTAACAAAGGCCTGTTCAGTGATGAGATATTGTTCCTCCACTTTAGAAGTCTTGGGTTGGTTCTCCATTCCTATAGAGGTCACATATTCGCCACTGATGAATCCTGTGGTCTGTTGCAACTCTGTTTTGATGAAGTCGTTTCTCGCGGACCAATAATAGGATTTTTCTGCATAACCTTTTACTGATCGACTATCTTGATAATAATTTTGGTTTTGTTGGAATAATACCTGATCGTAATCTCGAGGGAGGAATCGCATGCACAATAACTTCCTCATCCGCGACCACGTGCGGATTGGCGCCTTCATCTGTCTCGTCCGCTCGAGTTGAAGTTGTTCCCACCAATCTGAAGCTCTGCACGACAACTTGTAGGCCACGAGTTTAACCTTTTTTTCTTCTACGATGTTCATGTAGTCGAAGAAACGTTCGACTTCAAACAACCAATTGAGGAAGTCTTTGAAGTAGAGTTGGTCATTAAAACTAGGAAGATCGACTTTCATCTTAAATTCTTGAATCATCATGTGGTTCATTGATAGCATCGCCCTACGATCAGTATAATTACGAATTCCAGCAATTGCTGGTGGTGGATCACTACCATGAACACGAAGTTGCCTTAGGTTTTCCGCCAAGAGATCCGCTATGCTGTCGATGGAAGCCTGCAGCCCTTGCATGGCTTGCCGATTCTCTCGTTGCACTACTTCGAAAGTTGCCGCCGTTAAAGGTAAATTCCCTGGAGCACCGCCCATGGGATTGTTGCCCGACCCGTCGTTAGAAGCCATCGATCCGAGGAGAAACCTCGCTCTGATACCAAACTGACGCAGGGGGAGGACGTGAGGTCGAGCACCGTCTTCCTCAAGAGGATAAATATTCCGAATCCACGGAACTTCTCTGGACTCCTCAAAGAGACTTCTCGAATCCACGAGAAAAGAGAGCAGAAAAATAGAAATAAATTCTAAATAAATTCGAAATAGATTAATTCATAATTGATCATTCTCTAATGCGTCTCTTTACACCATTAATAAAGAAAAAAATAAACTAAAATTCGTAATTACCAAAAATAGCAAAATTCTAACTCTAATAAAAATCCTAATTCTAATAAAACTCTTCTAAGGCCTAGTTTCTAAAAATAAAAATTGCAAATAAACTTTCTCTAGAAGAGTCCTAGTATAACTAAAAGTTATTTCTAAAAGGAAAGAAAATCTAAAACTCTAAAAATATTAAAAAATCGAAATTACTAAAAATAGTAAAATTTTCCTAAAAATTCGTTTTTGAGTTGAAAGCGCGTGTTTTCTGACGAAACGGACAGATGCGACCCACTTTGTGGGTTGGTTCACCTCAGATGGCCCGTTTCAGTAAAGATTGATAGCTTGTGCGCCCCGTAACGATACCCGGATCAAAAGTTATGGTCAATTTACGGTCCATCTTCTTTTGGCCCAACCATGCTAGGAACGTATCTGTGACACGTTCTACATCAACACCCCTAATTACAACCCTACAATGGATAGCCCACACACTAAAACTCAATGCTAAAGAGGAGCCCAAATCTTCAATACCTGGCCAATAGATTAAACGGCCCATATCATTTCTCATACCGACGATGTTAAATGGTTGAACATACAAATAAAGAGGATGATCATAAACACTTGATCAGTGGGCTTGAAACCAACAGTCTAAAGCAAAGATGATTGACTGTTAAATATTCGGCACGACAAAGTCAAGAAAGGCCATCCATCCATGATAGGACTCATCAGATGGACACATTCGATTAATACATGACCCTGACACGTGCACTGTATGGATGGCTCTCTCGTGCGTCGGTTCTTCCGGGACATGATATGCTTGCGTTCCCAGGCAACAGGAAGTTCCCGTGGTAGGAAGGTATGTGGGGTCCACATAGATGAATGTGACAAATCCACTCCGTTCATCAGGTGGACCACACAACATGAAACAGTTAAAACGGAAATGTACACCGTTGAAACCTTTTTTTTTTTTTTTTACACACGCACACATACCCACACACACTCATGCCGTAGTGGAATTTTACCACCTACGGGTATAAATATTTATATGCGATTCAAACTACTCATAGGTTAATTACCAGTCAGGTAAACTATAGGTATAAATATCATCCTGTAGACACTCCCCCCAGGCTAACATCTTAAAAAGGCAAAGGCAAATCTGGACCATGGTCAATAAACCAAACCTCAAACCCTGATCCAAACCCTAACCTGAACCCAAAACCCATAATCTGAACCCTTAGGACCTCACAACCCAACCCAAAATTCCAAACCTAAAACCCATCAGAGCTAGGTCAGCATGAGAATATACCCATCTGAGCCAAAAATGCGAAAAAAGGACTATCGAATGAACTAGCGCACCGCATGAGGCCCACACACTCGAGCCCGGCCCGGGCGGTAGTTTGACTACCACCGATGGTACTTCAGCTACCGCCGCTAGCGAGGCACGTGTGTCCTCCGAGCAACAGTTGTCCCAACGTCCGAAAATCAGCTTTAACTCCCTAACCGACCTTATTTACTGTTTTACCAGTCCCAATAGCCAATAAGAATGCGTCACATGGCGTCTCTCCCCTCAACCACTCACAACTTGCCACATCAGCTTTTTACCATCTTACCTACTTCTACCTACCATCAAGAGCCAAAGTCAACTTTCCTATATATTTACCCCTTCAAGACCACCATATTTACCTTCTTACCTATCTCTACCTACCACCAAGAGCCAATGAGAGCATGCCACGTGGCATGCCTCTCCCCTCAAACCAACCACAAGTTGCTATGTCAACTTTTACCCCTTACCTACTTACCAATTACAGCAATGCCATTGGAGAAGGCTATAAATAGCCCTCTCCCCCTTCACATTTGACACACAACCAAGAGAGCCTAAAATCCAAGTGAGGGAGAGGGAGAGAGAGAGGAAGAGAGTGAGGGTGAGGAGGTGCTCATAAGCCTCCAAGTTCAGATTTTTTTAGTTCTCCCTTAGCTCATCCCAACTTCTTAACCCGACAAGCCTTGCCCGGATTGTTCATGGTGCAGTTCATGTCTTAGCCTACTCAAGATCGAGCCAAAGTCTTTTTCTTTTACTTTATGCAAGCATTCATCATGACATCTATTCCCTTCTCAACCCCCCTGCTCCTCTAGATTTCTAGTGAACGTATGCTCTGTGACTTGCCGTACATCGGATCCTGTCACATCAGAAATTCCTAGTAATCTAGTCCTTTTTTCTTTACTTTTTTTTTTTCATAAATATCATCACATCCGCTCTCTAGACATGTCATGGAAGTATGCTCTGTGGCTTGTCGAAAACTCGGATCTGGCTGCATCATAAATCCACATATGCCTAGTCCCATCTCGACTACATCTTCAACCCTTGAGATTGTTTTATCACACTAAGTAGAGATCGTACATTCGTACGGGTAGAGAGGGTGCCTAACACCTTCCCTCTTTGTAACCGAGGTCCCTTACCTGGAATCTTGGATCGCAGATCAGGAGTCAATCTAAAGGTAGGAGAATCTCCGGATTTCTCCAACCTTGCATATTCCGCAGTTTCTAGCCAACCGTGGGATTTTGAGATTAAGTGGCTAGTGGCGACTCCAATTCTACATCACATCACCGTTCCAAATCATTTAAATCACCACCACCCACCACAACATATAAATCAGCGTGGGCGCCGATTTCCAGTGTCTACACATCTTTATAAGTAACTTCTATTGGCCCCCATGTAGTTTCCAATGCTAAGCATTTAATCCCCCTGTTTCGTGTAAAGTGGCCCACCTAAGGTTTAGATCTAGCTGATTTTTGGAAGACCCTACTATCGTGGTCTTTTCTAGACTGATGGACGGAGTTGATTTGCCACATAAATCCATGTGGGCCCATATAGCTTCCGAACACGTGAACTTCCTCTATCGCGCTCTGGTCCACCAACCGTCGTGGAATTTTATTATGATGTGAACCGTTCATGTTGTTGACTATATGTTATACAGGTCACCGCTAGAAAATTATACTTAATGGATGATTGTGACCATCACTATCTTTAGTTTATTTATAATATTGAAAAGAAAATCTGCAATGGCTCGCATTCAACTATAAAAAATCAAAAGGTTAGTATAATCAGCTAAGAATTGTAGTTGGATGTATGAAAGTATCACGGACATGGACGGTTCGAATCATAGGATCATCTCAGCATGTGGGGCGTAGGGGACGGTGACACTCGCAGGACCCTGAGTTGCGAAAGATGAAAACTGACTCCTTTGGGTAGCGGATTGCCTGTGACAGTGTAGGGCCTGATGGGCGTGAAAAATCCGCTTCATCCATCTGTTTTGAAAGACCACCGTAGGGCAGGATTTTAAAAATCAGTCAGATTCAAAACCCAGGAGTACTATATCACACGAAACAGTGGGAATTTGTATCGGAATGATATTTGTTCCTATTACCTATCTGAGTTTTAATAATTCTACAGAGGTATTGGATGGTATATAAAAATAATGGTCAGCTCATGAAGATTTGAACGGTGGACATTGCTGTTCCCACTTTTTGTTGATGTAGCCCACCTGAATATTGGATCTGACTTGTTCATATTATAATTATTTATTATAGCCTTTCAAAACAGTTGGACAGACTGGATTTGTCACAAATATCTTTGTGGACCCACTCATCCCTAGGCATAGAGATATCTCCCTTCCCTAGTGGCAATCCACTCTCTTCCTCTGGCCGATAGCGTATTACCCCACCGGGACCTAGCATGAGCCGGAAGCTTCTGGAAAGAGATCTAGGGGGTCAACTTCATTGATGTGTTTTATCCACCGTTCATTTATCTCAGGCTATGAGCCTGAAAAAGAGGTAGATGCTAAATCTCGAGTGCACCATGCCAAATGAAGCAGGGTGACAATGATGCCCACCGTTGAAACCTTTTTATAACCCACCGTGATATTAATTTACTATCTAACCTATTTATAATGTCAAACCAACGTGGATGAATGGAAAGAATCGGAATCCTTTGTTTGCCGCAAGTCGAATAATTCTAATTTTTTCATTTTAATTGAACCACATCATCACACACCACTGCATCTTAGGTGATTACATGAACCAATCATAATACATGAAAAATATGATTTTATTGGATTCGAATGAAAAAAAATAAATGTGGATTGATCCATAGTTGTTGTGGCCTCCGTGAAGTTTTCAACGGTAGGATTTCCATCCCCACTGTTACCTACTGTTCAGGCCATTTGAATACTAAATCTGCCTGTTAATTTGGGTCATGCCCTAAAATGATCTTTCAAAATGGATAGACGGTGTGGATTAAACCAGTAGATCAAAGTGGGCCCCATAGAACCCCTGCAAGAAGCGTACGTCTCTAGCTAGGTCCGGGGTAGTACCCAAGAGGTACTCTTTCCCACAGCTTTCACTCTCCCCACGAGAAAAATCAAAACGGGAAGAAACGAGAAGCTGGAAGGAAAACAGAAGAAGAAGGAAAATGTCAATAGCGGAAGATCAAGGAGCGTTCTATCTGAGATACTACGTAGGGCATAAGGGCAAATTCGGGCACGAATTCCTAGAGTTCGAGTTTTGGCCCGACGGGAAGCTCCGATACGCCAACAACTCCAACTACAAGAACGATACGATGATTCGCAAGGAAGTCTTCCTCACTCCTGCTGTCCTCAAAGAATGCCGAAGAATCATCGTCGAGAGCAAAGTCTGCCCTTTCTCCTAGGGTTTTTCTAGGGTTTTATTCATTTTAATTTGGGTTTTCAGATAATGAAGGAAGACGATAACAACTGGCCCGAGCCGGACCGGGTGGGCCGGCAGGAGCTCGAGATCGTGATGGGGAACGAGCACATCTCCTTCACCACTTCGAAGATCGGATCTCTTGTCGACGTCCAGAGCAGCAAAGATCCTGAAGGGCTTCGCATCTTCTATTACCTTGTTCAGGTCGGTGAAATAGGATCGAAATGTCCTTCTCTGCTTTTTTTTTTTTTTTTTTTTTTGTTTTTTTTAAAGGTATTCTTTGGTTTGATACATGTGATTGTTTCCAGAGCCATGTTATGTTATGTTCGATTCCTTCTCTTTGAACTTTTCCTTTTTTTAGAGTATCGATTGCTTCAGTAGCTTTCATAACCCTTCTACCACTTTGTGCCCTATCAAGGAAGGCTGAAGTTGGAAAGCTAGGACCTTATTCTAGAATCTTGTATATCCTGCCTGCAAGATTCATGATGGATAATCAACTGAATGGAGTTGCTATAACCCGATACAATGAAGGGAAAATGGCTGGAGTGGGGCAAGTCCCTCTCCATTCACAATGAGGACGAGTGATGAAATTGCAAATACTATTGTTTCAAGTGCCACTTGAAGTGTGCATACTTGCAATTAGGGTTTTCTGTCATTATAGAGCCGCCCCAAATTTGGTTATCTCATCCATGATGAATTGAATGGATTGCAGATTGAATTGTAGTGCAAAACTCTAATTTGTTGGCACTGTGGGTATTAGGTAAAAGCATCCACCCACCAGTTCGGTATAATTGTTGCATTCCTCCACAACAAGCACTGTCCAATTTCATGATTTTTTACGATTCTTGTGGCAGAAAGGAAGGGGAAAATATTAGGAATACATGCGTTGTCGCTCTAATGTAAATCAAAACAGCTCAATGAACCTCTTGTGTTCTGACGTGAATGGTGGAGTGGAATGTCGTAACAGGATTCAAGAAGTTGGCCACATGTAGTTGGTAGAAGGCTTGGTAATGGTGATGATGTTCTCAAATGAATGGTGCCATATTTCTTAATTTGTTTGGATGCACTGGTGGATTGAAAAGCGATCATTACTATACAGAGAGGAAATGATGAGATTCTAACATAAATTGAAGTGGTCCTCCAGTGTCAATTATATTCCTTGACTCAAAGCAACATCAATTAGGCCTAGCCCCTTGCTTGCTGTGAATACTAAGGTAGACAATTGTAATTTTTTTTTTTTTTTTTTCTTTTCCAGTTTATTGAAGTAGGCAATTACAACCACTTTCACCCACTTATATGCTGTTTTCCACTTTTAAGGAATCAAGATAGTAAATCTCTTCATGAAAGGTGTTAGCTATGTCTGATTCTTCAAAAAAAAAAACATAAAGGTGGTAACTACATATCCAAATCAATGATGTTCAAAGGAAGAGGATATACAACCACATAAACATTAGTAAGCAACATAAGGTCATCTGTTCCTGAAACATAACAAAATTCCTTGTATTAAGAACCCGAAGAATGATCTTACTCACTCATAGTCTGAATCCTCGATGTTTTAACTTATTTGAATTGTACCAACTGCTCAAATCTCTACGACCAAACCAGGAATTTATCGTCTATTTATAGCTAAGGGTGATTACTGTAAAATATGTCGGCAGTTATGCACGGTAAGCTGCTTGATGAATCTGTTTCCGTCGCTCTATAAATATTTGGAGGTAACCGTTCGTCACCTAATCAAATTTATAGATTCACAGTAAATTATAACTAGTGGGCTTCAGTGCCAATACATTCTATCCGTCAAAGGACTAATAGAAATTTTAGAAACGATCAAACAAATAAATAACAATGCAAGCAATTAATTGTAGAATTAGTTAAATACACAACTATCTTAGAATGACGATGTCATATCGTGCCAACTGCCATGTGCGTCGGTCCCAATTCCCCCTACAAGTCCAACTCGCATAATTAAAGTAAGCTAGTAAAATTTCTAACTATTTACTCACTATCAGCACCATCTCTTGGATTAGTTGCTTGCTTCTTTTATTTATTTATTTTTATATTTATCATGAGACTACAAAATGGGATTTTTTCATCGACATGACTTTACATTTTCTAGTTGGCGTCTTCTTAATGGCAACTCCAATGACTTCACTGACTTGGGTAGATATTCCGGATGGTAGAACCAAATGTAGAAAATCATCATTTGAGTGGATTGTGTTGTCATGTGGCATGTTGACCCATGCCATAGTCAGTGCCATCAACTTTGCTGGCCTGTTGGCTAAGATAAGCTCATTGTCACGTCTCGATTTTTATTTAAACAATTTTGTACAAGAGGTACTTGTCAATACCTTGAAATGTCAAATCTCAACATAACATCATTCTCATCGTGAGACAATTAATAATTTACCTTCCCCTCCATCCCACAAATGCATTTTCTTTAATGTTAATGGTGTTGTTTGGGGATATCAATCGACTCATCCCATGGGCAGTGCCATCAACTTCATTACTCTACTGTCCAATGTCTCCAACATGAGTATCATTGGTGTTTCTCGATTTCTTCAAAAAAATTATGTATAAGAGGTACTTATAAGTTATATTCTTTCCCTTATCCATTGACGCATCCATCTAACCAACAACTAAACTCTACTTTATATCCTGACTGAAAATAAGTTATGAATTATAAACATGTAGAAAGTCATCTTCACTATTAGAAATATTGTCAAGGACATTTTGAAAGACTAATCTCATCCTCACGCTACAGCCTTTCAAAACAGTTGGACAGAGTGGATTTGTCACAAATATCTTTGTGGACCCACACATCCCTGGGCATAGAGATACCACTCTCTTCATCTGGCCGATAGCGTATTACCCCACCAGGACCTAGCATGAGCCGGAAGCTCCTGGAAGATCTAGGGGGTCACCTTTATTTATGTGTTTCATTCATTTATTTTAGTTTATGAGCCTGAAAAAGAGGTAGATACTAAATCTTGAGTGGACCATGCCAAATGAAGCAGGGTGACAATGATGCCCACCGTTGAAACCTTTTTATAACCCACCGTGATATTTATTTACTATCTAATCTATTTATAATGTCAAACCAACATGGATGAATGGAAAGAATCGGAATCCTTTGTTTGCCACAAGTCGAATAATTCTAATTTTTTTCATTTTAATTGAACCACATCATCACACACCACTGCATCTTAGGTGATTACATGAACCAATCATAATACATGAAAAATATGATTTTATTGGATTCGAATGAAAAAAAATAAATGTGGATTGATCCATAGTTGTTGTGGCCTCCGTGAAGTTTTCAACGGTAGGATTTCCATCCCCACTGTTACCTACTGTTCAGGCCATTTGAATACTAAATCTGCCTGTTAATTTGGGTCATGCCCTAAAATGATCTTTCAAAATGGATAGACGGTGTGGATTAAACCAGTAGATCAAAGTGGGCCCCATAGAACCCCTGCAAGAAGCGTACGTCTCTAGCTAGGTCCGGGGTAGTACCCAAGAGGTACTCTTTCCCACAGCTTTCACTCTCCCCACGAGAAAAATCAAAACGGGAAGAAACGAGAAGCTGGAAGGAAAACAGAAGAAGAAGGAAAATGTCAATAGCGGAAGATCAAGGAGTGTTCTATCTGAGATACTACGTAGGGCATAAGGGCAAATTCGGGCACGAATTCCTAGAGTTCGAGTTTCGGCCCGACGGGAAGCTCCGATACGCCAACAACTCCAACTACAAGAACGATACGATGATTCGCAAGGAAGTCTTCCTCACTCCTGCCATCCTCAAAGAATGCCAAAGAATCATCGCCGAGAGCGAGGTCTGCCCTTTCTCCTAGGGTTTTATTCATTTTATTTTGGATTTTCAGATAATGAAGGAAGACGATAACAATTGGCCCGAGCCGGACCGGGTGGGCCAGCAGGAGCTCGAGATTGTGATGGGGAACGAGCACATCTCCTTCACCATTTTGAAGATCGGATCTCTTGTCGATGTCCAGAGCAGCAAAGATCCTGAAGGGCTTCGCATCTTCTATTACCTTGTTCAGGTCGGTGAAATAGGATCGAAATGTCCTTCTCTACTTTTTTTAGGTATTCTTTGGTTTGATACATGTGATTGTTTCCATAGCCAGGTTATATTATGTTCGATTCCTTCTCTTTGAACTTTTCCTTTTTTTAGAGTATCGATTGCTTCAGTAGCTTTCATACCTTCTACCACTTTGTGCCCTATCAACGAAGGCTTAAGTTGGAAAACTAGGACCTTATTCTAGAATCTTGTATATCCTGCCTGTAAGATTTAGGATGGATAATCAACCGAATGGAGTTGCTATAACCCAATACAATGAAGGGAAAATGGCTGGAGTGGGGCAAGTCCCTCTCCATTCACAATGAGGACGAGTGATGAAATTGCAAATACTATTGTTTCAAGTGCCACTTGAAGTGTGCATAATTGCAATTAGGGGTTTCTGTCATTATAGAGCCACCCCCAATTTGGTCATCTCATCCACGATGAATTGAATGGATTGTGGATTGAGTTGTAGTGCAAAACTCTAAATTGTTGGCACTGTGGGAATTAGGTAAAAGCATCCACCCACCAGTTCGGGGTAATTGTAGCATTCCTCCACAACAAGCACTGTCTGATTTCATGATTTTTTACGGTTCTTGTGGCAGAAAGGAAGGGGAAAATATTAGGAATACATGCGTTGTCACTCTAATGTAAATCAAGACAGCTCAATGAACCTCTTGTGTTCTGAAGTGAATGGTGGAGTGGAATGTCGCAACAGGATTCAAGAAGTTGGCCACATGTAGTTGGTAGAAGGCTTGGTAATGGTGATGATGTTCTCAAATGAATGGTGCCATATTTCTTAATTTGTTTGGATGCACTGGTGGATTGAAAAGCGATCATTACTATCCGGAGAGGAAATGATGAGATTCTAACATAAATTGAAGTGGTCCTCCAATGTCAATTATATTCCTTGACTCAAAGCAACATAAATTAGGCGTAGCCCCTTGCTTGCTGTGAATACTAAGGTAGACAATTGTAATTTTTTTTTTTTCTTTTCCATTTTATTGAAGTAGGCAATTACAACCACTTTCACCCACTTATATGCTGTTTTCTAACATGAGCATCATGGTCTACTACAGTTCTGGGTGAAAGTGGTTGTAATTGCCCTCGAATGCATGTTAGCAAATGAGGATGCACTCATCTTTTTATATCCATACATCTATGGCCGACCCACATGATGAGCAGACTAGCTGGATTTTTGGGCCATAGAAGATGCATGTAGGGCTGTTAGATTTTTCCCGCTTTAGATTAGCCAGTTCATTGGCCGTTGGATCTATGATCAGGTATGCAAGTGGACCCCACGTTAATGTTGGTACGTAACATTGTTAATCACGTGATTTAGTTTTAATGCGTCAAGAAAACAAAAAAAAATAAAAAAAGCTGATAACATGGCCCACGGCCCACCTAATGAACAGTCAGATTTAACGAATCTGTGTCATCCACCTTTATTTTCTGTTTAGTATATACCAAAAAAAAAAAAACAAAACAAAAAAAAACATCTCGGGCAGATGGAAAATGTAACTACGTATACCTCATGAAAACGGCATCTTCAATTGAAATACCCGGAAGGTTTCTTCAAGGTACCCATCCTACACAATATCATCGACATCTTCAGGCTTAGGACCGCCTTCTTCTGGCTGCTGCAAATCATTTTCAGGCTCAGGACCGCCTTCTTCTGGCTGCTGCAAATCATCTTCAGGCTCAGGACCGCCTTCTTCTGGCTGTTGCAAATCATCTTCGGGATCTTCAAGATCATGAGCGTTTGGAGCATTTAGGGGCACAACACCGCCTTCTTCTGACTGATCTTCAGGAGCGTTTGGAGCGTTTGCGGGCACATGAGCGTTTGGAGCGTTTGCGGTCACATGAGCGTTTGGAGCGTTTGCGGGCACATGACCGCCTTCTTCTGGCTGATCTTCAGGATCTGAAGGATGACGAGCGTTTGGCGACTCGACAGCGTTTGGCAACCTAGGAGCGTTTGTGCAACAACCGCGGTGGCGACGGAATATCAGTGTTTCCAAGTAAGAACCAAACAAGTGAACTGCAAGATCAACAGTAGCTTCAATCAACATATCAATTGTGTCATGGGTCACATCACTTCCTCCCTGCCATTGTAGAAAACAAATTCAAAAGGAGGGAGAATACGATCATATAGATAAAGAGAAAGAAGGGAAATAGAGAGAGAAAGAAGGAGAAGAAATGAGATTCTCCTTCCAAACGCCTTCTTCTGGCTGCTGCAAATCATCTTCAGGCTCAAGACCGCCTTCTTCTGGCTGCTGCAAATCATCTTCAGGATTTTCAAGATCATGAGCGTTTGGAGCATTTGGGGGCATAACAACGCCTTCTTCTGGCTGATCTTCAGGAGCGTTTGGAGCGTTTACGGGCACATGAGCGTTTGGAGCGTTTAGAAGGTGAATCTTTTTTCTTCTCCTTCTTTCTCTCTCTGTTTCCCTTCTTTCTCTTTATCTATGTGATTGTATTCTCCCTCCTTTGAATTTGTTTTCTACAATGGTAGGGAGGAAGTGATGTGACCCATGACACAATTGATATGGTGGTTGAAGCTGTTGTTGATCTTGCAGTTCACTTGTTTGGTTCTTACTTGGAAACACTGATATTTCGTCGCCACCGCGGTTGTTGCACAAACGCTCCTGTGTTGCCAAATGCTGCCGAGTCGTCAAACGCTCGTCATCCTTCAGATCCTGAAGATTGGCCAGAAGAAGGCGGTCATGTGCCCGCAAACGCTCCAAACACCCATGTGCCTGCAAACGGTCCAAACGCTCATGTGCTCGCAAACGCTCCAAACGCTCCTGAAGATCAGCCAGAAGAAGGCGGTGCTGTGCCCCCAAATGCTCCAAACGCTCATGATCTTGAAGATCCTGAAGATGATTTGCAGCAGCTAGAAGAAGGCGGTCCTGAGCCTGAAGATGATTTGCAGCAGCCAGAAGAAGGCGGTCCTGAGCCTAAAGATGATTTGCAGCAGCCAGAAGAAGGCAGTCCTAAGCCTGAAGATGCCGATGATATTGTGTAGGTGGGCCGTGGGCCATGTTATCAGCTTTTCTGATTTTTTCTGTTTTCTTGACGCATTAAAACTAAATCACGTGATTAACAGTGTTACGTACCAACATTAAGGTAGGGTCCACTTGCATACCTGATTATAGATCCAATGGCCAATGAACTGGCTAATCTAAAGCGGGAAAAGTCTAACAGCCCTACATGCATCTTCTATGGCCCAAAAATCCAGCTAGTCTGCTGTTGAGACTCAAATATTGCATAATTTTTTCCATTTATATCTTGCTTTTATGAACATAAATCCGCTTAATATTCTATTTTATTTATGTATGTGTTGCAAGGTGAATTTAAGTGTTTGAATTGAAAAAGGGTGTTAAAAACATGATTTTGATGTTCGAGAATTAGTGATGGCGGGTCTATCTTTTGCGATAGGACATTTGAGGCTTTGATGAAGAAATATGACATCAAGCATAAAGTGAGCACCCCATACCACCCACAAACGATTGGATAAGCTGAGATTTCTAATCGGGAAATCAAACATATTTTAGAGAAAACTATAAGACCAGATAGGAAGGATTGGTCTCTCAGACTATCCGACGCTTATGGGCTTATAGGACTGCTTATAAGACCCCGATTGGAATGTCTTGGTTTATGGGAAGGATTGTCACTTGCCTGTGGAATTGGAACATAGAGCCTACTGGGCAATAAGGAAATTAAACTTTGATATGGATCAAGCAAGTGAACAAAATAAATTAGAGTTGAATGAATTAGAGGAGCTAAGGAGAGACTCCTATGAAAATTCTAAAATCTACAAAAGAGAGGACCAAAGCTTTTCATGACAAAAACATCCTGAGGAAGAATTTTGAACCTTAGCAAAAGGTCCCTATTGTACAATTCCCGTCTCCAGTTCTTTCCGGGAAAGTTAAGATCATGATGGACATGCCCCTTTATTGTGAAGAATGTTTATACTCATGGGTCTGTTGAAATTGAGAATCCACGTAATGACAATGTGTACAAGGTTAATGGGCAGAGATTGAAGCTTTATGTGGAAAACTTTCATTTGGGAGAGGAGTCCTTCCCTCTTCATGAGCTAGAATATTCAGATTGATGCTCCTAGTCTGATGAAGCATTTGTGTAGGATTTGTATCATATTCAATTTTTTTAATGTCACATAGTAGGTGAGTTTTTCATGGTAGATACTATCCACCCTTTCTTTTATTTTTATTGTTCTTTGCATTACATTATCATTACATTGGGGACAATGTAAATTTTAGGTTGGGGGGTGTGGATAGTCATCCATGTGAGGTTTTTTTTTTTTTTTTTTTTTTTTTTTTTTTTGTTATTATTATTATTATTATTATTTTTTTTTTTTTTTTTTTAGGTTTCAAGTTTTTTTTTTTTAAGGTTTATGGGAAAATTTTTTTCAACATTTTCAAAATAATATATACAAGAATGTGAACATGATATTATGCGAATTCCAAAGGCAAAGTCAATACTTAGTCTAGGTCGATAGTAGTCAGAATTCTGATAACTGAAAATTATAGACTTGAGTTCAATTATCTAATCACTAGTTTAAAGTGAGTTGTAATTTGATGTACTGAATTCACAATACACCCTAGCTAACTAAGTGAGGAATATGATATGTGAACTAGAATAACAACTTTTGATTCAAACAAGGTTGAATGAACTAGTACCAATGATATATGCTTAAAAGACAAAATATTGAAGGAAAAAAAAAAGAGTAATGGAAAAAAGAAATTTTATTATAGAGAATGAATGCAATGACCATAACAATCGTGTCAGTAATCCGGAGTAAGGATACCTAAGTATCCATTACTGTTACCATTACAAGTACGATACCTTAGGTTATGAAGCAAACCCGGTGGGAATCTTCATCAATGGGTGGTCTATAATAATGAGGATATTATGATAAAAGAAAAAATGACATGAAAAAAAATGAGATAACTAGAGATTTCATACGCTTGGAATGATTGAAAAGAGTTAGGATAGAGAACATGCATATTTCTCAAAGTTAGACTAGTGTCACGGAACACCTAAGGATATTGTATCATAACTATTTTAAATTTTGATTAGGTCTCTGATCTCAAGGATGTAATGGATTAGAAAATTGAAATTCTAACTAACTTCAGACTTAGGGTAAGTATTGTTTTGTTTTGGAATTCATATGATGAATGGAGGCATAATTGTATAAATTTCAGAATGTTGAACTATTTTTCATGTTTTCAATGTTTGTGGGTAACATTTATGGAAACCCTCACGAGACTATAACTCGTCCACTAGGAGAAACCTAGGGGTTTAAAGGTTTGCTGCATATGCTAAATGCAATCGAGATTACCTGCGAAAGTGGTGTAATTAGAATTTTTTTTTTCGTTTTAATTTTGTTTTTAAAATTAGTTTTATTCTTATTTTTATTTTTCGCTTGTTTTGCTCGGGACTAACAAAATGCTGGTTGGGGTGTGTGTTGAGACTCAAATATTGCATAATTTTCTCCATTTATATCTTGGTTTTATGAACATAAATCCGCTTAATATTCTATTTTATTCATGTATGTGTTGCAAGGTGAATTTAAGTGTTTGGATTGAAAAAGGGTGTTAAAAGCATGATTTTGATGCTCGAGAATTACCAAGGCAAGAGATGGATCTTAGGAGATTGAAGAATTCACATGCCAAAGATCCAAGAAAATCGAGTAAAGAATAAAGAAAATTGAAGATTTGAAGTGAAGAATCCTGAAATCATCCTGAAAAAGTGTATTATGAAGTTGTGAAGTTTATTTTGGAAAACTGCGCAGTAGGAAGTCTGTTTTGAATGAACTATGCAGCGAGAAGTCTATTTTGAAAAAATACGTATATTTGAGACGATTTCTAGGGTAAATTGGAGTTCTCTACTTATAAATAAGGGTTCCTAGGGCATTCTTAAACATTATTTAAGGCATCCCAAAGCAAAATTTAGGGGTTTTTTTGTTTAAAAAAGAGTTTTTAGTTTTATTAAAGCTTTATAAGTTGTTTTGTTTAGATCTTTTCTATTTGTATTTTCTTTCTTTATTTCTTGTTGCTTTTTATTTCTGCAATTTAATTATATTTTTCTAAGTTTCTTCTATTCGAACTTAGAAGAGAAGCACATGTGTTTAATGTTTCTTTAAGATTATGATGATTGATTGTTTTAATGATGAGAAGAATGGTGTATACATGTTCTTTATTATTTGGGTTTTGTTTTTTATCCTCTTGTGAGATCCATATGTTTCCATTATATGAGATCCACATTGATAGATAGGCTTACCCTAGATCAATCAGATTTCCTAGATAGGAGAGGTTCTCAATCTGTTATATTTCTTTGATATTCATTATCCTATAAATATTGAATACTTAAAATCACTGACGCTTGAGAATATATGTCAATGGTGTAAATCCATAATTTTCTAATATTTTATATCATTTATTAAAATATTTAAACTGTTTTATTTTCCGACCAGGCTGACCATAGTGCTCAGATCCTAGTTGTGTTATCCAAGTCATCATGATTTTAGAACATTAACCTATGTGTGGAACTTTGAAGCTTGGGTGTTATTTTATTCAGTTGAATTACATCCATTCAAAAATCCCAAAATCAAATTATCAGTTTAGTTTTTATTACTTAGTTTGTTTTGCATTTGATTTTTTCCTTCTCACAATTCATCTTCCTGTGGGATCGACCCTTTATTAACGAGATATTACTTACGAACCTCTGCACTTGGAGGCAAGCAATCATCTGCTCATCATGTGAGTCGGCCATAGATATATGAATATAAAAAGATGAGTGCATCCTCATTTGTTAACATGCATTCGAGTGGAAATGACCCACCAAAGGCCGGCACTAATCTTGATCATGCGTGCCATGTCATCCAAGTAGGGAAAATAGGACGCTGATTACCTGATAAAGCCGGTGGGGCTCACCTTGATTTTTGTGAGAAATCCACCCCGCCGATCCGTTTTGTGAACTCATTTTAAGGCATGGGACCAAAAATGAGCCGGATCCAATACTTAAGTAGGCCAAAAATGTGAGGATTGAACGTCCACAGTTGAAATATTAGTGGGGCCATAGAATTTTTGAATCGGGGTAATATTTGTATTTTCAGTTTATCCCACCAGGAATAATGTCATGAACGGTATGGATGGCATTTAAACATCACTGTCGACCCAGGGAGGTTTCAATGGTAGGAATTTCCCCACCCACCTTTTCCTCTAGTGCGGCTCACTCGAGTCTTGGATACTTTTCAATTTTGGTCTCAAGTCATAAAATTGTCTCACAAAACCGATAGATGGGGTAGATTTCTTACAAGCATCACGGTGTGCCCATCTAAGTTTCCAGTGCAGGAAGGCTTTTGCAGGAAATCCGTGTCCAGGAAAACAGGGTCAGATGGATCTTTTCAAAAAACAAAAGTTTTACTGCCTAGACTTTTCGTTTTGGCGCCAAAAAACTCCGCACCGTACACCTAAGCCCCCCAACTCTATCTCTCTCTATATCTGTCTCTCCCTTTCTGTTGAAGAAGACATTAGAGCTCCTTGCAGAAGTTGCTGTTTTGGAAGAGGAGGTGATTCGGCTCGAAGAACAAGTTGTGAATTTCAGGCAAGGATTGTATCAGGAAGCTGTCTACATTTCAAAATCCAAGAAAACTATGGAAAATGAGAGTGATTTGTATGACCAGTACCCACGGAGAAATTCCAAGGCGGAACTACCCAAATCCTCATCCCAAGCCATGGATTCTGAAACTTCCATGGCTAGGCCCCTACCTTCTGTCGACTGTATTTCACGCTTAATACAATTCTCTTCCAACATTGCTTCCGATCGGAAGGAGCATTTCTCTAATTGGCCTTTGAATTGGAAAAGGCAACTGAATAAACTCCATTCCTGTTCAACTTTTCCTGAAGATGGGCGTGGAAAAGAGAACAATTGCATGCTAACTCTATGAAGAACAAGCAACTCCTGCAACAGAAGGCTACAAGAACCAGGCCTGTTCCAAGGGGACCACCAGCTGAACCCAGATCGACGGAAAAGTGTCTGGATCCACTGAAAATGCAGGTAAATGGATTATCACTTTTACAAGGAATAATTCGAAATTCTCTTGGATTTTATCTACTGAAAGTGTCTGGATCCACTGAAAATGCAGGTAAATGGATTTTATCACTGAAAAAGAAATGATCCAAACATTGCCCAATCTGATCCGACTTGGTTTTCATGACCGAGTCGGACTCGGATCGGCTCAGGACAGCAGGGTTTCGGGTCCTAGATTCTGGACCGAGTCGAGTTGGACCCAATCCGATCCGACTCGGTCCTATATGGCTACTTATCAAAGTCTCAGCTAATTCTGGGCTTCTAGCCATGCATGACACAAATATTCCATACAGCCCACGTAGAAAAGTGTAGCTACATGATACTCTGGCACGGTACGACACTCCATATGCAGGTACTTAAAAAATTGTACTCGTGGCATTAAATTTACGAAACTGTGATCCCGCCATTGCTAAGTCATAGCTCCCTGATCAGATTGGTTGAACCATCCTAACCTCTTGTTTGAGGGAACTGATTGTTGAAATAGGAGCCTTTGGATATTTATTACTTTTAACCATCCAAATTTCCAATGGCTGTCCATTAATCCTAGAGTCAGACCGAAGCAGATTGCATACCGACACTACTGTGGACCCCACCACAATATGTGTTTTATCCATGCCGTCCATCAATTTTGGATCATTATTTTAGTGGGAAACTAAAAAATGAGGCGGATCAAAATAGAAGGTGGACCACACCACAGGAAAATAGTGATGATTAAACGCTGACCATTAAAAACTTCCTAGCGCAAACTTTATTGTTTATTTTCCATCCAACCTGATGATTAGATCATACGGACCTGTATGAACGGAAATCACAAATATCATCTTGATGCAAGCTTTTGTGGGCTCCAATAAGTTTTTAACGGTAGGCTTTTAATCAGCACTGTTTTCGGTGGTGTGGTCCGCCTGACATTTGTATCTCCCTCATTTTTGGTCTCATGCCCTAAAATGATCTGAAAAAATGTATGGACGGCGTGGATAAAACACTTAAATCATGGTGGAGTCCACGTAGCACCGTCCGGTAGTACTCACTGGCATTCGGGTAAATAAAAGTGAAGAAATTCGGTTAGGATGGGAATTTGAATAATAAAAAGAAAGAACACTGGCACAGACAACTAGCGGTCCACGCACTTGGCAAGAACACGGAGAGTCTGGCCATGGAAGGGCCCTCTTCGGCTTTTCAGTCTAAAATGCTTTCCTCAGGTGCAGGGAACGTTCTTTTGTTTCTCTGGAACAATTGCATGGATGTCGTGGCTAGTTTTTACCTTAGATGTCCTTTTACATGTCTCACGCATGCCACCCTTGAAAGTGTAGGACATTTGAGTGGTGTATATGGTGGTCTCCTTAGTTGAGATGATCAGTGGCAAATACCAGCGGCTCCACATGTCAGATGATCTTTTTCTACAAAACAGATGATTGAAAAAAAATATATATATTTTTAAAACTTGCTGATGTTCCATATTCGATGCACGTGTGGCTCTAATGAGTTTACCATCCTGAGTAGAGCCTATTGTCTTTATGTACCAATTACTTGCGGCGTTCACGCGTGCTGCATGTCGATTGGTGCGTTTCTGCAACTAGTGGGCCTCACCGTGGATATGCAGCTAGAAAGCTAGACATGATGGATGAACCTAAGAATCTGATTGGTTGCCTCCAAAAGGGCAGTGAAGAAAATGAACGATAGCATTCAATAGCTAAACCTCTTTTTTGAAAAAATAAAAAAGAAGACAAAAAAAATAAAAATGGTTGTGGCGTTCGATATAGTTCTGCACATCAGATGCTCTATTCATGGCAGCGTCAATCGACCAACGGCTATGTTGGCTAGGATCATCTCATCGGTGTGGTTTTAAAATTGTGGTTGTCCTCCCAAATCTTCTTTACCCCTCCTGCCGAGGGAACGGTGGAGGCAGGCAATCTGCATGGTATTTTACCATGCGACCTTTGTTTCGTTTTTCCTCTGTTTACTTGTAGCAGGCCAGCCACCATGGCGTAGCGTTAGATCTGGGCCGTCCATCAACTGCAACCCACACTGAGCATGTCCCCGGTCCACCCATCTAGTGGCCTTAAACTGTTACATTCAGTGTACAATTGATGATTTTCTTGTTCTAGTAGTCCAACTGATGAGCGGGCCTCCTGATCTTTGGGCTTTGCCGTCTTCACGGAGAACCCAACTTGATGAATAGCTCCGATCTTGCACGATTTGGCTACGTTGGCACATGTTCTGCAAATCATGCGGCTATCCACCCAACAAATCTCCTGGTCTTTTTTTCCTTCTTTTTTCCCTAGAGATTCAGGACACATCACTTGTTTTATTCTCAAGATCATTTTTGGTTGTTTTGTAGGTAGTCAATGTTAATGTAAGAAATCTGGGGTGCATCGGGTGGACCTTGGTTCTGATGGGTCAGCCCATATTAGGGCTGCCAAAGTTTAGTCTAAGATTTCAGTGGTTTGTCACTGTTAATCTCAGGTTAGCCCTCCCTGACCCACCAATGTTTTTAAGTCCTGCCCACCCTTCCCTGGTGCGTTCTATTTGAAATTATATCTGAGTGTGTTTGGATATGTGGAATCCAAGATTCCCGTGAAAAGATAGTAGTGATTGTTTGGGCTGATAATCATTGCCTTTATCCACAGTTGGAATTTTTGTGTGTAAGAAACAAGGTAACTGTTGTTTAATGAATCTGATAATTTGCTATGCAAATAAGACCCTAAGAATGATAGCCCTTTTTCAACAGTGTTGATGGAAATAATCAGAGGATAATCATTGTTTCTTTCACATCGATGCCTTCGATTCCTGATATTTTTCACACTTCTAAGGTTATTCTGGCTGAACATGAGTCATCTCCTGTCATGATAGCATGACATGAACGGATGTTTATGTTCTCAAAGAACTGAAGACATGGGGCGTTCAAGTGTTGTGTCCCAGTTAGTTCACAAGATGTATGGATGGCTCCTACCCGTCCAATATCATTTTGAGTGTGGATACAGAATCCTAACCACTGAAATGGGTGGGTTTCTTGATCAATAATTTAGTGGAAGTTTAGAAGCCCTTTGAAACTTCTGTTGTTCCTCTCTTTCTAAATCCACCAACAAAATGTAGGGCCTGTTCGGATTGGAGGTAAACTGATGTAGAGCGGGTCGTGGACAGTTACATGGCCAAGATGGATCAGAAAAGGCCCGGTCGGCGACAGAAGTGATCCAGATCATCAGACCTTAAATCGAGCATATCTTGCAATTCGGAATGAGTTACTTGACATAAAATATATGATTTTGGGGTAGAACGAGCTACTTTAGCCAACCAACCCAGCAATGAGGGGTTGCGACACCCGGAATTGTGAAAAAACCCTTGATCGACGGTCGTTTCCCTGTTTTAATTTCAATTTTACTATAAATAGTAAGTTTTAGTTTGATTATAACTCTTCATCCGACGGCCTTTAGGAGTTGCGCCCAACGTGAAAAGAACTTAGAATAATTAGGAGAACGGTTTGGTGAAGCCAAATAGGACAGTTACTATTTTTGGCCGAAAACCTTGCGCACTAGTAGACATCACGACCGTCTATAAATAGTAAGTCGCGAATTCTAGGAGTTGTAGTTGTAGTTTGATTCTGATTTCTTTCTCATTGCTTGGTACCCCTATTTAAAGGGTTTTGAACTCGTTTTTATTGATTCATTAATCAATTTCGAATTTATTAGAAATTATTTCTATTTCCTGCTCTCTTTCCTCGTGAATTCGAGAAGTTTCTGTGAGGAGTCCAGAGAAGTTCCGTGGATTTGGAATAGTTATCTTCTTGAGGAAGACGGTGCTTGACCTCACGTCCTCCCCTGCGTCAATTTGGTATCAGAGCGAGGTTTCTCCTCGGATCGATGGCTTCTAACGACGGGTCGGGCAACAATCCCATAGGCGATGCTCCAGGGAATTTACCTTTAATGGCGGCAGCTTTCGAAGTAGCGCAACGAGAAAATCAACAAGCCGTGCAAGGGCTGCAGGCTTCCATCGACCGCATAGCGGATTTCTTGGTGGAAAACCTAAGGTAACTCTATGTTCCTGGTGGTAATCCTTCACCGCCAATTGCTGAAACTCGTAATCGTCCTGATCGCAGGATAGTACCAGCAGTGCATCCAAGGGTCATTCCTGAGGAATGAGGCTCTAGTGAGGAGGAAATCAACGACATAATTTTCCAACACCCCGGACATGGCGGCGATCGAGTAGATCGAACGGATCAAGAATTTAAGATGCGGGTTGATATTCCTAGCTTCAATGGACAACTACACATTGAGGATTTCCTCGATTGACTTTCTGAAGTTGAGCGATTTTTTGACTACATGGACATCTCTGAAGCAAAGAAGGTCAAGCTCGTGGCCTACAAGTTGAAAGGAGGAGCTTCAGCTTGATGGGAACAACTGCAACTCGAGCGAACCAGGCAGACGAAAGCACCAATCCGCACATGGCAATGGATGAAGCAGCTACTAATTGCCCGATTCCTCCTTAGCGACTACGATTAAGTATTATTCCAACAATACCAAAATTGTCGACAGGGTAGTCGGTCGGTGAGAGAATACGCAAAAGAATTTTATCGCTTGGCGGCGCGTAACGATTTAGTCGAGACTGAATCGCAGCAAGTCGCCCGATTCAACGGGGGATTGCGTATGGCTATCAAGGATCGGGTCCAGATGTAGTCCATCTGGACGATGAATGATGCGATCAAGTTAGCTACTCGGGCAGAAGCGCAACTTGAACGTTCTAACACACGGACCTATCCTACTGCAAGGATCCCTGTGGCAGGTCCGCCTGCACAGCCCAAGGGGAAGGAGCCTGTAGGAGCACGCAAAATATTGGGTGGTTAAGGAACAAGATGTTTATAGGATTGAGGATAGCTGAAATGAAGATGCTGAGATGGATGAGTGTCATGACGAGGAAGGATAGAATTAGAAATGAATGCATCTATGGGAGCTTAAGAGTAGTGTACCAATAGGTAATAAGATAATAGAAAGTAGATTTAGATGGTTTGGTCATGCACAACAGTGACCCATAACTGTAGTAGACCATGATGCTCATGTTAGACAAGTAGACCAATAATGCTTGTGTTAGACAACAAACCAACAAAGTCAACGGCACTAACTATGGGATGGGTCGATGAATGCCACTAAGATCATTTGGCAGTGGTTGCAAGTGCCAATGGTTCACATTACACTGGCCGTAGGATGTGTAAATCAATGTTGCCTGACAGTGCCATTGACTTTGATGACGATGCATCTGTGGAGATAGAGAAGGTAAGCTATTAATTATGCCTCATGATTCAAGTGATTTTATGTCAAGATTTGAAAATTTAAGGTATTGCCATTGGATTAATGATGCTCGTGTTAGACAATAGACCAATGAACTTGATGGCACTGACCATGGGATTGGTCAATGAATGCCTCTATATCATTTTCAGTTGTTGTAAGTGCTAATGGTTTATATCCTAGAAGTCATCAAAAGCGCATACTTCCTCCTTGATGCAAGCCCATGGCCCACCTAGGCCCACCGTAGGGCCCGCCAATGACGTAGGCCCATGGCTTACCGAAATGGGCATGGATGGGATGATGGGTTCGGAAAGAAAGGGTAATTGTATGTTACATCAGGGAGAACAGGAGTATGGTAGAGCTATCTCTTGCTTGCACACGTGGAAGGGTGAAATTTCAATAAGGACCGTCCATATATCTGATCCTACTGTGGATTGAGAACTTAGGAAAAGTAAAGGTATATAGGATGGAAGAAGGCATCTGATCGGTGGCCATTATATGATGTTACCAAAAAGCTAGTTAAAAGTTTTTGGTGTGGGATCGTCTGATGAGTACAAGTTTTTTAATAAGGACCTTTTACTGTAGGATTCACTATGTGAACGGTTCATATTAATGCAAAGTAGGGATATAGCTGGACCAGTTCTGGCGGGAAGGTCAATAGACATGCATTGGGACGCTGGTTCGGTGCATACGGGGAACCACCCAGTTCGGTGGATCCGGGAATGTGGGGCCCACATTAATGTAAATGTTTTATATCTACTCCGTTAAACAGTTTTTCCAGATCATTTTGGAGTATAATACAAAAAATGAAGTAATTCAAATCTCAGGTGTATCACAGCACTGGAAAGAGTAATGATTCAACGCTAACCATTAAAACTTCCTGGCCCAAAATGGTTAAATGATTTGGGCGTAGCTTCAGTGGATCCCTGACTGTGGAGCCTACCTTGATGTATTTACCTTAAATTCATGCCGTCCATCCAATTTTACATATCATTTTAGGGCATGATCCCAAAAATGAAGCAGATCTAAATCTTAAGTGGACCACTCACCATTAAAAGCTTACTGGGTCACCGGACTGATGAAGCGATCGCACAAATATCAGCATGATCCAAAACTTTTGTCATCCACGTGAAGTTTTTAATGGTCAATCACCACTGTTTTCTTTGGTGTGGTCCACATGAGATTTGGATCTGCTGCATTTTTTGGATAATGCCCTAAAACGAGCTATAAATATGAATGGACGGCATGGATGTAATGTACATTCATCACAGTGGCTCCATAGCCAGGGATCCATTGAACACCGCCTGCGTGTCCAGCTACTCACCTATGCGAGTCTCGCCTAATCCAGCTCGTGTAAAAACGAAGTCCCGCGTACTCGCTACATAACCTGTCATAGCGAGTCAGGATCGCGTGTCTCGCTATCAAACTGTAAGCCCACTCCTATATAAACAAGCCTCTCTCTCTTTCACTCTCTTCTACATCTGAGAGAAACTCACCGATCGTCATGCCGATTGGGGTCACGATTTTCATCGCCTTAGTGCTGCTGTTGTTAGTGAGGTTCTTCTTACTACTTTGGAAGGTCAATCTCCTTTCTTCTCCTTCTTTCTTTCTCTGTTTCCCTTCTTTCTCTTTATCTATTTGATCGTATTCTCCCTCCTTTTGAATTTGTTTTCTACAATGGTAGGGAGGAAGTGATGTGGCACATGACACAATTGATATGATGGTGGAAGCTGTTGTTGATCTTGCAGTTCACTTGTTTGGATCTTACTTGGAAACATTGATTTTCCGTCAGCGTTTCCAAGTAAGATCCAAACAAGTGAACAATGGCAGGGAGGAAGTGATGTGGCCCACCGCGGTTGCTGTTGCACAAGCGCTCCTGAGTCGCCAAACGCTCCTGAAGATCAGCTAGAAGAAGGCGGTCATGTGCCATCAAACGCTCTTGAAGATCGGCCAGAAGAAGGCGGTCATGTGCCCACAAACGCTCCTGAGCTTTCAGGTTCTGAAGATCTTGAAGATCCTGAAGATCAGCCAGAAGAAGGCGGTCATGTGCCCGCAAACGCTGTTGAGTTTTCAGGTTCTGAAGATTCTGAAGATCAGCCAGAAGAAGGCGGTCCTGTGCCCACAAACGCTCCTGAACTTTCAGGTTCTGAAGATCCTGAAGATCATGTGGAGCAGCGAAAAGAAGGCGGTCCTGAGCTGCCAAACACTGCTGACCACTCAGATCCTGAAGATGTTGATGATCACGTCGAGGATGGGCAGCTTGAAGAAGCCCCGGAAGGTCCACCTGCTCCAGCTGTGGGCATTTTAATTGTGTTCATCCTTACTCGTGTAGTATTTTTCGTGATTCCTAATGCACCTCCCGTGGTGTAGGAGGTAGTTACATTTTCCATCTGCCCGAGATTTTTTTTTTTTTTTTGGTATATACTAAACAGAAAATAATGGGTGGATGACACAGATTCGTTAAATCTGATTGTTCATTAGGTGGGCCATGGGCCATGTTATCAGCTTTTCTGATTTTTTCTGTTTTCTAGACGCATTAAAACTAAATCACGTGATTAATAGTGTTACGTACCAACATTAAGGTGGGGTCCACTTGCATACCTGATCATAGATCCAACGGCCAATGAACTGGCTAATCTAAAGCGGGAAAAATCTAACAGCCCTACATGCATTTTCTATGCCCCAAAAATCAAGCTAGTCTGCTCATCATATGGGGTGGGCCATAGATGTATGAATATAAAAAGATGAGTGCATCCTCATTTGCTAACATGCATTCGAGTGGAAATGACCCACCAAAGGCCGGCAATAATCTTGATCATGCGTGCCATGTCATCTCAGTAGGAAAAATAGGACGCTGATTACCTGATAAAGCTGGTGGGGCCCACCTTGATTTTTGTGAGAAATTCACCCTGCTAATCCGTTTTGTGAGCTCATTTTAAGGCATGGGACCAAAAATGAGCCGGATCCAATACTTAAGTATGCCGAAAACGTGAGAATTGAACGTCCACAGTTGAAATATTAGTGGGGCCACAGAATTTTTGAATCACGGTAATATTTGTATTTTCAGTTTAACCCCACCAGGAATGATGTCATGAACGGCATGGATGTAATGTACATTCATCACAGTGGCCCCATGCCAGGGATCCACTGAACACCGCCCGTGTGTCCAACTACTCACCTGCGCGAGTCTCGCCTAATCCAGATCGTGTAAAAACGAAGTCCCGCGTACTCGCTACGTAACCTGTCATAGCGAGTCAGGATCGCGTGTCTCGCTATCAAACTGTAAGCCCGCTCCTATATAAACAAGCCTCTCTCTCTTTCACTCTCTTCACTCTCTTTTACATCTGAGAGAAACTCACCGATCGTCATGCCGATTGGGGTCACGATTTTCATCGTCTTAGTGCTGCTGTTGTTAGTGAGGTTCTTCTAACTACTTTGGAAGGTCAATCTCCTTTCTTCTCCTTCTTTCTCACTCTGTTTTCCTTCTTTTTCTTTATCGATTTGATGGTATTCTCCCTCCTTTTGAATTTGTTTTCTACAATGGCAGGGAGGAAGTGATGTGGCCCATGACACGATTGATATGGTGGTGGAAGCTGTTGTTGATCTTGCAGTTCACTTGTTTGGATCTTACTTCGAAACACTGAACACTGATTTTCCGTCAGCGTTTCCAAGTAAGATCCAAACAAGTGAACAATGGCAGGGAGGAAATGATGTGGCCCACCGCGGTTGCTGTCAGTTTTTCCAGATCATTTGGAGTATAATACAAAAAAATGAAGTAATTCAAATCTCAGGTGTATCACAGCACTGGAAAGAGTAATGATTCAACGCTAACCATTAAACTTCCTGGCCCAAAATGGTTAAATGATTTGGGGCGTAGCTTCAGTGGATCCCTGACTGTGGAGCCTACCTTGAGTATTTACCTTAAATTCATGCCGTCCATCCAATTTTACATATCATTTTAGGGCATGATCCCAAAATGAAGCAGATCTAAATCTAAGTGGACCACTCACCATTAAAAGCTTACTGGGTCACCGGACTGATGAAGCGATCGCACAAATATCAGCATGATCCAAAACTTTTGTCATCCACGTGAATTTTTAATGGTCAATCACCACTGTTTTCTTTGGTGTGGTCCACATGAGATTTGGATCTGCTGCATTTTTTGGATAATGCCCTAAAACGAGCTATAAATATGAATGGACGGCATGGATGTAATGTACATTCATCACAGTGGCTCCATAGCCAGGGATCCATTGAACACCGCCTGCGTGTCCAGCTACTCACCTATGCGAGTCTCGCCTAATCCCTCGTGTAAAAACGAAGTCCCGCGTACTCGCTACATAACCTGTCATAGCGAGTCAGGATCGCGTGTCTCGCTATCAAACTGTAAGCCCGCTCCTATATAAACAAGCCTCTCTCTCTTTCACTCTCTTCTACATCTGAGAGAAACTCACCGATCGTCATGCCGATTGGGGTCACGATTTTCATCGCCTTAGTGCTGCTGTTGTTAGTGAGGTTCTTCTTACTACTTTGGAAGGTCAATCTCTTTCTTCTCCTTCTTTCTTTCTCTGTTTCCCTTCTTTCTCTTATCTATTTGATCGTATTCTCCCTCCTTTTGAATTTGTTTTCTACAATGGTAGGGAGGAAGTGATGTGGCACATGACACAATTGATATGATGGTGGAAGCTGTTGTTGATCTTGCAGTTCACTTGTTTGGATCTTACTTGGAAACATTGATTTTCCGTCAGCGTTTCCAAGTAAGATCCAAACAAGTGAACAATGGCGAAGTGATGTGGCCCAAGGCGGTGTGCTGTTGCACGCGGTTGCCACAGCGCCTGAGTCGCCAAACGCTCCTGAAGATCAGCTAAAGAAGGCGGTCATGTGCCATCAAACGCTCTTGAAGATCGGCCAGAAGAAGCGGCATGTGCCCACAAACGCTCCTGAGCTTTCAGGTTCTGAAGATCTTGAAGATCCTGAAGATCAGCCAGAAGAAGGCGGTCATGTGCCCGCAAACGCTGTTGAGTTTTCAGGTTCTGAAGATTCTGAAGATCAGCCAGAAGAAGGCGGTCCTGTGCCCACAAACGCTCCTGAACTTTCAGGTTCTGAAGATCCTGAAGATCATGTGGAGCAGCGAAAAGAAGGCGGTCCTGAGCTGCCAAACACTGCTGACCACTCAGATCCTGAAGATGTTTGATGATCACGTCGAGGATGGGCAGCTTGAAGAAGCCCCGGAAGGTCCACCTGCTCCAGCTGTGGGCATTTTAATTGTGTTCATCCTTACTCGTGTAGTATTTTTCGTGATTCCTAATGCACCTCCCGTGGTGTAGGAGGTAGTTACATTTTCCATCTGCCCGAGATTTTTTTTTTTTTTTTTGGTATATACTAAACAGAAAATAATGGGTGATGACACAGATTCGTTAAATCTGATTGTTCATTAGGTGGGCCATGGGCCATGTTATCAGCTTTTCTGATTTTTTCTGTTTTCTAGACGCATTAAAACTAAATCACGTGATTAATAGTGTTACGTACCAACATTAAGTGGGGTCCACTTGCATACCTGATCATAGATCCAACGGCCAATGAACTGGCTAATCTAAAGCGGGAAAAATCTAACAGCCCTACATGCATTTTCTATGCCCCAAAAATCAAGCTAGTCTGCTCATCATATGGGGTGGGCCATAGATGTATGAATATAAAAAGATGAGTGCATCCTCATTTGCTAACATGCATTCGAGTGGAAATGACCCACCAAAGGCCGGCAATAATCTTGATCATGCGTGCCATGTCATCTCAGTAGGAAAAATAGGACGCTGATTACCTGATAAAGCTGGTGGGGCCCACCTTGATTTTTGTGAGAAATTCACCCTGCTAATCCGTTTTGTGAGCTCATTTTAAGGCATGGGACCAAAAATGAGCCGGATCCAATACTTAAGTATGCCGAAAACGTGAGAATTGAACGTCCACAGTTGAAATATTAGTGGGGCCACAGAATTTTTGAATCACGGTAATATTTGTATTTTCAGTTTAACCCACCAGGAATGATGTCATGAACGGCATGGATGTAATGTACATTCATCACAGTGGCCCCATGCCAGGGATCCACTGAACACCGCCCGTGTGTCCAACTACTCACCTGCGCGAGTCTCGCCTAATCCAGATCGTGTAAAAACGAAGTCCCGCGTACTCGCTACGTAACCTGTCATAGCGAGTCAGGATCGCGTGTCTCGCTATCAAACTGTAAGCCCGCTCCTATATAAACAAGCCTCTCTCTCTTTCACTCTCTTTTACATCTGAGAGAAACTCACCGATCGTCATGCCGATTGGGGTCACGATTTTCATCGTCTTAGTGCTGCTGTTGTTAGTGAGGTTCTTCTAACTACTTTGGAAGGTCAATCTCCTTTCTTCTCCTTCTTTCTCACTCTGTTTTCCTTCTTTTTCTTTATCGATTTGATGGTATTCTCCCTCCTTTTGAATTTGTTTTCTACAATGGCAGGGAGGAAGTGATGTGGCCCATGACACGATTGATATGGTGGTGGAAGCTGTTGTTGATCTTGCAGTTCACTTGTTTGGATCTTACTTCGAAACACTGATTTTCCGTCAGCGTTTCCAAGTAAGATCCAAACAAGTGAACAATGGCAGGGAGGAAATGATGTGGCCCACCGCGGTTGCTGTTGCACAAACGCTCCTGAGTCACCAAACGCTCCTGAAGATTAGCCAGAAGAAGGCGGTCAGTGCTCGTAAACACTCTTGAAGATCGGGCAGAAGAAGGCGGTCATGTGCCCGGAAACGCTCCTGAGCTTTCAGGTTCTGAAGATCTTGAAGATCCTGAAGATCACCCAGAAGAAGGCGGTCATGTGCCCGCAAACGCTGCTGAGCTTTCAGGTTCTGAAGATTCTGAAGATCAGCCAGAAGAAGGCGGTCCTGTGCCCACAAACGCTCCTGATCTTTCAGGTTCTGAAGATCTTGAAGATCATGTGGAGCAGTCAGAAGAAGACGGTCCTGAGCTGCCAAACGCTGCTGACCACTCAGATCCTGAAGATGGTGATGATCACGTCGAGGATGGGCAGCTTGAAGAAGCCCTGGAAGGTCCACCTGCTCCAGCTGTGGGCATTTTAATTGTGTTCATCCCTACTCATGGAGTATTTTCGTGATTTCTAACGCACCTCCCGTGGTGTAGGAGGTAGTTACATTTTCCATCCGCCCGAGATTTTTTTTTTTTTTTTTGGTTTATACTAAACAGAAAATAATTGGTGGATGACACAGATTCGTTAAATCTGACTGTTCATTAAGTGGGCCATGGGCCATGTTATCAGCTTTTCTGATTTTTTCTGTTTTCTCGACACATTAAAACTAAATCACGTGATTAACAGTGTTACGTACCAACATTAAGGTGGGGTCCACTTGCATACCTGATCATAGATCCAACGGCCAATGAACTGGCTAATGTAAAGCGGGAAAAATCTAACAACCATACATGCATCTTCTATGGCCCAAAAATCAAGCTAGTCTACTCATCATGTGGGGTGGGCCATAGATGTATGAATATAAAAAGATGAGTGCATCCTCATTTGCTAACATGCATTCGAGTGGAAATGACCCACCAAAGGCCGGTACTAATCTTGATCATGCGTGCCATGTCATCCCAGTAAGAAAAATAGGACGCTGATTACCTGATAAAGCTGGTGGGGCCCACCTTGATTTTTGTGAGAAATCCACCCCGCTGATCCTTTTTGTGAGCTCATTTTAAGGCATGGGACCAAAAATGAGCCGGATCCAATACTTAAGTATGCCGAAAACGTGAGAATTGAACGTCCAGAGTTGAAATATTAGTGGGGCCACATAATTTTTGAATCAGGGTAATATTTGTATTTTCAGTTTAACCCACTAGGAATGATGTCATGAACGGCATGGATGTAATGTACATTCATCACAGTGGCTCCATAGCCAGGGATCCACTGAACACCGCCCGCGTGTCCAACTACTCACCTGCGCGAGTCTCGCCTAATCCAGCTCGTGTAAAAACGAAGTCCCGCGTACTCGCTACGTAACCTGTCATAGCGAGTCAGGATCGCGTGTCTCGCTATCAAACTGTAAGCCCGCTCCTATATAAATAAGCCTCTCTCTCTTTCACTCTCTTCTACATCTGAGAGAAACTCACCGATCGTCATGCCGATTGGGGTCACGATTTTCATCGTCTTAGTGTTGGTGTTATTAGTGAGGTTCTTCTTACTACTTTGGAAGGTCAATCTCCTTTCTTCTCCTTTCTCACTCTGTTTCCCTTCTTTCTCTTTATCTATTTGATCGTATTCTCCCTCCTTTTGAATTTGTTTTCTACAATGGCAGGGAGGTAGTGATGTGGCCCATGACACGATTGATATGGTGGTGGAAGCTATTGTTGATCTTGCAGTTCACTTGTTTGGATCTTACTTGGAAACACTGATTTTCCGTCAGCGTTTCCAAGTAAGATCCAAACAAGTGAACAATGGCAGGGAGGAAGTGATGTGGCCCACCGCGGTTGCTGTTGCACCAACGCTCCTGAGTCGCCAAACGCTCCTGAAGATCAGCCAGAAGAAGGCGGTCAAGTGCTCGTAAACGCTCTTAAAGATCGGCCAGAAGAAGGCGGGCATGTGCCCGGAAACGCTCCTGAGCTTTCAGGTTCTGAAGATCTTGAAGATCCTGAAGATATGCCAGAAGAAGGCGGTCATGTGCCCGCAAACGCTGCTGAGCTTTCAGGTTCTGAAGATTCTGAAGATTCTGAAGATCAGCGAGAAGAAGGCGGTCCTGTGCACACAAACGCTCCTGATCTTTCAGGTTTTGAAGATCTTGAAGATCATGTAGAGCAGCCAGAAGAAGGCGGTCCTGAGCTGCCAAACGCTGCTGACCACTCAGATCCTGAAGATGCTGATGATCACGTCGAGGATGGGCAGCTTGAAGAAGCCCCGGAAGGTCCACCTGCTCCAGCTGTGGGCATTTTAATTGTGTTCATCCCTACTCGTGGAGTATTTTTCGTGATTCGTAACGCACCTCCCGTGGTGTAGGAGGTAGTTACATTTTCCATCTGCCCGAGATGTGTTTTTTTTTTTTTTTGGTATATACTAAACAGAAAATAATGGGTGGATGACACTGATTCGTTAAATCTGACTGTTCATTAGGTGGGCCGTGGGCCATGTTATCAGCTTTTCTGATTTTTTTTTTTGTTTTCTTGACGCATTAAAACTAAATCACGTGATTAACAGTGTTACGTACCAACATTAAGGTGGGGTCCACTTGCATACCTGATTATAGATCCAACGGCCAATGAACTAGCTAATTTAAAGCGGGAAAAATCTAACAGCCCTACATGCATCTTCTATGGCCCAAAAATCAAGCTAGTCTGCTCATCATGTGGGGTGGGCCATAGATGTATGAATATAAAAAGATGAGTGCATCCTCATTTGCTAACATGCATTCAAGTGGAAATGACCCACCAAAGGCCGGCACTAATCTTGATCATGCGTGCCTTGTCATCCCATTACGGAAAATAGGACACTGATTACCTGATAAAGCTGGTGGGGCCCACCTTGATTTTTGTGAGAAATCCACCCCGCTGATTTGTTTTGTGAGCTCATTTTAAGGCATGGGACCAAAAATGAGCCGGATCCAATACTTAAGTATGCCGAAAACGTGAGAATTGAACGACCACAGTTGAAATATTAGTGGGGCCACAGAATTTTTGAATCAGGGTAATATTTGTATTTTCAGTTTAACCCACCAGGAATGATGTCATGAGCGGCATGGATGTAATGTACATTCATCACAGTGGCCCCATAGCCAGGGATCCACTGAACACCGCTCGCGTGTCCAACTACTCACCTGCGCGAGTCTCGCCTAATCCAGCTCGTGTAAAAACGAAGTCCCGCGTACTCGCTACGTAACCTATCATAGCGAGTCAGGATCGCGTGTCTCGCTATCAAACTGTAAGCCCGCTCCTATATAAATAAGCCTCTCTCTCTTTCACTCTCTTCTACATCTGAGAGAAACTCACCGATTGTCATGCCGATTGGGGTCACGATTTTCATCGTCTTAGTGTTGCTGTTGTTAGTGAGGTTCTTCTTACTACTTTGGAAGGTTAATCTCCTTTATTCTCCTTCTTTCTTTCTCTGTTTCCCTTCTTTCTCTTTATCTATTTGATCGTATTCTCCCTTCTTTTGAATTTGTTTTCTACAATGGCAGCGAGGAAGTGATGTGGCCCATGACACGATTGATATGGTGGTGGAAGCTGTTGTTGATCTTACAGTTCACTTGTTTGGATCTTACTTGGAAACACTAATTTTCCATCAGCATTTCCAAGTAAGATCTAAACAAGTGAACAATGGCAGGGAGGAAGTGATGTGGCCCACCGCGGTTGCTGTTGCACCAACGCTCCTGAGTCGCCAAACGCTCCTGAAGATCAGCCAGAAGAAGGCAGTCAAGTGCTCTCAAACGCTCTTGAAGATCGGCCAGAAGAAGGCGGTCATGTGCCCGCAAACGCTCCTGAGCTTTCAGGTTCTGAAGATCTTGAAGATCCTGAAGATCAGCCAGAAGAAGGCGGTCATGTGCCCGCAAACGCTGCTGAGCTTTCAGGTTCTGAAGATTCTGAAGATTAGCGAGAAGAAGGCGGTCCTGTGCACACAAACGCTCCTGATCTTTCAGGTTCTGAAGATCTTGAAGATCATGTAGAGCAGCTAGAAGAAGGCGGTTCTGAGCCGCCAAACGCTGCTGACCACTCAGATCCTGAAGATGCTGATGATCACATCGAGGATGGGCAGCTTGAAGAAACCCCGGAAGGTCCACCTGCTCCAGCTGTGGGCATTTTAATTGTGTTCATCCCTACTCATGGAGTATTTTTCGTGATTCCTAACGCACCTCCCATGGTGTAGGAGGTAGTTACATTTTCCATCTACCCGAGATGTGTTTTTTTTTTTTTTTTGGTATATACTAAACAGAAAATAATGGGTGGATGACACAGATTCGTTAAATCTGACTGTTCATTAGGTGGGCCGTGGGCCATGTTATCAGCTTTTCTGATTTTTTTTGTTTTCTTGACGCATTAAAACTAAATCACGTGATTAACAGTGTTACGTACCAACATTAAGGTGGGGTCCACTTGCATACCTGATCATAGATCCAACGGCTAATGAACTGGCTAATCTAAAGCGGGAAAAATCTAACAGCCCTACATGCATCATCTATGGCCCAAAAATCAAGCTAGTCTGCTCATCATGTGGGGTGGGCCATAGATGTATGAATATAAAAAGATGAGTGCATCCTCATTTGCTAACGTGCATTCGAGTGGAAATGACTAACCAAAGGCCGACACTAATCTTGATCATGCGTGCCATGTCATCCCAGTAGGGAAAATAGGACACTGATTACCTGATAAAGCTGGTGGGGCCCACCTTGATTTTTGCGAGAAATCCACCCCGCTAATTTGTTTTGTGAGCTCATTTTAAGGCATGGGACCAAAAATGAGCCGGATCCAATACTTAAGTATGCCTAAAACGTGAGGATTGAAAGTCCACAGTTGAAATATTAGTGGGGCCACAGAATTTTTGAATCAGGGTAATATTTGTATTTTCACTTTATCCCACCAGGAATGATGTCATGAACGGCATGGATGTAATGTACATTCATCACAGTGGCCCCATAGCCAGGGATCCACTGAACAACGCCCGCGTGTCCAGCTACTCACCTGCGCGAGCTTCGCCTAATCCAGCTCGTGTAAAAACGAAGTCCCGTGTACTCGCTACGTAACCTGTCATAGCGAGTCAGGATCGCGTGTCTCGCTATCAAACAATAAGCCCGCTCCTATATAAACAAGCCTCTCTCTCTTTCACTCTCTTCTACATCTGAGAGAAACTCACCGATCGTCATGCCGATTGGGGTCACGATTTTCATCGTCTTAGTGCTGCTGTTGTTAGTGAGGTTCTTCTTACTACTTTGGAAGGTCAATATCCTTTCTTCACTTTCTTTCTCTCTCTGTTTCCCTTCTTTCTTTTTATCTATTTGATCGTATTCTCCCTCCTTTTGAATTTGTTTTCTACAATGGCAGGGAGGGAGTGATGTGGCCCTTGACACGATTGATATGGTGGTGAAAGCTGTTGTTGATCTTGCAGTTCACTTGTTTGGATCTTACTTGGAAGCACTGATTTTCCGTCAGCGTTTCCAAGTAAGATCGAAACAGGTGAACAATGACAGGGAGGAAGTGATGTGGTCCACCGTGGTTGCAGTTGCACAAGCGCTCCCGAGTCGCCAAACGCTCCTGAAGATCAGCTAGAAGAAGGCGGTCATGTGCCCGCAAACGCTCTTGAAGATCGGCCAGAAGAAGGCGGTCATGTGCCCGCAAACGCTCCTGAGCTTTTAGGTTCTGAATATCTTGAAGATCCTGAAGATCAGCCAGAAGAAGGCGGTCATGTGCCCGCAAACGCTGTTGAGCTTTCAGGTTCTGAAGATTCTGAAGATCAGCCAGAAAAAGGCGGTCCTGTGCCCACAAACGCTCCTGATCTTTCAGGTTCTGAAGATCTTGAAGATCATGTGGAGCAGCCAGAAGAAGGCGGTCCTGAGCTGCCAAACGCTGCTGACCACTCAGATCCTGAAGATGCTGATGATCACGTCAAGGATGGGCAGCTTGAAGAAGCCTCGGAAGGTCCACCTGGTCCAGCTGTGGGCATTTTAATTGTGTTCATCCCTACTCGTGGAGTATTTTTCGTGATTCCTAACGCACCTCTCGTGGTGTAGGAGGTAGTTACATTTTCCATCTGCCCGAGATTTTTTTTTTTTTTTTGGTATATACTAAACAGAAAATAATGGGTGGATGACACAGATTCGTTAAATCTGACTGTTCATTAGGTGAGCCATGGGCCATGTTATCAGCTTTTCTGATTTTTTCTGTTTTCTCGACGCATTAAAACTAAATCACGTGATTAACAGTGTTACGTACCAACATTAAGGTGGGGTCCACTTGCATACATGATCATAGATCCAACGGTCAATGACTGGCTAATTTAAAGCGGGAAAAATCTAACAGCCCTACATGCATCTTCTATGACCCAAAAATCAAGCTAGTCTGCTCATCATGTGGGGTGGGCTATAGATGTATGAATATAAAAAGATGAGTGCATCCTCATTTGCTAACATGCATTCGAGTGGAAATGACCCACCAAAGGCCGGCAATAATCTTGATCATGCGTGCCATGTCACCCCCGTAGGAAAAATAGGACGCTGATTACCTGATAAAGTTGGTGGGGCCCACCTTGATTTTTGTAAGAAATCCACCCGCTGATCCGTTTTGTGAGCTCATTTTAAGGCATGGGACCAAAAATGAGCCGGATCCAATACTTAAGTATGCCGAAAACGTGAGAATTGAACGTCCACAGTTGAAATATTAGTGGGGCCACAGAATTTTTGAATCAGGGTAATATTTGTATTTTCAGTTTAACCCACCAGGAATGATGTCTTGAACGGCATGGATGTAATGTACATTCATCACAGTGGCCCCATAGCCAGGGATCCACTGAACACCGCCCGCGTGTCCAGCTACTCACCTGCGCGAGTTTCGCCTAATCCAGCTCGTGTAAAAATGAAGTCTCGCGTACTCGCTACGTAACCTGTCATAGCGAGTCAGGATCGCGTGTTTCGCAATCAAACTGTAAGCTCGCTCCTATATAAACAAGCCTCTCTCTCTTTCACTCTCTTTTACATCTGAAAGAAACTCACCGATCGTCATGCCGATTGGGGTCACGATTTTCATCGTCTTAGTGCTGCTGTTGTTAGTGAGGTTCTTCTTACTACTTTGGAAGGTCAATCTCCTTTCTTATCCTTCTTTCTCTCTCTGTTTTCCTTCTTTCTCTTTATCTATTTGATGGTATTCTCCCTCCTTTTGAATTTGTTTTCTACTATGGCAGGGAGGAAGTGATGTGGCCCATTACACGATTGATATGGTGGTGGAAGCTGCTGTTGATCTTGCAGTTCACTTGTTTGGATCTTAGTTGGAAACACTGATTTTCCGTTAGCGTTTCCAAGTAAGATCCAAACAAGTGAACAATGGCAGGGAGGAAGTGATGTGGCTCACCGCGGTTGCTGTTGTACAAACGCTCCTGAGTCACCAAACGCTCCTGAAGATCAGCCAGAAGAAGGCGGTCAAGTGCTCGCAAACGTTCTTGAAGATCGTCCAGAAGAAGGCGGTCATGTGCCCAGAAATGCTCCTAAGCTTTCAGGTTCTGAAGATCTTGAAGATCCTGAAGATCACCCAGAAGAAGGCAGTCATGTGCCCGCAAACGCTCCTGAGCTTTCAAGTTCTGAAGATTCTGAAGATCAGCCAGAAGAGGGCGGTCCTGTGCCCACAAACGCTCCTGATCTTTCAGGTTCTGAAGATCTTGAAGATCATGTGGAGCAGTCAGAAGAAGACGGTCCTGAGCCGCCAAACGCTGCTGACCACTCAGATCCTGAAGATGGTGATGATCACGTCGAGGATGGGCAGCTTGAAGAAGCCCTGGAAGGTCCACCTGATCCAACTATGGGCATTTTAATTGTGTTCATCCCTACTCGTGGAGTATTTTTTGTGATTCCTAACGCACCTCCCGTGGTGTAGGAGGTAGTTACATTTTCCATCTGCCCGAGATTTGTTTTTTTTTTTTTGGTTTATACTAAACAGAAAATAATGGGTGGATGATACAGATTCGTTAAATCTGACTGTTCATTAGGTGGGCCATGGGCCATGTTATCAGCTTTTCTGATTTTTTATGTTTTCTCGACACATTAAAACTAAATCACGTGATTAACAGTGTTACGTACCAACATTAAGGTGGGGTCTACTTGCATACCTGATCATAGATACAACGGCCAATGAACTGGCTAATCTAAAGCGGGAAAAATCTAACAACCCTATATGCATCTTCTATGGCCCAAAAATCAAGCTAGTCTGCTCATCATGTGGGGTGGGCCATAGATGTATGAATATAAAAAGATGAGTGCATCCTCATTTGCTAACATGCATTCGAGTGGAAATGACCCACCAAAGGCCGGCACTAATCTTGATCATGCGTGCCATGTCATCCCAGTAGGAAAAATTGGACGCTGATTACCTGATAAAGCTGGTGGGGCCCACCTTGATTTTTGTGAGAAATCCACCCCGCTGATCCGTTTTGTGAGCTCATTTTAATGCATGGGACCAAAAATGAGCCGGATCCAATACTTAAATATGCCGAAAACGTGAGAATTGAACGTCCACAGTTGAAATATTAGTGGGGCCACAGAATTTTTGAATCAGGGTAATATTTGTATTTTCAGTTTAACCCACTAGGAATGATGTCATGAACGGCATGGATGTAATGTACATTCATCACAGTGGCCCCATAGCCAGGGATCCACTGAACACCGCCCGCGTTTCCAGCTACTCACCTGCGCGAGTCTCGCCTAATCCAGCTCGTGTAAAAACGAAGTCCCGCGTACTCCCTACGTAACCTGTCATAGCGAGTTAGGATCGCGTGTCTCGCTATCAAACTGTAAGCCCGCTCTTATATAAACAAGTCTCTCTCTCTTTCACTCTCTTCTACATCTGAGAGAAACTCACCGATCGTCATGCCGATTGGGGTCACGATTTTCATCGTCTTAGTGTTGCTGTTGTTAGTGAGGTTCTTCTTACTACTTTGGAAGGTCAATCTCCTTTCTTCTCCTTCTTTCTCTCTCCGTTTCCCTTCTTTATCTTTATCTATTTGATCGTATTCTCCCTCCTTTTGAATTTGTTTTCTACAATGGCAGGGAGGAAGTGATGTGGCCCATGACACGATTGATATGGTGGTGGAAGCTGTTGTTGATCTTGCAGTTCACTTGTTTGGATCTTACTTGGAAACACTGATTTTCCGTCAGCGTTTCCAAGTAAGATCCAAACAAGTGAACAATGGCAGGGAGGAAGTGATGTGGCCCACCGCGGTTATTGTTGCACCAACGCTCCTAAGTCGCCAAATGCTCCTGAAGATCAGCCAGAAGAAGGCGGTCAAGTGCTCGCAAATGCTCTTGAAGATCGGCCAGAAGAAGGCGGTCATGTGCCCGCAAACGCTCCTGAGCTTTCATGTTCTGAAGATCTTGAAGATCCTGAAGATCAGCCAGAAGAAGGCGGTCTTGTGCCCGCAAACGCTGCTGAGCTTTCAGGTTCTGAAGATTCTGAAGATCAGCGAGAAGAAGGCGGTCCTGTGCACACAAACGCTCCTTATCTTTCAGGTTCTGAAGATCTTGAAGATCATGTAGAGCAGCCAGAAGAAGGCGGTCCTGAGCCGCCAAACGCTGCTGACCACTCAGATCCTGAAGATGCTGATGATCATGTCGAGGATGGGCAGCTTGAAGAAGCCCCGGAAGGTCCACCTGTTCCAGCTGTGGGCATTTTAATTGTGTTCATCCCTACTCGTGGAGTATTTTTCGTGATTCGTAACGCACCTCCCGTGGTGTAGGAGGTAGTTACATTTTCCATCTGCCCGAGATGTGTTTTTTTTTTTTGGTATATACTAAACAGAAAATAATGGGTGGATGACACAGATTCGTTAAATCTGACTGTTCATTTGGTGGGCCGTGGGCCATGTTATCAGCTTTTCTGATTTTTTCTGTTTTCTTGACGTAATAAAACTAAATCACGTGATTAACAATGTTACGTACCAACATTAAGGTGGGGTCCACTTGCATACCTGATCATAGATCCAATGGCTAATGAACTGACTAATATAAAGCGGGAAAAATCTAACAGCCCTACATGCATCTTATATGGCCCAAAAATCAAGCTACTCTGCTCATCATGTGGGGTGTGCCATAGATGTATGAATAGAAAAAGATGAGTGCATCCTCATTTGCAAACATGCATTCGAGTGAAAATGACCCACCAAAGGCCGGCACTAATCTTGATCATGCGTGCCATGTCATCCCAGTAGGGAAAATAGGACACTGATTACCTGATAAAGCTGGTTGGGCCCACCTTGATTTTTGTGAGAAATCCACCCTGCTAATTTGTTTTGTGAGCTCATTTTAAGGCATGGGACCAAAAATGAGCCAGATCCAATACTTAAGTATGCCTAAAACGTGAGGATTGAACGTCCACAGTTGAAATATTAGTGGGGCCACAGAATTTTTGAATCAGGGTAATATTTGTATTTTCAGTTTATCCCACCAGGAATGATGTCATGAACGGCATGGATGTAATGTGCATTCATCACAGTGGCCCCATAGCCAGGGATCCACTGGACAACTCCCGCGTGTCCAGCTACTCACCTGCGCGAGTTTCGCCTAATCCAGCTCGTGTAAAAACGAAGTCCCGCGTACTCGCTACGTAACCTGTCATAGCGAGTCAGGATCGCGTGTCTCGTTATCAAACAGTAAGCCCGCTCCTATATAAACAAGCCTCTCTCTCTTTCACTCTCTTCTACATCTGAGAGAAACTCACCGATCGTCATGCCGATTGGGGTCACGATTTTCATCGTCTTAGTGCTGCTGTTGTTAGTGAGGTTCTTCTTACTACTTTGGAAGGTCAGTATCCTTTCTTCACTTTCTTTCTCTCTCTGTTTCCCTTCTTTCTTTTTATCTATTTGATCGTATTCTCCCTCCTTTTGAATTTGTTTTCTATAATGGCAGGGAGGGAGTGATGTGGCCCTTGACACGATTGATATGGTGGTGAAAGCTGTTGTTGATCTTGCAATTCACTTGTTAGGATCTTACTTGGAAGCACGGATTTTCCGTCAGCGTTTCCAAGTAAGATCGAAACAAGTGAACAATGGCAGGGAGGAAGTGATGTGACCCACCGTGGTTGCTGTTGCACAAGCGCTCCTAAGTCGCCAAACGCTCCTGAAGATCAGCTAGAAGAAGGTAGTCATGTGCCTGCAAACGCTCTTAAAGATCGGCCAGAAGAAGGCGGTCATGTGCCCGCAAACGCTCCTGAGCTTTTAGGTTCTGAATATCTTGAAGATCCTAAAGATCAGCTAGAAGAAGGCGGTCATGTGCCCGTAAACGCTGCTGAGCTTTCAGGTTCTGAAGATTCTGAAGATCAGCCAGAAGAAGGCGGTCCTGTGCCCACAAACGCTCTTGATCTTTCAGGTTCTGAAGATCTTGAAGATCATGTGGAGCAGCCAGAAGAAGGTGGTCCTGAGCTGCCAAACGCTGTTGACCACTCAGATCCTGAAGATGTTGATGATCACATCGAGGATGGGCAGCTTGAAAAAGCCCCGAAAGGTCCACCTGCTCCAGCTGTGGGCATTTTAATTGTGTTCATCCCTACTCGTGGAGTATTTTTCGTGATTCCTAACGCACCTCCCATGGTGTAGGAGGTAGTTTCATTTTCCATCTGCCCGAGATGTGTGTGTTTTTTTTTTTTGGTATATACTAAACAGAAAATAATGGGTGGATGACACAGATTCGTTAAATCTGACTGTTCATTAGGTGGGCCATGGGCCATGTTATCAACTTTTCTGATTTTTTCTATTTTCTTAACACATTAAAACTAAATCATGTGATTAACAGTGTTACGTACCAACATTAAGGTGGGGTCCACTTGCATACCTGATCGTAGATCTAACGGCCAATGAACTGGCTAATCTAAAGTAGGAAAAATCTAACAGCCCTACATGCATCTTCTCTGGCCCAAAAATCAAGCTAGTCTGCTCATCATGTGGGGTGGGCCATAGATGTATGAATATAAAAAGATGAGTGCATCCTCATTTGGTAACATGCATTTGAGTGGAAATGATCCACCAAAGGCCGACACTAATCTTGATCATGCGTGCCATGTCATCCCAGTAGGGAAAATAGGACACTGATTACCTGATAAAGTTGGTGGGGCCCACCTTGATTTTTGTGAGAAATCCACCCCGATGATCCATTTTGTGAGCTCATTTTAAGGCATGGGACCAAAAATGAGCCGGATCCAATACTTAAGTATGGCGAAAACGTGAGGATTGAACGTCCACAGTTCAAATATTAGTGGGGCCACAGAATTTTTGAATCAGGGTAATATTTGTATTTTCAGTTTATCCCACCAGGAATGATGTCATGAACGACATGGATGTAATGTACATTCATCGCAGTGGCCCCATAGCCAGGGATCCACTGAACACCGCCCGCGTGTCCAGCTACTCACCTGCGCGAGTCTCGCCTAATCCAGCTCGTGTAAAAACGAAGTCCCGCGTACTCACTACGTAACCTGTCATAGCGAGTCAGGATCGCGTGTCTCGCTATCAAACTGTAAGCCCGCTCCTATATAAACAAGCCTCTCTCTCTTTCACTCTCTTCTACATCTGAGAGAAACTCACCGATCGTCATGCCGATTGGGGTCACGATTTTCATTGTCTTAGTGCTGTTGTTGTTAGTGAGGCTTTTCTTACTACTTTGGAAGGTCAATCTCCTTTCTTCTCCTTCTTTCTCTCTCTGTTTCCCTTCTTTCTTTTTATCTATTTGATCGTATTCTCCCTCCTTTTAAATTTATTTTCTACAATGGCAGGGAGGAAGTGATGTGGCCCATGCCACGATTCATATGGTGGTGGAAGCTGTTGTTGATCTTGCAGTTCACTTGTTTGGATCTTACTTAGAAACACTGATTTTCCGTCAGCGTTTTCAAGTAAGATCCAAACAAGTGAACAATGGCAGGGAGGAAGTGATGTGGCCCACCGCGGTTGCTGTTGCACAAACGCTCCTGAGTCGCAAAACGCTCCTGAAGATCAGCCAGAAGAAGGCGGTCAAGTGCTCACAAACGCTCTTGAAGATCGTCCAGAAGAAGGCGGTCATGTGCCCAGAAACGCTCTTAAGCTTTCAGGTTCTGAAGATCTTGAGGATCTTGAAGATCACCCAGAAGAAGGCAGTCATGTGCCCGCAAACGCTGCTGAGCTTTCAGGTTCTGAAGATTCTGAAGATCAGCCAGAAGAAGGCGGTCCTGTGCTCACAAATGCTCCTGATCTTTCAGGTTCTGAAGATCGTGAAGATCATGTGGAGCAGCCAGAAGAAGGGGGTCCTGAGCTGCCAAACGCTGCTGACCACTCAGATCCTGAAGATGCTGATGATCACGTCGAGGATGGGCAGCTTGAAGAAGCCCCGGAAGGTCCACCTGCTCCAGCTGTGGGCATTTTAATTGTGTTCATCCCTACTCGTGGAGTATTTTTCGTGATTTCTAACGCACCTCCCGTGTCGTAGGAGGTAGTTACATTTTCCATCTGCCCGAGATGTATTTTTTTTTTTTTTGGTATATACTAAACAGAAAATAATGGGTGGATGACATAGATTCGTTAAATCTGACTGTTCATTAGGTGGGCCGTGGGCCATGTTATCAGCTTTTCTGATTTTTTCTGTTTTCTTGACGCATTAAAACTAAATAACGTGATTAACAGTGTTACGTACCAACATTAAGGTGGGGTCCACTTTCATACCTAATCATAGATCCAACGGCCAATGAACTGGTTAATCTAAAGCGGGAAAAATCTAACAGCCCTACATGCATCTTCTATGGCCCAAAAATCAATCTAGTCTGCTCATCATGTGGGGTGGGCCATAGATGTATGAATATAAAAAGATGAGTGCATCCTCATTTGCTAACATGCATTCGAGTGGAAATGACCCACCAAAGGCCGGCACTAATCTTGATCATGCGTGCCATGTCATCCCAGTAAGGAAAATAGGACGCTGATTACCTGATAAAGCTGGTGGGGCCCACCTTGATTTTTGTGAGAAATCCACCCCGCTGATCCGTTTTGTGAGCTCATTTTAAGGCATGGGACCAAAAATGAGCCGGATCCAATACTTAAGTATGCCGAAAACGTGAGGACTGAACGTCCACAGTTGAAATATTAGTGGGGCCACAGAATTTTTGAATCAGGGTAATATTTGTATTTTCAGTTTATCCCACCAGGAATGATGTCATGAACGGCATGGATGTAATGTACATTCATCACAGTGGCCCCATAGCCAGGGATCCACTGAACAACGCCCGCGTGTCCAGCTACTCACCTACGCGAGTCTCGCCTAATCCAGCTCGTGTAAAAACGAAGTCCCGTGTACTCGCTAGGTAACCTGTCATAGCGAGTCAGGATCGCGTGTCTCGCTATCAAACTGTAAGCCCGCTCTTATATAAACAAGTCTCTCTCTCTTTCACTCTCTTCTACATCTGAGAGAAACTCTCCGATCGTCATGCCGATTGGGGTCACGATTTTCATCGTCTTAGTGCTGCTATTGTTAGTGAGGTTCTTCTTACTACTTTGGAAGGTCAATCTCATTTCCTCACCTTCTTTCTCTCTCTGTTTCCCTTCTTTCTCTTTATCTATTTGATCGTATTCTCCCTCCTATTGAATTTGTTTTCTACAATGTCAGGGAGGAAGTGATGTGGCCCATGCCACGATTGATATGGTGGTGGAAGCTGTTGTTGATCTTGCAGTTCACTTGTTTGGATCTTACTTGGAAACACTGATTTTCCGTCAGCGTTTCCAAGTAAGATCCAAACAAGTGAACAATGACAGGGAGGAAGTGATGTGGCCCACCGCGGTTGCTGTTGCACAAGCGCTCCTGAGTCGCCAAACGCTCCTGAAGATTAGCTAGAAGAAGGCAGTCATGTGCCCGTAAACGCTCTTGAAGATCGGCTAGAAGAAGGCGGTCATGTGCCTGCAAACGCTCCTAAGCTTTCCGGTTCTGAAGATCTTGAAGATCAGCCAAAAGAAGGCGGTCATGTGCCCGCAAATGTTGTTGAGCTTTCAGGTTTTGAAGATCAGCCAGAAGAATGCAATCCTGTGCCAGCAAACGCTCCTGATCTTTCAGGTTCTTAAGATCTTAAAGATCATGTGGAGCAGCCAGAAGAAGGCGGTCCTGAGCTGCCAAACGCTGCTGACCACTCAGATCCTGAAGATGTTGATGATCACGTCGAGGATGGGCAGCTTGAAGAAGCCCCGGAAGGTCCACCTGCTCCAGCTGTGGGCATTTTAATTGTGTTCATCCCTACTCGTGGAGTATTTTACGTGATTCCTAACGCACCTCCCGTGGTGTAGGAGGTAGTTACATTTTCCATCTGCCCGAGATGTGTGTTTTTTTTTTTTTTTTTTGGTATATACTAAACAGAAAATAATGGGTGGATGACACAGATTCGTTAAATCTGACTATTCATTAGGTGGGCCGTGGGCCATGTTATCAGCTTTTCTGATTTTTTTTGTTTTCTTGACGCATTAAAACTAAATCACGTGATTAACAGTGTTACGTACCAACATTAAGGTGGGGTCCACTTGCATACCTGATCATAGATGTAACGGCCAATGAACTGGCTAATCTAAAGCGGGAAAAATCTAACAGCCCTACATGCATCTTTTATGGCCCGAAAATCAAGCAAGTCTGCTCATCATGTGGAGCGGGCCATAGATGTATGAAAATAAAAAGATGAGTGCATCCTCATTTGCTAACATGCTTTCGAGTGGAAATGACCCACCAAAGGCCGACACTAATCTTGATCATGCGTGCCATGTCATCCCAGTAGAGAAAATAGGACGCTGATTACCTGATAAAGCTGGTGGGGCCCACCTTAATTTTTGTGAGAAATCCACACCGCTGATCCATTTTGTGAGCTCATTTTAAGGCATGGGACAAAAAATGAGCCGGATCCAATACTTAAGTATGCCGAAAACGTGAGGATTGAACGTCCACAGTTGAAATATTAGTTGGGCCACAGAATTTTTGAATCAGGGTAATATTTGTATTTTCACTTTATCCCACCAGGAATGATGTCATGAACGGCATGGATGTAATGTACATTCATCACAGTGGCCCCATAGCCAGGGATCCACTGAACACAGCCCACGTGTCCAGCTACTCACCTGCGCGAGTCTCGCCTAATCCAGCTTGTGTAAAAACGACGTCCCGCGTACTCGCTACGTAACTTGTCATAGCGAGTTAAGATCGCGTGACTCGCTATCAAACTGTAAGCCCGCTCCTATATAAACAAGCCTCTCTCTCTCTCTTTCACTCTCTTCTACATCTGAGAGAAACTCACCGATCGTCATGCTGATTGGGGTCACGATTTTCATCGTCTTAGTGCTGCTGTAGTTAGTGAGATTCTTCTTACTACTTTGGAAGGTCAATCTCCTTTCTTCTCCTTCTTTCTCTCTCTGTTTCCCTTCTTTCTCTTTATCTATTTGATCGTATTTTCCCTCCTTTTGAATTTGTTTTCTACAATAGCAGGGAGGACGTGATGTGGCCCATGACACGATTGATATGGTGGTGGAAGCTGTTGTTGATCTTGCAGTTCACTTGTTTAGATCTTACTTGGAAACGCTGAGTGAACATTGGTAGGGAGGAAGTGATGTGGCCCACCGCGGTTTCTGTTGCACAAGCGCTCCTGAGTCACCAAACGCTCCTGAAGATCAGCCAGAAGAAGGCGGTCATGTGCTCGCAAACGCTCTTGAAGATCGGCCAGAAGAAGGCGGTCATGTGCTTGCAAACGCTCCTGAGCTTTCAGGTTCTGAAGATCTTGAAGATCCTGAAGATCAGCCAGAAGAAGGCGGTCATGTGCCCGCAAACGCTCCTGAGCTTTCAGGTTCTGAAGATTCTGAAGATCTGTCAGAAGAAGGCGGTCTTGTGCCCACAAACGCTCCTGATCTTTCAGGTTCTGATGATCGTGAAGATCATGTGGAGCAGGCAGAAGAAGGCCGTCCTGAGCTGCCAAACGCTGCTGACCACTCAGATCCTGAAGATGCTGATGATCACGTCGAGGATGGGCAGCTTGAAGATGCCGCGGAAGGTCCACCTGCTCCTGTTGTGGGCATTTTAATTGTGTTCATCCCTACTCGTGTAGTATTTTTCGTGATTCCTAACGCACCTCCCGTGGTGTTAGAGGTACTTACATTTTCCATCTGCCCGAGATGTGTTTTTTTTTTTTTTTTTGTTGTTTTTTTTTTGGTATATACTAAATAGAAAAGAACGGGTGGATGACACAGAGTCGTTAAATTTGACTGTTCATTAGGTGGGCCGTGGGACATGTTATCAGCTTTTCTGATTTTTTCTGTTTTCTCGACGCATTAAAACTAAATCACGTGATTAACAGTGGTACTTACCAACATTAAGGTGGGGTCCACTTGCATACCTGATCATAGATCCAACGGCTAATGAACTGGCTAATCTAAAGCGGGAAAAATCTAACAGCCCTACATGCATCTTCTATGGCCCAAAAATCAAGCTAGTCTGCTCATCATGTGGGGTGGGCCATAGATGTATGAATATAAAAAGATGAGTGCATCCTCATTTGCTAACATGCATTCAAGTGGAAATGACCCACCAAAGGCCGGCACTAATCTTGATCATGCGTGCCTTGTCATCCCATTACGGAAAATAGGACACTGATTACCTGATAAAGCTGGTGGGGCCCACCTTGATTTTTGTGAGAAATCCACCCCGCTGATTTGTTTTGTGAGCTCATTTTAAGGCATGGGACCAAAAATGAGCCGGATCCAATACTTAAGTATGCCGAAAACGTGAGGACTGAACGTCCACAGTTGAAATATTAGTGGGGCCACAGAATTTTTGAATCAGGGTAATATTTGTATTTTCAGTTTATCCCACCAGGAATGATGTCATGAACGGCATGGATGTAATGTACATTCATCACAGTGGCCCCATAGCCAGGGATCCACTGAACACAGCCCACGTGTCCAGCTACTCACCTGCGCGAGTGTCGCCTAATCCAGCTCGTGTAAAAACGAAGTCCCGCGTACTCGCTACGTAACCTGTCATAGCGAGTCAGGATCGCGTGTCTCGCTATCAAACTGTAAGCCCGCTCTTATATAAACAAGCCTCTATCTCTTTCACTCTCTTCTACATCTGAGAGAAACTCACCGATCGTCATGCCGATTGAGGTCACGATTTTCATCGTCTTAGTGCTGCTGTTGTTAGTGAGGTTCTTCTTACTACTTTGGAAACTCAATATCCTTTCTTCACCTTCTTTCTCTCTCTGTTTCCCTTCTTTCTCTTTATCTATTTGATCGTATTCTCCCTCCTTTTGAATTTGTTTTCTACAATGGCAGGGAGGGAGTGATGTGGCCCTTGACACGATTGATATGGTGGTGGAAGCTGTTGTTGATCTTGCAGTTCACTTGTTTGGATCTTTCTTGGAAACACTGATTTTCCGTCAACGTTTCCAAGTAAGATCCAAAGAAGTGAACAATGGCAGGGAGGAAGTGATGTGGCCCACTGTGGTTGCTGTTGCACAAGCGCTCCTGAGTCGCCAAACGCTCCTGAAAATCAGATAGAAGAAGGCGGTCATGTGCCCGCAAACGCTCTTGAAGATCGGCCAGAAGAAGGCGGTCATGTGCCCACAAACGCTCCTTAGGTTTTAGGTTCTGAAGATCTTGAAGATCCTGAAGATCAGCCAGAAGAAGGCGGTCATGTGTCCGCAAACGCTGCTGAGCTTTCAGGTTCTGAAGATTCTGAAGATCAGCCAGAAGAAGGCGGTCCTGTGCCCACAAACGCTCCTGATCTTTCAGGTTCTGAAGATCTTGAAGATCATGTGGAGCAGCCAGAAGAAGGCGGTCCTGAGCTGCCAAACGCTGCTGACCACTCAGATCCTGAAGATGCTGATGATCACGTCGAGGATGGGCAGCTTGAAGAAGCCCCGGAAGGTCCACCTGCTCCAGCTGTGGGCATTTTAATTGTGTTCATCCCTACTCGTGGAGTATTTTTCGTGATTCCTAATGCACCTCCCGTGGTGTAGGAGGTAGTTACATTTTCCATCTGCCCGAGATGTGTGTGTGTTTTTTTTTTGGTATATACTAAACAGAAAATAATGGGTGGATGACACAGATTCGTTAAATCTGACTGTTCATTAGGTGGGCCATGGGCCATGTTATCAGCTTTTCTGATTTTTTCTATTTTCTTGACGCATTAAAACTAAATCACGTGATTAACAGTGTTACGTACCAACATTAAGGTGGGGTCCACTTGCATACCTGATCATAGATCCAACGGCCAATGAACTGGCTAATCTAAAGCGGAAAAAATCCAACAGCCCTACATGCATCTTCTATGGCCCAAAAATCAAGCTAGTCTGCTCATCATGTGGGGTGGGCCATAGATGTATGAATATAAAAAGATGAGTGCAGCCTCATTTGCTAACATGCATTCGAGTGGAAATGACCCACCAAAGGCCGGCACTAATCTTGATCATGCGTGCCATGTCATCCCAGTAGGGAAAATAGGACGCTGATTACCTGATAAAGCTGGTGGGGCCCACCTTGATTTTTGTGAGAAATCCACCCCGCTGATCCATTTTGTGAGCTCATTTTAAGGCATGGGACCAAAAATGAGCCGGATCCAATACTTAAGTATGCCGAAAACGTGAGGACTGAACGTCCACAGTTGAAATATTAGTGGGGCCACAGAATTTTTGAATCAGGGTAATATTTGTATTTTCAGTTTATCCCACCAGGAATGATGTCATGAACGGCATGGATGTAATGTACATTCATCACAGTGGCCCCATAGCCAGGGATCCACTGAACAACGCCCGCGTGTCCAGCTACTCACCTGCGCGAGTCTCGCCTAATCCAGCTTGTGTAAAAACGACGTCCCGCGTACTCGCTACGTAACCTGTCATAGCGAGTTAGGATCGCGTGACTCGCTATCAAACTGTAAGCCCGCTCCTATATAAACAAGCCTCTCTCTCTCTTTCACTCTCTTCTACATCTGAGAGAAACTCACCGATCGTCATGCCGATTGGGGTCACGATTTTCATCGTCTTAGTACTGCTGTAGTTAGTGAGGTTCTTCTTACTACTTTGGAAGGTCAATCTCCTTTCTTCTCCTTCTTTCTCTATCTGTTTCCCTTCTTTCTCTTTATTTATTTGATCGTATTCTCCATCCTTTTGAATTTGTTTTCTACAATGGCAGGGAGGAAGTGATGTGGCCCATGACACGATTGATATGGTGGTGGAAGCTGTTGTTGATCTTGCAGTTCACTTGTTTAGATCTTACTTGGAAACGTTGAGTGAACAATGGCAGGGAGGAAGTGATGTGGCCCACCGCGGTTGTTGTTGCACAAGCGCTCCTGAGTCACCAAACGCTCCTGAAGATCAGCCAGAAGAAGGCGGTCATGTGCTCACAAACGCTCTTGAAGATCGGCCAGAAGAAGGCGGTCATGTGCCCGCAAACGCTCCTGAGCTTTCAGGTTCTGAAGATCTTGAAGATCCTGAAGATCAGCCAGAAGAAGGCGGTCATGTGCCCGCAAACGCTCCTGAGCTTTCAGGTTCTGAAGATTCTGAAGATTTGTAAGAAGAAGGCGGTCTTGTGCCCACAAACGCTCCTGATCTTTTAGGTTCTGAAGATCTTGAAGATCATGTGGAGCAGCCAGAAGAAGGCCGTCCTGAGCTGCCAAACGCTGCTGACCACTCAGATCCTGAAGATGCTGATGATCACGTCGAGGATGGGCAGCTTGAAGATGCCGCGGAAGGTCCACCTGCTCCTGATGTGGGCATTTTAATTGTGTTCATCTCTACTCGTGTAGTATTTTTCGTGATTCCTAACGCACCTCCCGTGGTGTTGGAGGTAGTTACATTTTCCATCTGCCCGAGATGTGTTTTTTTTTTTGTTGTTTTTTTTTTTTTTTTTAGGTATATACTAAACAGAAAATAATGGGTGGATGACACAGATTCGTTAAATTTGACTGTTCATTAGGTGGGCCGTGGGCCATGTTATCAGCTTTTCTGATTTTTTCTGTTTTCTCGACGCATTAAAACTAAATCACGTGATTAACAGTGTTACGTACCAACATTAAGGTGGGGTCCACTTGCATACCTGATCGTAGATCTAACGGCCAATGAACTGGCTAATCTAAAGCAGGAAAAATCTAACAGCCCTACATGCATCTTCTTTGACCCAAAAATCTAACAGCCGATTGGGGTCACGATTTTCATCGTCTTAGTGCTGCTGTTGTTAGTGAGGTTTTTCTTACTACTTTGGAAGGTCAATCTCCTTTCTTCTCCTTCTTTCTGTCTCTGTTTCCCTTCTTTCTCTTTATCTATTTGATCGTATTCTCCCTCCTTTTGAATTTATTTTCTAAAATGGCATGGAGGAAGTGATGTGGTCCATGACACGATTGATATGGTGGTGGAAGCTGTTGTTGATCTTGCAGTTCATTTGTTTGGATCTTACTTACACTGATTTTCCGTCAGCGTTTCCAAGTAAGATCCAAACAAGTGAACAATGACAGGGAGGAAGTGATGTGGCCCACCGCGGTTGCTGTTGCACAAACGCTCCTGAGTCGCCAAACGCTCCTGAAGATCAGCCAGAAGAAGGCGGTCATGTGCCCGCAAACGCTCTTAAAGATCGGCCAGAAGAAGGCGGTCATGTGCCCGCAAACGCTCCTGAGCTTTCAGGTTTTGAAGATCTTGAAGATCCTGAAGATCCTGAAGATCAGCCAGAAGAAGGCGGTCATGTGCCCGCAAACGCTCCTGAGCTTTCAGGTTCTGAAGATTCTGAAGATCAGCCAGAAGAAGGCGGTCCTGTGCCCGCAAACGCTCCTGATCTTTCAGGTTCTGATGATCTTGAAGATCATGTGGAGCAGCCAGAAGAAGGCGGTCCTGAGCTGCCAAACGCTGCTGACCACTCAGATCCTGAAGATGCTGATGATCACGTCGAGGATGGGCAGCTTGAAGAAGCCCCGGAAGGTCCACCTGCTCCAGCTGTGGGCATTTTAATTGTGTTCATCCCTACTCGTGGAGTATTTTTCGTGATTCTTAACGCACCTCCCGTGGTGTAGGAGGTAGTTACTTTTTCCACCAACATTAAGGTGGGGTCCACTTGCATACCTGATCATAGATCCAACGGCCAATGAACTGGCTAATCTAAAGCGGGAAAAATCTAACAGCCCTACATGCATTTTCTATGGCCCAAAAATCAAGCTAGTCTGCTCATCATGTGGGTGGGCCGTAGATGTATGAATATAAAAAGATGAGTGCATCCTTATTTGCTAACATGCTTTCGAGTGGAAATGACCCACCAAAGGCCGACACTAATCTTGATCATGCGTGCCATGTTATCCCAGTAGGGAAAATAGGACGCTGATTACCTGATAAAGCTGGTGGGGCCCACCTTGATTTTTGTGAGAAATCCACCCCGCTGATCCGTTTTGTGAGCTCATTTTAAAGCATGAGACCAAAAATGAGCCGGATCCAATACTTAAGTAGGCCGAAAACGTGAGGATTGAACGTCCACAGTTGAAATATTAGTGGGGCGACAAAATTTTTGAATCATGGTAATATTTGTATTTTCAGTTTATCCCACCAGGAATGATGTCATGAGCGGTATGGATGGCATTTAAACATCACTGTCGACCAAGGGAGGTTTCAGCTGTAGGAATTTCCCCACCCACCTTTTCCTCTAGTGCGGCTCATTCGAGTCTTGGATACTTTTCAATTTTGGTCTCAAGTCGTAAAATTGTCTCACAAAACCGATAGATGGAGTAGATTTCTTACAAACATAACGGTGGGCCCATCTAAGTTTCCAGTGCAGGAAAGCTTTTGCAGGAAATCCGTGTACGGGATAACAGGGGTCAGATGGATCTTTTCAAAAAACAAAAGTTTTACTGCCTGGACTTTTCGTTTTGGCGCCAAAAAAAACCCCGCCCTGTACACCTAAGCCCCCCAACTCCTCTCTCTATATCTGTTTCTCCCTTTCTGTTGAAGAAGACATTAGAACTCCTTGCGGAAGTTGTTGTTTTGGAAGAGGAGGTGATTCGGCTCGAAGAACAAGTTGTGAATTTCAGGCAAGGATTGTATCAGGAAGCTGTCTACATCTCAAAACCCAAGAAAACTGTGGAAAATGAGAGTGATTTGTATGACTAGTACCCACGGAGAAATTCCAAGGCGGAACTATCCAAATCCTCATCCCAAGCCATGGATTCTGAAACTTCCATGGCTAGGCCTCTACCTTCTGTCAACTGTAATTCACGTCTAATACAATTCTCTTCCAACATTGCTTCCGATCGGAAGGAGCATTTCTCTAATCGGCCTTTGAATGGGAAAAGGCAACTGAATAAACTCCATTCCTGTTCAACTTTTCCTGAAGATGGGCGTGGAAAAGAGAATCACTTGCATGCTAACTCTATGAAGAACAAGCAACTCCTGCAACAGAAGGCTACAAGAACCAGGCCTGCTCCAAAGGGACCACCAGCTGAACCCAGATCGACGGAAAAGTGTCTGGAACCACTGAAAATTAATGCAGGTAGATGGATTATCACTTTTACAAGGAATAATTCGAAATTCTCTTGGATTTTATCTACTGAAAGTGTCTGGATCCACTGAAAATGCAGGTAAATGGATTTTATCACTGAAAAAGAAATGATCCAAACATTGCCCAATCCGATCCGACTCGGTTTTCATGACTGAGTCGAACTCGGATTGGCTCAGGACAGCAGGGTTTCGGGTCCTGGATCGGTCCGAGTTGGCCCACCTAGATTCCGGACTGCGTCGAGTTGGACCCAATCCGATCCGACTTGTCCTAAGTAGCCTAGATGGCTACTTATGAAAGTCTCAGCTAATTCCGGGCTTCTAGCCATGCGTGACACAAATATTCCATACAACCCACGTAGAAAAGTGTAGCTACATGATACTCTGGCACGGTACGACACTCCATATGCAGGTACTTAAAAATTGTACTCGTGGCATTAAATTTACTAAACTGTGATCCCGCCATTGCTAAGTCATAGCTCCCTGATCAGATTGGTTGAACCATCCTAACTTCTTGTTTGAGGGAACTGATTGTCGAAATAGGAGCCTTTGGATATTTATTACTTTTAACCATACAAATTTCCAATGGCGGTCCATTAATCCTAGAGTCAGACCGAAGCAGATTGCATATATACCGACACTACTGTGGACCCCACCACAATATGTGTTTTATCCATGCTGTCTATCAATTTTGGATCAGTATTTTAGTGGGAAACTAAAAAATGAGGCGGATCAAAATAGGAGGTGGACCACACCACAGGAAAATAGTGGATTAAACGCTGACCATTAAAAACTTCCTAGCGCAAACTTTATTATTTATTTTCCCTCCAACCTGTTGATTAGATCATACAGACCTGTATGAACGGAAATCACAAATATCATCTTGATGAAAACTTTTGTGGCCCCTATTATGTTTTTAACGGTAGGCTTTCAATCACACTGTTTTTTGTGGTGTGGTCTGCCTGACAATTGTATCTCCCTCATTTTTTTATCTCATGCCCTAAAATGATATGAAAAGATGTATGGACGGCGTGGATAAAACACGTAAATCATGGTGGAGTCCGTCCAGTAGTACTCACGAGTCACTACTCAGTATCCACTCGTCGTGACATTCTGATAGTGACATTCTGGTAAATAAAAGTGAAGAAATAGGGTTAGGATGGGAATTTGAATAATAAAAAGAGAGAAAACTGGCACAAACAATTAGGAGGACATCCGTATTGGAGGTTCTTCATTTTCTTTTATAGGGCCAGTTTAGCGGCCCACGCACTTGACAAGAACGCGGAGAGTCTGGCCATGGAAGGGCTCTCTTCGGCTTTTCAGTGTAAAATGCTTTCCTCAGGTGCAGGGAACGATCTTTTGTTTCTCTGGAACAATTGCATGGATGTCGTGGCTAATTTTTACCTTAGATGTGCTTTTACATGTCTCACGCATGCCACCCTTGAAAGTGTAGGACATTTGAGTGGTGTATATGGTGGTCTCCTTAGTTGAGATGATCAGTGGCAAATACGAGCGGCTCCACTTGTCAGATGATCTTTTTCTACAAAACAGATGATTGAAAAGATATATATATATATATTTTTAAAAACTTGCTGATGTTCCATGTTCGATGCACGTGTGGCTCTAATGAGTTTACCATCCTGAGTAGAGCCTATTGTCTTTATGTACTAATTACTTGCGGCGTTCACGCCTGCTGCAAGTCGATTGGTGCGTTTCTGCAACTAGTGGGCCTCACCGTGGATATGCAGCTAGAAAGCTAGACATGATGGATGAACCTAAGAATCTGATTGGTTGCCTCCAAAAGGGCAGTGAAGAAAATGAACGATAGCATTCAATAGCTAAACCTCTTTTTTGAAAAAATAAAAAAGAAGACAAAAAAAATAAAAATGGTTGTGGCGTTCGATATAGTTCTGCACATCAGATGCTCTATTCATGGCAGCGTCAATCGACCAACGGCTATGTTGGCTAGGATCATCTCATCGGTGTGGTTTTAAAATTGTGGTTGTCCTCCCAAATCTTCTTTACCCCTCCTGCCGAGGGAACGGTGGAGGCAGGCAATCTGCATGGTATTTTACCATGCGACCTTTGTTTCGTTTTTCCTCTGTTTACTTGTAGCAGGCCAGCCACCATGGCGTAGCGTTAGATCTGGGCCGTCCATCAACTGCAACCCACACTGAGCATGTCCCCGGTCCACCCATCTAGTGGCCTTAAACTTTACATTCAGTGTACAATTGATGATTTTCTTGTTCTAGTAGTCCAACTGATGAGCGGGCCTCCTGATCTTTGGGCTTTGCCGTCTTCACGGAGAACCCAACTTGATGAATAGCTCCGATCTTGCACGATTTGGCTACGTTGGCACATGTTCCGCGAATCAATGCGGCTATCCACCCAACAAATCTCCTCTCGAGTCTCGAACCGGGACGCCGATTTCGTACTACAGTTGTTGTAGGGAGCCCTTGCAGCAAAAAAAAAAAAAAAAAGTTGTGGGGCCCACCATGATGTGTATAACATCCAGTCCGTGCATCGTTTGAGTTGGATGATGTTAGGACGTGACTCAAAAATCAGGCGGAGCAAAACTCAAGTGGTCCACGGTTTAGACGGGGCGATACCATCCAAACCATTGGGCCCAGCCAAGTTCTGGATCAGGCTGATATATGGTTTTTTCCATTTTTTCCTTCATCCTGATGAGAATCACCTCGTGAATATCACGGTGGGCCTCAGGAGAGTTTCAATGGTGGACATCGCCATCCCCACTGTTCCCTGTGGTGTGCGCCACTTAAGCTTTGGATTGGCCTGAATTTTGGGCTCATGATCACATATGAGATGGAGAAGAGGATTGACGGTGTGGATATCACAAATACACCACGGTAGGCCCCATCGAGCTTTTTGTCGCACGTCCTACTTATGCTTTGGCGCAACGCTCCCTCTCCCCATCTCTCACTATGGTAGATAAGGATCTGCTCTACTCCACTCCCCTCTCATGAAATCTCTGGAACCCTAGCTCCTGTCTTTCCAAAGAGAAATCTCAGCCATTTAAATCCAACCATGGGCTCCACAATTCTTCCTCAGGTAGTATTCCTCTACTCGAATTTCCTTTCTTCTTCTACATTTGATTCTCAGATACAATTCAACAAAATCCTATTTCATTTTCAGGCTCTCATTTCAATCCCACGAACTCTTCCTCATTCTTCAAAACTAGGGTTTCCCGTTCTCTCCTCTCTCCCGTCTCCTCTCAATTCGAGCCGAACTGCAATTTCTCGAGCTTCATCGAGCCGATTCAGCTCTGCAATCGCGCCCTGCATCATCCAGCCGAGAAAGCGATCTTTTGTCGTGAAGGCGGAATTGAATTCCGAGGAAGAAACCACTGAAGAAATTGCTGAAGAAGAAAATTCGGAGGAAATGGGTTCGGATCCTGAAATTCCCGACGCTGAAGAAGAGGAACGTCCTCTGAGGAAACCACGAGTCAAGCTCGGCGACATAATGGGGGTAATTCTTCTAACTCATTTCCTTTTTTAGGCAAACTCTGACCGTTGCTTTATCAATCCATGATGTGGCCTACTTGACTGTGTGAACGGATGATCTGGGACGTCCATCCAATAGTGGGTGGTCTCCTGTATATGTTCAGATGAACAAGCTGCAGGTGGATGGTTAAAACAAAAGGGGCTGATGGTCTGCGTCTAGAAGACAAAATCAGGCAGATAGGAATGAGCCGTTTGTGTAATTTTTCTACAGTCCCCCATTGTTGTGTGGGCCAATTGATGGATGGTCCGGAGTATGTGGTGACTGGTGGGTCCGACATCATTGTGGGGCAAAGCAATTGACTTTATAGTGCATTGAAGACAAAAGCCCCCATTTCCTTATATGGAGCAGATAACCTTTTGGACACGTGGTACGGCATCTGATGATCCAGATTGTTCATCAGCCAGCTTCCCCAGTGGATGGACTACTGTCCGTGGATTACACAAATTGGACAATCTTACCATTAGGATTGGACATTTTCTTATTCACTGTTTACTGCTGCCTATGTTCATTTCTATCTTCCATTTATAGGTCATTAATTGGATAGTTAAAATGATCTGATCAAGTGGAATTTTCCACTTGGCCAATCCGTGGTGGGACAGACCTGATAAAAGCCCAGATCACGTGTCCGATTTTCATGGGGGCTAGCAGCACCTCTTCATGGGACACCAAGTAGGTAATCTCTTCAAGTAATTACCTGATTTCTATATTGATTTTCTGATTGGTAGATTTTAAACAAGCGGGCGGTTGAGGCAGCAGAGAAGGAACGCCCTGTGCCAGATCTCAGGACTGGGGACATCGTCGAAATTAAATTGGTAATTTAAACAAATAAATAAAGTTTGGGTTTCTTTTCAGTAGATGGTTGTCATTTTGTTTATATGGCTCAGTGGCTGATTTCAGGAAGTCCCAGAAAATAGGCGCCGAGCTTCTATCTATAAAGGCATAGTTATATCAAAGCAAAATGCAGGTATTCATACTACGATTCGAATTCGGAGAATCATTGCTGGTATTGGCGTCGAGATCGTTTTCCCTGTGTAAGTACTCGTTTTCCATGGGCATTGTGTTGAATGTTGTCCAGGTGGCATATTACCTCATCTTCTGCAGCAGTATGTTCCACTACCATAAGCGAAACACACTACTATATATTCTTTCATATAGTTGATTACATGTCACAGACATTGCCCGGTCATCTTCCTTTGATAACATGTTCATACAATTCAATCATGTTGCCTTGACCTTCAGTGTGTGATCATCATTTGTTCCCTTCCATATGTGCAAATCATGCATGCAAGGAATGAAGAACTAGATAATGTTTGTTGCACAAAACCCACATCTTTTTTTAATGGTTTCACATGGAAATGGAAATCGCTTGGTCTTCATGTTCAAAATAAATATATCCATAAAGATATACATAGTAGGCAAGCTTCAAGGATTATGTAAATGGAATCATATAATTAGCTATTGAACGACTATGCTGATCTCAATATGATAATGATATTTTTTAAAAAATAAGTTTGTTGGACCATGCCATTTTAGGTATCATGGTTAGGTGGTTAAATCTATTGAATTTCTATATTTTTTCCTATGAGCAAGTTTTATGCAAATTATAGTTCATTATTTTTTCTGCTTGTCATTTGATTTATTGCTTCCTTCACAACCAAAAACTCAGTACTGAGTACTGATCATTCTGAAAGTCATTCAACAACATATACATTTGACTATATGACTAAACAGTGGTGATTTAAGCCTCTGGTAGTCTATGCATTCCAGAAAAAAGAAAATTAAAAAGGAACATAAATCTATCAGTCTACAACTGTATATAATTCGTGTATTAATGATGTGCTTCGCACTGGAAGTTTTACATCTTCTGTACAGGAACACATACATGTTTTTTTGGATGCCATTCCCTTAGCTATTGATGCAGTTAATGTGCTTATCTAAAAGCGATGCTTACCTTGGTGTCATGACCATCTAGAAGCTATCTAAACCTGATGAGCATCTTACTCCAATTTTAGAATTCTTAAGTAGCATGTCCTTATTTTATTCATGCTAAAGTACTGGTGGTTCAAGTCTATATTTCAGGACATAGAAGATCTGTTAGCATCCAAAATTTTTCAATAGAGGTTTTTCCTTTTTCTTTCAATAAAGAACTACATTTGGACGATTACAACACTTTGTCTTCGACATGTCTTATCATTGAATCTCTAAAAAAAATTCTGATCATTGACATGACCTTGAGATTCCTGCATGTCAGATTCCTTTCTTTTCCTAAAAAGACGAAAGCAAGCGTACTAATTCATCCGTTTCCTTCCCCTCTCTCCCTCTAAGAGTTCCTTAAGTGGGAGTCTCGCTCCTTAAGTAGATCTGCCAGCTATAACCCAGTGAAGATATAGTTAGTCCAGCAGAACATAAAGGGCCATCAAGGCGTTCTTAGTGGCAAAGATATTAAAGGCAGGAAGCAGCTGTGTATGGTTCATTATCTAGGTACATGGCATGCCCCATGTTTGGCTGTTTGTAGTTGTGTCTTCTGTATTTGGAGTAGGATCTCCCTGCTAGGTGCCTCATTTGTGAGTGAGGGGGCACAAGTTAGTCATGCGTTCTTTACACTCGTTAGTCCTTTATGTTCTCAAATTACCCCCTTTGTGTAAACTTGTCGCCCAATAATGTTATGTGTGTCATTTCTCCTTCCTTTTATATGCTGGTGGTATCATTGTTTCTGGTGGATTTCTTGATGTGAATCATTTCGGAAAATTGTTTTTTGGTCTATCGGGGCATTATAGGTCTTTGATGGTAATGAGTCCTCAGATTCTTTACCGGTTACATAGGCTAGGAACAAGAAAAAATGGGCAGCCAATTGACGCCCTGCACCGAGTGTGCCACAGAGGGACGAGAACAGACAACATTTACTCACGAAACATTTTCTGCTTGTGGAAACACCATTGATTTCTGCCAAACCTGCATGCATGGCCAAAAGAATGGCCAAATTTCTGTTTGATTTGTTCAAATTGGCAGGGAAAAGGATGCCATGTCAGTTGTGTGGGTTCCACCACCTACTACAACCAATCAAATTGCATGTGGCTACTTTATCAGCCATTAGGCTTAGCAGAACCCATACTTTATGAACTTCTATAGATGGATTGCCCAGTCATATTGCATTAATCATTGCAAGCTTGAGAAACGATCCAGTGCTCTTGGAGCAATACGAGTTATAGTGCTCCTAGTTGCAAGGGCACATGGAACAGTCCATTGAATCAATCTAGACTATGCATTAGGTCCAGCCCACATGTCATGGATCGCCATGCAATAATTGCACTGATGGGGTGATCCTATCCAAAGCGAAGTTGGCTGTGTTTTTTATAGCCATTCAATTTTCATGGATGGGATGCGTAGTATGACCACCTGACCAAGTGATCCCATTTGCAGTCCATGATCGGTCCACCTAATCGTTTTTTTTTTTTTAAAATTTAAAGAAGGATTGGTCCACGTAATGGATTGTTCAAATTGTTGATTCAACCCATTTTCTATGAACAATCTTGACTGGCCATAATATAGGAGGGTTAGTACTATTGCTATGAACTTTCTGTGATTCCTAGAGGATGGGTTCAGCCAAATGGACCATGCAGATTGAATGATTGGACTGTTATGTGTTCCTATTGTTCCTCCAAAAATCAACTGACAATCTGATGTTGCTTTAAACCCATATTAAATTAGGATATGGTAACATTGCCATGAAAAATCAACATCCTTGGGCATACTCAGTTGGCTTGCCAAACACATGAAATCTATCAACCTGCACATCCAAAAACAATACATGCAGACCTGAGACTTTGATTCTGAAAAATCTATGTTGATTGGAGTGAAATCAGAGATTCTCTTGCAAATAATCTTTGCTACAAGATCTGCATACACTTTTTTTTTTTTTTTTTTTAAAAAAAAAAAAATCTTAAGCTGTTGTTTGTTGATATTGCTTCTTTTAATTTAGGGATTTGTTGTCAGGACCAACTCTTAGCTGGTAACACAACCATCATTTCTGCTTTCAGGTATATAATGGTACAAAGTTGTACTATTGTATAACAAAAAGTAGAAAGGATGGGTGCATTTATCAGTGAGAGTCCTTAAATCTATAATGCTAGCGAAGAGGGAGCTGATTTTACTGATGACTCTATTTCAGGTACTCCCCTAACATCAAAGAGATAAAAGTTGTTAAACATAGGAAGGTTAGGAGGGCAAGGCTGTACTATCTGAGGGACAAGCTTCCAAGGCTGTCTACCTTCAAGTAAACTCTACAATGTACACGGAAATGCCCATGACAGTTCCTGTTTTGTTGGTCTTAAAAAAAAAAAAATTGTTTTCATGCCACCCAAGCTGTGGTTGTGGTCTTTTTTTCTTTCTTTTTTCCCTAGAGATTCAGGACGCATCACTTGTTTTATTCTCAAGATCATTTTTGGTTGTTTTGTAGGTAGTCAATGTTAATGTAAGAAATCTGGGGTGCATCGGGTGGACCTTGGTTCTGATGGGTCAGCCCATATTAGGGCTGCCAAAGTTTAGTCTGAGATTTCAGTAGTTTGTCACTGTTAATCTCAGGTTGGCCCTCCCTGACCCACCAATGTTTTTAAGTCCTGCCCACCCTTCCCTGGTGCGTTCTATTTGAAATTATATCTGAGTGTGTTTGGACATGTGGAATCCAAAGGGGGGATCAAAATGGATTCCCGTGAAAAGATAGTAGTGATTGTTTGGACAGATAATCATTACCTTTATCCACAGTTGAAAGTTTTGTGTGTAAGAAACAAGGTGACTGTTGTCTAATGAATCTGATAATTTGCTATGCAAATAAGGCCCTAAGAATAATAGCCCTTTTTCAACAGTGTTGATGGAAATAATCAGAGATAATCATTGTTTCTTTCACATCAATGCCTTGGATTCCTGATATTTTTCACACTTTTAAGGTTATTCCGGCTGAACTGGAGTCATCTCCTGTCATGATAGCATGACATGAACGGATGTTTATGTTCTCAAAGAACTGAAGACATGGGGCGTTCAAGTTTTGTGTCCCAGTTCACAAGATGTATGGATGGCTCCTACCTGTCCAATATCATTTTGAGTGTGGATACAGAGTCCTTCCCACTGAAATGGGTGGGTTTCTCGATCAATAAATTAGTGGAAGTTTAGAAGCCCTTTGAAAATTCTGTTGTTCCTCTCTTTCTAAATCCACCAACAAAATGTAGGGCCTCTTCGGATTGGAGGTAAACCTGAGGAAGGTAAGGGAAAGCATGATTCTGACATAAGCTGATGGTAAACTGATACCATCATTAGAGAAGTAAATCCCTTGCGGTTGTTTGTTTTGTTGAAAAGAAGTCCTGAAAATTATTTTTCCTTTGCATTTTCGAGTGTTTGGATTGAGAGTAAAATAGGGAAGGCAAGGGAAACTTCCTTTTTACCCCCCTTAATTCTTCAGCTTTGCCATTTAAAAAATCATATTGGATGAAAATATTTTCTTCTTCTTTTACTGCCAAATGCAAGAAAAATGATGGGCATGTGCTGTTCGAGGAGGGGATTACTTCCGTTTCACGTCTTTCCAGTCAGTGCAATCCCTCCAATCAGGCAAAACTGGTTGTTTTACTTTGTTTGAATGAGTTTACCTTCAGACCAAACGGGCCCTAAAGAGCATGATAGTCCACAAGATCCCATGCCTTCCTTCAACCGGCTGCTCCACTGGAAAATGAATTCCTCTCCCAGAGCATGGTTCCAATATTGTCTTCCGTCTTTTGTGGTTGCCAACGTTGGGGGGGGAGGGACGTGGGGGGACGTCTGAGGCTCGTGAAATAACTCCTTAACATGCTATTAAAGTGGCTCATGATGGATTGCATGTACTCTCAGATCATAGCGGTACATGAGATACTTTCAACTATTGCGACATGCATTTCCATCGCTCTAAAACTATTTGTAAGTAGAAAATCTGAAAAATCTGAAAATTTTATAATTTGCAGGAAGAAAATTACTTCGAATTATGTGGAAATAATCAGTTCATTTTAAGACGTGAGTATAGGCATGAGAGAGATCCAAAACTCAAGTAAGCCATACCACAGGAAACATACATTGGAGATGTGATGGAGACACCCACCGTTGAAACATTCACGGGACTACCGCGATGTTTATATGCTATTCAACCCAAAACTTTTGTGACCCTACTAAGGTTTCAATAGTGGGCTTTTATTCAACAATGGTCTGGCTCACTTAGAGTTTTGAATCTTCCTCATGTTTGGGCTCGTGTCCTAAAATGAGCTACAAAACCGATGGACTGCGTGGATATAACAAAAAAAATAATTTAAAAAAAATCTTGGTAGGCCCTGCAGAGCTTTGGGTTGTAAGGAGCCGCCTAACCTCGGGCTAGGCAAGTCGCCCCACATTGAAACTGGCCTATAATTCCGAGTCCAGACGTACACATGGTGATCAGGCCATTTATCGTGGGACAATTCAAGTTGCCAAGCCTACGTGGCACAAATAGGGAAATGATATGGCGTTGGACATGATAACACAACTACAATGCTTGGGCACACAACAACAATGCTTGGGCAGCTACCGTACGGTACACAATGCTTGGGCAGCTCATTTTAGGAAAAGCTACAAAAAATGAGGTGGATTCAATACTTAAGTGGGCCACACGAGAGGAAACAATGGATATTCAATGAGAACCGTTGAAACATTCTTATGACTATAAAAGCTTTATTTCAAGCTAAATTTTTTATATTTTCACTTCATCCATTTGGTAATGACATTATAAACGGTCTGGATGGCATATAAACATAAGGTGGAGCCTAGAAAGGTTTCAACTGTGCGTATTTCTTTCTCCAATTTTTCCGCTCGCGTGGCACACTTTAGTTTTGTATCCGCCTCATTTTTCGTGGCTTGTCTTAAAAAACTCTCAAAAACGGATGAATAGAGTATATTATCCACAAACATCGAGCTGGGCCCACTCAGAATCCTTGCGCAAGGCTTTTACAGGAAATCCGCGCCCAGACACCACTAGTTAGCTGAAGCCATTTTCTTAGGAAGCTGATTTCCAGCAAAAGCCTTGGATGCAACGTGGGTCTACCTTGATGTTTATTAGAACTCCAATCCGTTTATCCAGTTTTCGAACTCATTTTAGAATATTTTATATATATAAAAAAATGAGTAGTAAACAAAACTCAAATGGGCTATACAAAATGAAACAGTGAGAAAGAAATTTCTACTGATGAAATCTTCATAGGCTCCACCTTAATGTTTATATGCCATCCAAATCGTTTGTAAGATCATTTTCGTTAGAATGAAGTGAAAACAGCAAGAACTTAAACCGTCACAAAACTTTTATGGTCAGCTCACATACCTTGTATAACTAGTATACTTTGTATAGTTTGTTTCCATAGGTAAAGAATTTTGAGTTTATTGTTTTCCTTGTATAGATGGTTGTAATCTCTATATATTCAATCCCATTAGGTTGTCTCAAATACAGAAAAGCTTTAGCTTCTATCAGCTTACAGAAATAACTCCAATAACCTCATGAAATCTAAATGCTAATACTTTTCTTAAGATTTCATTTCAACTTCCCATGAGACTGATAGGCCTAAAATCTCTAAGACATTCAACACCTTTTTTTTTGAGATTAACACAATAAATGTGGCCCCCAACTCTGATGCAACACCTCCTTTTTTGTAAAAATCATTGATGAATTCGACTACCACTCGCTTCACTAGCTCCGTTACTTTTTGATAAAATGCTGTTGGGAAACTATCTGGCCCGGGTGCTTTGTCACCTCCCAAATCTGAAACTGCATTCACCATTTCTTCCTCTGAAAAAGCTTCTTCTAACGAGCACCACTTCTCTTGAAATAGAGTCAAATGGCAAATCGTCAAGTGTAGGTCTTGACCACTTTCTGTTTGAATGGATTTGTTAATAAAAATAAAAAATATGAAACTAAACAAAAAAGAAAAAAAAATGGATAGACAATGTGGATATAACACATACATTATAATGGGGCTCATGAAACTATGCCAGGTAAAAATAATTTCACCAATCCATATCTTGCTTAATTAGGAAGAATTACCGTTGTTATGGGGAAATCTGAACAAGGATAATCGGGGTTAGCCTGAGCTACCCGAATCAGATAACAAGGCCTTAGAAGAAGGATACAACATCAAGTATGGGCCGACCCCTAAGTCACGACTGTAGGTTAGCTGAGACAAGCTCTTCACTAATGAGTCACAACTCGGAACTACAGTCCTGACTGGCCGATCCGCACCCTCGCCCTCATCCGAAGAAGGATGGCTGAACCGAGCTCTGATCTTCATCCTTAGCTTCATTCAGCGAACTCCGACCTCAGTAATCTACTGACAAACTCCGACTACTATTGTTCAGTCTCGGGATTGCACTGTCTGATGTCGAGCCTGGGTGTAGATACGCCGTATGCCGAGGCTGAGGCCGAGCACGGGTGAAGATACTCAGTGTCTCAAGCCTGGAGACTAACCTAAATACGGACGTGACCGAAGATCTTGCCCAAGGATACGCGCCCTTAAGACACGATATGCCGCACGACCCAAAGCTTATGGATAATATCTCCATGATCACAATATCTTGCTGATTGAGCAAATCATGCCGAGATTAACGAACGTAGATCGTTCAACCCTCAGGTATAAATACCAGGGGACCTCATTACTACAGGTACGCAATATGTCGCACCCTCTCTCTACATTCAACTTAGACCCAGATTCCCTAGCCTGACTTAAGCATCGGAGGGTCCTCCGGCTGAGCCAGGGTCTCCTTTGCTCACCATTTTGTGCAGGACCAGGGTTCGTTGAAGGTCCACGGCATTGAGTGGAGGGTGGTCCAGATTTTGACCTCAACAACAGTGATTACAATTATTTGACTGTTAGCAATATTAAATCGTAGGTAAGATATGTAAGATATAATGATGTGAGTTTTACAACTACAGTGGTAGTCCATGTAAACAAACATGCTTATTAAGGCATGGGTAGTCTAAAACCCTGTGTCCAGAGATTTATGGTACCCAGGACCCGGTAACCTCGGAACGGGCATGAAGGGATGTAACTAGAAATGATCGGCTCTTGCTCCTCAACATGTGTACAGTGAGTGAACATGGACTGTTAATCAGGGTAGGTGGGCCTCACCATGTACCCAAGCAAAAAAAAAAAAAAAAGGGTAATTCATTTGTTAGGTGGCTGTGCAGTTATAGGGGACTATTGTTCAAAATTTTAACGTGTGGCCCACCAAATAAGCAGACCTGACTCCTTGGGCTTGGGCCAGCACACGTACAATGTGACCCACCTGATTATTAGCCAGGATCTTGCACACATTTCCATGGTCGACATTTATCGGGGCCTGTATCAGGGTCACTGTACAAATCATCGAGGCCTTTTCGTTTGGTCATCCAGGATATACATCCGACGGTGCCTGAAGCAGATCATACGCAACTTGCAAATAGAAAGTTTAAGGGGAACTTGCAGCAAACGGCTCCGCATCCAACGGATAATAAGCCAAAGATTGAAGTTCGAGGACCTTACTATCAGCGTTCCACATTTTGGAATGTTTCTGGGCATCCCCCGTTCATGCGGGGGCTCCTCGGATCAAGCAAATCCGAGTGGTATTGTTTTCGCATACACCTCAATGGACAGTTTGTCACCCACTCAGCAGAAATGCAAGCTGTTGTATTTCTTGTGTGCATGAAATACGAGCCGTTAAAAAGGTGGGCTCCACCGTTAAGATCAGGTGTGCCAGTGTACGAAAACAATAGACAGCCAACGGTCTGATTCAACATACACCTGTGACCCATCGGGCTTGGATGTGCTACAAAACATATAAACCACACTGGCAGATACACACGAGATGGACGGTAACTTGTTGTCAATTGACGTGTACGGAACGATTATGCTCCAATTACAGGTCCCAATGACCTTAACACCACGCAGCTTGGTGGTACTGGGACGTGGCAGGATTTAATTGGGCTACGCAATGCTGTTAGAGAAGGGCATGGTCAAGTATCTACTGCACCTAACAACTTTCAAACATGCTTTGTATGGGCTAATTTATGACAGCAGCATGCGCGGCCCAATCAAATCCCACCACATCCCAATATGGAGTCATGTGGTAAAACAACCTAATGGCCAGTTGGGTCACACCCATTCTGACTCAGTGCCAAACAATCTAATGGCCAACATGGATTAACATTACTGCCAAACCAGCCTGTTGACTCAGCCGACTCGATAACGAGTCGAGGGCTTGTTGAAAAGTTGACAGTTAAAATTCTAGAGTTTGATTGGCACAATAGATATTTTTAATCTAAGTATTAATCACCTCGGAACTAGACATCCATTTGAGTCCGAGCTTTTGAACTCAGATTGGTGGAACTGGCAAGTCGTTGAAAGCCGACAATGAGTCAAAAATTGCCAACCTGGCTTGTAGGTATTTATAAAGAGGCCGGCTCCTCTACAACTGTTGTAGATAGAATTCACTGCATGTAAGGCCCACTGTAACATCCCTACAGCACCCAACCTGTCCATTAAGGTCACCCCATCATGAAAATGGGACGCATCAAAAATCAGGGCTGACCCAATTAGCAGGCAAGCTAAACCATAGAAACAAATGAACAACCACCCGCACGAAATATAAGTTTTTACAAGAACATGAATAGGCTGTGGAGGTACATGAATAAATTTTGTCGAGTGTAATCTACAACAATTACAGAACATCTAGCCTATTTAAAAGGAATAAGGCACTAACCTGCCATTTGTTGAGCTTAGTCTTCTCTGATTAGTTATGTAACATTGTCACTTATCTGCACTTGTCACAAAAGAAAAATCGCCCATTGTTCCTCTTTGGAGTGAGTTATTGCTGTGGCTTCTCTTATTCCTCGTTCAAGCTGAGTTATTGCTGTGGCTACACTTTTGCATGTCATTTCTCCCTTGTCAATGCCTGTGATTTCTTTGTGGAAACAATCACTAAACCCACATTGCTGATTTGCATTTTCATTTTGGGAAATCAAGAGTGACAGCAAAATCGGAAGGGGTCTGTTCCTTTCCACTGGGGAATAGATAATCACACACCCTGTTTATATACCTCTGCAACCATCGAGACGCATCGATTGGCATCCACAGATTAGGCTCATTGGTTATCAAAAGGGGCGTATTATGTGTATCCATATGCCGCTATGAAATCATCTGAAGCACTAAATGTCAAAACCCGAAAAGCAACAATTGTGAACTTGGAAATACATCTGTTTCTTCAGAACTTTCAGATTCTCAAAACCCAAAAGCACTAAATGTCAAGATAAACCCGAAAAGCAACAATTGTGAATTTAAAAAGAGGACGCAGTGCTAAAAAGCAGCTGATAAGCTTTTGAGGTTTGGACAGAAATAGTCCTGCAAACCTATAGAAAGAAAAATCTTTCACAGCTTTCCTAGAAACTAGATTCAAAAACTAAATGAAAATTCCTGAATGAAGATCTTATTCAAGATAAGACAGAGAATGATGAAAACCCAAACGTAACCGAAAGGAAATAACAGAAGAGACTCAGAGAGGTGATGGTAAATTCTCCAAATACCTAATCCAGAGCACATTCATGAAGATCAATTGGAATGTCGAGTATTTAAACTATGATTACAGGTTGGCAGCATACCTTCTCTTCCTGTCTTCTCTTTTTATCTACAACAGGTCTGCAGACTAGAAGGGAAAAAAAAAAAAAAATAGAGCAAAAATTTTTTTTGAAGCGAATACATGAAATTTTTACACGGGGAATTGATCTGACCACCTTCTCTTTACCTCTGTTTTGCATCGGGCCTCCTTCAGTTTACCATCAGTACCATAATCTCTCTCCATCACAAGGTTGATCCCTTCATCAGAGTACCACCCAACTCCAATGCAAAGGATGCCATCCTTTTTTACATCAACATATCCTGTGATGCCACCTGGCAACCAGAGGACAGCCACATCTTGCATATCAAGCATCTCTTCCTCCCCAGAGTAGACGGGATTCTCAGGCAAGCTCCTCTTCTTCAAGGTCTCGGTGCAGAGGTATACATACGGCAGCCTGCCCCCTTCGGTTGTTGCTTGCCCGCCAAAGATTGGGGTCGCACTTACCTCAAACACCTTCCAAGAACCTGTCAGCTCTGACGGTTGGGTTCGCTTCCGCTGTGAAAACGGCTTCAGGTCAAACTCCAGATCACTGTTCAAGGACAACAAATCATCATTAAGTCACCATTTCTGGTTTTTCAGTACAAAGAGAAGTAAATGCTTAGAAAAGTTTCAGACACCGGAAAGTAATTTAACTATAGGTGGCATGCAAAATATAAACACTCCCTAGTCTGCAATGTTCATTTCCCACCCCTTTCCTGGGAGTAATCTTTCACAACTATTTTAAATTTGGAATATGAAGTTCAAATTGTTTTAACATGGATGTAGTCTAGTGTACTATTCCTTTATGAAATATGATGTATAATCAATGTGGCAATATTCTCCAGTGTTATGACACTGACAGAATGCCACCTGACACTGGTATGCCAATATGGTAATATAGTGAAATTTAATAGTGTAGAAATATAACTTAATAAAAGCATTGGTTATTGGAACATGAATTTTTCCTATCTCCATGCGCACCCTTTTTCACACACCTATCTCTACATGCAGCACATGTGCCAAACAGCAATGTGAGAGAAATCAAGGCAGTGGATAGATTGGTCCCTGCTGTGAAGATTATCATATGCAAAATCAGGAAGGACTACTCATCACGTGGACTGCGTGTATAAGGAATGTGGATAATTGGCAAGTTCTTTTAATCCATCCATTCTTTTGGTGGAGGATTGATCCACCTGATGACGTCACTGGCCTGATTTTTGCATAAGCTCATTTTCAACAAAGGCCACCTTATGCACTGCTCAGATGTCCTACACACTCTCCAAGCTGGTGCATGTACTTCATGTAGACATACGTGTGGGGCTAGCAAACTTCTGGAAATAAACCTGGATAGAATGCATATAAATAGTACCTAGGTCAAATCCAAAAGGCGTGAAAATAGGCATTGCTTCTCAGTAAGAGTTTTGATCCATGTGCAACATTGACATCCAAGACAGGGCAATTGTTTAGAAAGTATCCTCGTATACTCTTGGTTATGTTTTATAACTCACTTCATGTGGTAATATCATCCTTATAACTCCTTATTACATGTATAACTACCTTGCTTTATGTGATGAAAAGAACAAAGACAGCTCAAATGAATATGTAAATGCCAATTATAACAGAGAGACAGAGTGCAAGCAAAACATTTGCCCAAGACGGAAAATTAACCCAAGTGAGAAAATGATGGTTATTCAAAAGCTGCTCATGAAAATGATTTGCACAGTAGAAAGGACTGCAGGAAATTATGCAACCTCACCACATAACGGGAAAGAAACTTGAGAGATGCTTACTTTTTGTCATAAAGATTAGCCGGGCTGACCCATTGTTCTTCATATACAGCAACCCTGATTATCTGTATATCAGAACCCCCTTCATTGAACTCTATGGTATGTACAATGCGCAACCGCTTGTGGCATCCCTTCACGGAACACTGAGCCATGAACAGCACAGGAAAGAGAATGTTAATTTCCATCTTGTGCCTTTTGATCCTAAGAAAGAATCGAGGAATTATAGAATATGAAATACATTCATGCCGCTTCAAGATAATCAGTTGGGTTTGGAGAAAAATCTAACCTTTCATAGATTAAACATTGACTGAATGATTGGCTGGTTTGTAGAAACACATGAACCAAGTAAAAGAGATCAAAAGATTTTCCTAGAATACTTTCTTTTCTTGAAATTGATGTTTGACATTGGAAATTTTGGATTTCTAAAATGTTATATGTGGATCCTGTAGATATCTTTTTTTTAAAGCCATGTCTCTCCATATGCACTTTCACCAATTGTTTCAGCAATAGAAGGAAAAAGAAACTAGGTTAATAGTAGAACAGCTAGGAAGCCAAGGATGCAAAGAAAAAAGAATACATACCTGCTCAAACTTGAAAGTTGGGGAAAGGAAATACTTGGACTCATCAAGTTCTCCTACCGGTATATCCACTGGGCCTCTAGAATATGATCCATCCTGCAGATAAGAGAAATGGATGAAAAGTTAACATGTGTAAGTTAAGAAGCCAATTAGAAAGCAATCACAAACAACATTCGGAGAAACTTATTAAGAAACCAATTTGAAATCGATGACCGACAACATGACTGAGAAACTTAAAAATACCCCTAAACGTTTAGACGAATTCTTTCTCAAGTCAAGATTTTGCATTTACCTTCTACCCTCTCAGTTTATTGCTACAATAATTTGCTAATATCTCAGTCTACAGAAATTTCACATCAGGACCAATGATTGGACTTCTGCTAATACATTTTCTCATTCTTAAGATACCATCGTCAATTTGTGGTACTGTCACTACAGCATTAGATGCACACTGATTCATTTATCAGAATCCACGAGTTCACTTAGATTTAAATCAATAGATCTGACCAAAGTTTGTAATTTATAGTCAAAAGGTATAACTAAATCCAACCCCCCTCCCCCACAAAAAAAATAAAATAAATAAATAAATAAATAAAAAAAAATAAAACCAAAACAGAAGATAGAAAAAAGCAACAAAGGAATACCAAAATACAACAACCCAACCCCAAGACTGGAAGAAACTCAGGAGACCCAAGAAACAGCTACGGCGTCCAATCTCTGAAAAAAATAAGCACCCTACCAAACACCCCAGCAAATGAGACCTTCACATTTCTAAAACAGTGATTTTTTCTCTCTGGCCTTCAAAAGGTATAACTAAATCTTTTCTTTCGAAAAAAAAAAAAAAAAGAGGTATAATTGAATCTTCAAAAGATAACCCAATAATAAAAGCCCACATATTCCATTTGATGTCAAGAAAATTGTGAACTTTGTAATAAACATGAAAAAGAATGGGGTCAATCTTACCTCAAAGAATATAAGGCCCAACTCCATACTCATGAAATCTTCTTCCAAAATTTCACTTGTATCAAAGTCAAAAGACTCGTAGCTAGGCAAATCTCGAAGCGTATCAATCGGATCAAACAACTTACTTGAAGGCCCATCTCCATCTTTTCCTGCTTCTTTATTTTTATCACCACCTCTAGTTCTTTGTTGGATCTCACCATAGGGGTTCAAAGCAACCCAATTAATCTTCCTTTTGATTTGTGAGCTAAGATCTTCAGAAGGAGGGGGCACCTACTCAATGTGGGAAAGAGTGTAGCAGTCATAGAGATTTTCATTTTGGTTCCCTACTCCAATTGGTTCCATCTCAGCAGTGAAAGGCGAAAATACTGCACTGACTCCCTTCCATATCCCACTAACACTACTTGCAAATGTGCTCCATGCCGGTATTATAACTGGTTCCTGAAAATCATTTCCACGCATGGGGGAATTTATTAAAGAAACAAAGGCCTAACAACTCTCATGGATCCAATCTGACACTGACACAATGCAAGTTTCTATATGTTTTCTATCAAAAGAACAGAAGAAAATGATTGATTTGAGGGTCATTTTGCTAAATTCTAACATATAGAAGACTGAAGATACCAAGGTGTGTGCCTGAAACTGGTCTCTTAAAGTCTGAGAGGCTGTGAAAATGAATGGACGACATCCAATGGGTTTTTGTGATGGTATTTTTCAAAAACTGTTGTGGGATGTGAAGAGAGAAATTCTTTTTAAAGCACAACATGTGGTTTAGTCCCACATTGGGAAATGAAAGAGTCACCAATATCCTTACTAGTCCTCATTTACCTTGCACTTGTTAATGTGTGGGGCTGTAGGCATGTCTACTTCTGCATGCATGAGTACATGCAGGTGCAGGATAGACCCAGCTAGCATGAGTCCAAATGCAGGGCTTATCTTGCATGCATGAATGCACCATGAGCTTGTGTGGGGCCGAGCTCATTCTTTAGAGTTATGTCCTTAACAAAGGATTCATTCAAGGCATTAAAGAGTCCACAAGGATCACGGTATGTGCAGGCAGCAGTTCAAGGTATCCAACAGAATCCATGAGGATGCTTGTTCGCCAGTAGCACGGATATGATGGAATAATGATAAGTATAGAGTTCATGTGTGGGTTCATTTCTGATTCGCAAATGGTTTGTGTATGAGTTCATTCCCAGTTCCGACAAGAGCATACACAAGTGCACCCATGTTATGTGCCTGATCTAGGGTGTGCCCTGAGTCAGTGTATACTGTACATTGGACTCGTCTTTGTGTTGTGCTCTTGATCTATCACCATTTGCACAATGTATGATTGATGTGCGCAATCCTCTCTTGCATGCTTGGTGTATGGGTATGCATCTACCATGCATGATGCCTTCTTAGCCAGAGCATGCATTGGCAAAGTGCATGATTTCAATGCGTGCGAACTGATCATGTAATTAGAGTATGTCAATGCAATGACTACTAGCAGTTGACAGTCTTTCATCATAACCATTTGCCATTCTTTTCTTTTCTTTTTCTTTTTCTTCTTCTTCTGTTTTTTTTTTTTAAAAAAAAAAAAAAAATTATTTTGGCCATGTTAGATAACTTCCATATACAGAGTTTGTTCCTCAAGGATCCAACTCAATAACTGATGTTGTCTGTGTGACTGGACATTGTTGTATCCTGGAGAGACAAGTGACCGGATTTTGTTGCATCCTGGAGAGACGAGGTTGCAAACTGTGATTTGTTCTCTGGAGGAGGGAACTTGCGGAGCACATTTATTTTCTTCCCATTCAACAGCCTCCATGTTTTCATGCAGTTCAGGGATGAACCTGAGAGTCCATGGGATGCTATGAGTTTGAACACAAGCCCCTGCAAGTTTCAATGAAAGCATCTCTGCCTTCCCTTTTTTCTCGGGGGATGAAAGTTTTCTGATCATCATCGAGGATGAACACTCGAATGCCCATGACTCAGTATAATCATGGGTGGTGGGTGGTGGTGAATAGAGATAGTGTGAGGGGAGGTTGAAGAGGTGACTTGCCGCACCTTCACGAAATGGAACAAGTGTGTGAGATCTGGGACACTCATCAGGTGGGTCCCATCCTGAACATGCCCTGGCGCAAAAATAAGACCGTTCCACTTATCAAGGGGGCTACAGTGAATATGAACAACTGAATCATCTCTTGTTTCTTTCAAACAATCCTTCTTACACACAGACACATACCCAACTTGATGAATGGACTGAACTGACTTTCACTCCAGAGCATGTTCACAGTGGGATCCACCCAACGATTGGTTGAGATCTTGCACATGATGCCATACTGACACGTGCTGTGAATCAGTGTAGCGTCCTCTAGTGGGGGCGTCTTCTAGCAGAGAGACTTTCTTCAACACAACCTTCACGATAGTGTCAATCCCGACTGTACTTCCAGAAATGCAATTTTTCACACCATTATACAAAAGTAGGAATCTTCAGATTCAGGGGAAAAAACAAGCAATCGAAATATGAAACGGCCTAGATTTCAAGAATCAGAACAGAATACAGGACATATGTACCTGCGTCTGGAGAACAGTCTCAACCTCCATCAACATCGCTGCGGAAATGATAACCCTGGAATTCCTACTCCTCCTCCCAACATTCTTCACCCGCCTACCTCTCCTTCTACGGCCCGATTTCTCTGTCGTCTTCGCGAGCTCGTTATCGATGCTCCAGACATTCTCCTTCTCCTTAATCCTCACCCTCTCTCCACCACCGCTCTTCCCTGGCTGCTTCTCACCATTCCTCGGCTTCCGTTTCCCTACGTCGGAACTGCGGGAGACCTTGGAATCCTTAGAAATGCTCCCTTTGAATAGGAAGAAGAGAGAATTCGAAGACGGTGAGGAGCTTCGATGGCAAAAACCTAGAAATGGGCGAAAAGCTCTGAGATTTTGGCAGGCGTCGAGGAACCGATGAGATTGCATGATGAGAAACCAAACGGAGGAATGGAATGGAATGAAAAGTTATGTATTTACAGGGTTTTGGATTTAGGGTTTTGGTTTGGAGGAGTTGTTGGGAGGAAGATAATGCGGTTGCTCCATCGAGCAGTGGAAGTGAAGGGATGGATTTCTCACTAACATCACGGGGTTCTCCTGAGCTTGCTGCGTACGTTAGCGTAGGACAGGGAAATCCGTTTATCATTGCAGGAGTTGCAAGTGCGCGGGCAGGAATGGACGCGGTTTGGCTAGTGACCCAACACCAGCCAGCTAGCAGGTGTTAAAGAGAGCGAAATAGCTGTTACACAGCTTAATGGGTGTTACCCAAACCATGTGGGGGCCACCTTGATGTATTTTTTATATATCCACACCGTCCATCTGTTTTTCCATTTTATTTTAGGATGAGATCCCAAATCATAAGAAAATCCGGATCTCAAGTAGACCAATACCAATAAAAACAGTGATAAATAAATATTAAAATCTTTTCATGGGCCACAAAAGTTTTGGATCAATGTTATATTTCTATTTTCCATTCATCCAGATCTTCTTGACATTATCAAAATATTTTTTTGCAAGTAAACATTACAAAAACCCTTACAATAGGCCCTGTGGATTTTTTAATAGCGAGGCACTCAATCACCACTGTTTCTTATGATGTGGTCCAACTGATATTTGGATTTTCATGATTTTTAGTAACCCATCCTAAAATGTGCTGAAAAAATAGATGGACTGCGTTGATATACAACAAATCATGTGGGCGCTGCGGTTGGGGTAATACCCACTAAGTTGTTACCTGGCAACACCTAATTCGCGCCCGTGTTAAAGCTCTCTGAGCCCCACCATCATGCCTGTATTTTATCCAGGCAGTTGGTCCTTTTTTTTTTCAGCTCATTTTGTTTGGCATGAGCTAAAAAATGAGGTAGATCAAAATTTCAGGTGCACCATACTATATGAAAAAATGGAGATTGAATGCTTACCGTTGAAATATTTATGGGGCCACATGAGCTGATATTTGATTTTTCCCTTTATCCAAATCTGTGGAACATTATCAACATGGTAGATGGAAAATAAATATTACAACGAGCCTAAGAAATTTTTAAAGGTGAATGTTCAGTAACACTGTTTCCTTGTGGTATGGTCCACTTGTGATTTGTATGTGCCTATTTTTGGGATCATGCCTTAAGATGAAGTGAAAATGGATGGATGGTACCAACTAACAGGCTAGTGTTGGGTCACCGCTGTATGGAACTGGATCCATCTAAGAATTAGAGCTGGGCACCTGACTACTCTCTACTCGACGCTCAACTCTTTCTACTTGTTTAGATCTAACTCATATCCGAACTGACTGGGTGAATCAATCCGAATTGATTTGACTTCATCCAATCTGTACTCAAACTGAGTTGTTGAGTTCGAGTCACCTAGTAACTTGACTTGACTCGACCTGAAATCCAACTCAGTACTAACTCCACTCAATCTGAAATTCGATTTCGGTAAGATCATATTCTGTCCATTGAAATCATTGGTGTGGGCCACATGATGATTGGATTGGAATGATTTTTTGTGCCAGTTGATCTCATGATGGTCCCCACCTATTCAACAGATCGGATTTTCTATGATGGCGGGAAAATGTGGTGCAATGATATGCGGTTGCATGTGATCTTTCCCCAAATTGCATAAATATGGGAGAAAAAAAAGAACTAATCAGAAATTGGGTGGGCCCAGTACATCTCCAATCATGTAATGGGGTGGGCCTCTTACCCCTTTCTTAGCCTCTTATGTCTCTCCTTTTCCTGACCGTTCATCGCTCAGACCTTTTGTCCTCATCCTCATCCGTCCAATAGCTCCACCGTGTCCACTTGAAGCAACAATGGTTGTGGCAGCAGAGTATGATAAACCAGCACATCGTGTGAAGTCCAGCCCATCCACGTGAAGAAAACACATGCCGATATGGCACACGTGCATAGGATCCGAGCTTTCCATCACGTGGGGCACGCTGTTTAGATGTTCACGCATAATCAGGCCATTTCACTCCTCGAGTGGGCCACAATATATAAAACAATGGCCACACCATCCATTCTTTATACTGTGTAAACCACCTCAGGAAAACGGCATGAAGTTTAGGCCTAAAGGTCTAGATAGTGGGTCCGACTTGATGGAAAGCTAGGATCTTGCACTAGCATGCTACATGGCATGTCTTTTTGGTAGCGAGTGACCAGCGCTTCACACGTGTGTTTGTAAGTAGGGCCCATCATGTTAGGCAATGCGAACAGACAAAAATCAGCTCCATGGATAGAAAAGGTAGAAGACGCCAACCATGGGTTTGTAAGTAGGGCCCATCATGGTATGTATGTGTTATCCAAACTGCCCATGATGCCTCACCTACACAAATCGACAATCCAGAAATGAGCCTGATCTAAAACTCAAGTGGGCCAGGTTTTATGCGAGACGGACAAAGTGAATTTCACACACAAAATGGCCACCTATTGAAGAGTTAAATGATTAATATATTTCTATCCAGTGATTTTTTGGTGCATGGCCCATCCACAGTGGGGCGCATTGTACATTGGATCAACAACACGTGGCCCACTTATACCCAAAAAAGAGCTGGCGTGGCAATAGCTGTGTACAATACCTCTTTTGAACCCTTCTTCTTGGGTCATTATCATCAGTCCTTTCAATTGCAAGCAAGTGCAAGGACCATCGATTCTTGAGAATTTGCGGCCCCTTGAAAACTAGGCGATCCACTCATTAGGTGGGCCACACACGTACAATGAGTTGGACCATCGGCAAGCCATTGATTTCAACAGACGAGCTTAATTTTCACCCCAGACGATTACTGTTTTGCGGACCACCTTTTGCACGGCTCAGATGTTACGTCATGTTGGAAAGCAAGACGACCTTCTTTTCTGGTTTGACAGTATCATCCCAGCGAGAATGTAACCTTGTCCAACTCTAATGATAGAGATAGAAAGAGAGGTAGGAAAAATGGTTGCTATGCATACATACAACATGCACTCAGCAAAATGCATGTAAACAAAACTGCAGAACAGAAAGTGGGTACAATGGTTTATCGTTTAGGGACCCATCTGCAATAATACATCATATGATGAACGATTTTTAGACCATGACAAGCTTCCAAAAAAGTTCAGTGATGATTGCATTATTCCAGTTTGGCCCGGCCAGAAATTGTGTCAAAGGCGGCCCCCACATTAGGAAACGGCAAAGGAAAGGCGCATTTCCCTTTCGGTCAAGCTAGCCCAAAATCATTTTGAATCATGACATGAACACCTGGGCACACCTGGGCTAATCTTTAACCACTGTTTATGAGAAGTTGATTCTTGGTGACTTGGGGCAGGCAAGCTGTCCTTGGTCTGACTAGAGGAATCCAAAAGAAAAGAAAACGTAAAGAAGGTATGTCTCCAAAAAAGAGACTGAAGCAAAGAGAACATCTCTTCAAAAATATGAAATGAATAGAGTCGGTAATTCAGTGCAGTCAGGAACACGATATTCAACACACCGTTACAAATGCCAAATATGTTTCCATCCATGAAATTTTCAGTTTATACCACAGTTCCAGAGCTATGTTACCTGCTGAGGAATTGCGAAATTGGCTCGTTATCACCTTGGTTTTGTTTGCCAAAATTTTATGGACCTCAATAGGAAATCAGATCGCTTTCTTTCCCAAACTAGATTCCAAAACTCTTTCCCAAACTAGATTTCAAAACTCATATCTGTTAACTTTTGAAAGGAATTAAATTCTTATAGGAGATCCTTTGGATAGGTATGTCTCAATAATTAAAGCCATCACAGACTTCTATTCCCCCCTCTGAATATTTGACCTTTTTTAACTCCTGCCTCTACCATTGCTTTATTCAGACGGATTGGAGGATCGACACCATCTGCGATTTGATACATAAGTCATTCATTCTAGAGCCGAGTATGGAAGACCGATTGGTACATCCTACCATGTGTACAGGGGAGAGATGGCTACAGCTTCCATGAAATCATCTCGCTGCTCACCGTCCTCTTCGGAAACTCATAAACGATCCTTTCGTTTCAACATAATTACTAAAACACCCAGTTACCGCCTTTTTGAAGAAAAAAGAGTGGGGATCCTGCAAAATCCAGGTTGATCGTAATGCTGATTTTGGTGGGGCCCATGCCCTCAAAGCTAAAGCAGCACTTTTTACCCTGCTAAATCATTACTGGGTTTGTTTTAGGTTATAAAAAAAAATAAAAATAAAATAAAAAATACATGAGTGTGATTCCCGTGAAGGAAAGCCGCTCGATCATGGGTACTCCAATGAGGGCATGGAACCCAACAAAGTCAGGATGAGGCAAACAGGTTGCCCTACCCAAACGGATCCTTGGCTAACCATTCCATGATTATGGAATGCACTAGCCCACAGACAGCAAACCGGACTTATGTAAAAATGCAAACTGTGACGACCTCACTTGCACAAACTGAAAACCCGAGTATGCAATGAGTAATCAACAGGTCAAGGCAGCTCACGATGATTCCCTGGAGCCTCATTGTCCAAGAAACCCAACAATGAAAAGAAAAAATCAACCGTGAATTTCAACACCAACGATAGAGAAGGCATAACACGATCAGAGACCATGAGAACCTGCATCCAGTATGAGTTGTTGTTTCTACACCCAATGAATCCAGATGCAATCAAATGCCCTGAAGGACACCATATATCCAAGTGATTTGAGGTAATAAAAGCCTATATAGAAAAATGTGAAATTTTCAGTTTCATGCACAACCATGAAGAACAAAAGCTTGAAAAATGAAAAAGAGACAGAGCAACTCTCCCAATCTGAGGCATGTCTACCACAAAGCAGTTCCAAAGTGCACATTGCATGTGCATGAGATTTTACAAGAAAATCCGGAACATGGGCTTCCAAAAAGGAAATAAAGCAACTTTGAAGACCATCTACAGTATTTCAGTTTCGTGGTACAGATCCATTTTACAAGAAAATAAGGAAAACAGGCAAATTAAAAATCTGGGCAAATGCAAATGTTGGGGATTATCGTGGTGGATATTGGGTACACAAACATGTGAAATAAAATATCCAAAAGGAAACCCAACCAACAACCCCACAATGCATGGCGCTCTGAATTCTCAACCATTGAAAGCGTACAAGGCTCTGTAAATAGTGAATACAGATAAATTAAAAAAGAAGCTACAGCTGGACAAGTAATCAATTCGCTTTCCAAATATTTCCAAAAAATATTAAAGGGGCGTGGTTGCATTTTTTCGCCTCCTCTGAACTTGTGTGCCAGGGTGGAACTCATAAGACAAGGAACTGCTCCTCATCAATGGAAGCAAGCATAATAATTGAAACTTTTGTGAATTCTTAACCAATGACATGAGGTGGACTAACCAACGCAAACCTTTCAAGGCTTGTGAATCTTGAAGCCAAATATTCTTGGAACATAGCTCTGAGATGCCTTCTGTGGCTTGAGGTGACCATAGGTCATCATGAACAGGTGAGGAAATGTGGTGCCAAAATAAGCTCCATCGATGTCGATGTCAGAGTCAAGAAAATTTTCACAACAGAAAGCACAAACCATACAGTAATATGAGGTAACAAGGATGAAGAATCAACCAAGCATCCTGGTTTTGTTTGCCATTTTATGCATGGATGTCTACACAACATGAATCATCTCCGTGCGTGCATATGCATGTATTTTCTATTTATTTAATACAAATATCAAGGATAATATCTCCCAATAATGTGAAAAGTAACCTACATGATGCTAGCTACACCCCATCAATAATGAGGGGCCAGCCCCAAAGTAGCTACTCAAATTGTTTCCAGTCCTAAATGAAATGCAAGGAATTGCATTTCATTTAGGGGTTGGACATCATTAGAAATGTCCTACCTACATTACTGCCCATTTCCTCCATGATGATCATCATCATCAACAGCAACACCATCATCAATCATCACCATAGCATTTTTCTGGCCACTTGGGATTTAGATTTATGAATCCTATTTTGCCAATCATTCCTATCAAAGGCTCCATAACCGTTCTCACCACCTCAAAGACTTGACCAATAATGTAGGAAAAGATAATAGAAAATATGAAAGGATACACGGAGGCTATGGTATTGGCACAATAAATGTGATGGGGGAAACCATCCTTGATTTTGCTATGGCATACAACCTAGCTCTAGCAAATGCATCGTTTCAAAAGAGAGATGAATGTTTAATCACCTTCAAAAGTGGATCATATACAAGCCAGATGGACTTTTTTCTGCTTCGAAATGAGCAATCAAAATGTAAAGACTACGAGGTGATACCGAGAGAGAGTTTAACTACATAACATAAGTTGACGGTTAGCAATGCTTACAGTGAGAGATGGAAGGGAGGGGCTGAAATTAATAGGTATCTAAGGCCGATGTGGTGGAATTTAAAAGCAGGGAACAGTGTTTTTAGTATAAATTAATGGAAAAGTGGAATATCGAGACATGACTTTATCTTATGTGCAATGGAATGGTGTAGTGCTAGGGAACGTGTTGAGAAATGTTTGAGGAATATTTAGTTGGGAAAGCCACTTGTATAAGGAAACTTGGTGGTGGAATAATGAGGTCCAAAAGGCTATTTAGTGAGAAACGAATGTGTTTCAAGACCTAGCAAGGGGCTAGAAGTGAGGAAACTTTAGAACAATTTATAAGCACCAAAAAGAATGCTAAGAAAGCAGTGAGGCTAAACATGAGGCTTTTTTATTTTTTTGAAAGATAACAATAATTTATTAGAAAAAGAAAAGCCAAAGATGGAAATCTCAGGCAAATTACACTGAGGATGATTAATGCAAAGAAGAAAGGTTCCACTCATTGAGGGCCTATGTGCTTGAGGGCCAACCCATTACATCTAACTATGCCCTTTGATGCCCTTCCACTTCGCTTTCAGAAGCACCAATTATTCCTTGCCCTCCATAAACTTAAGGTATACAATGATCTATACAATAGATTGGGGGTACAAGAGAAGCTGAGAAAAAATGTCTTCAAACTTGCAAAACGAGAGAGGGGAAGGGTAGAGACCTAGATCATGTAGATGCATGGAGAGCAATGACTAGGGGTATTAACTAAGGACAACGAGATCAGTGAAAAGGCGGAGAAGTTATTTTCAGAACTTGTTACATGATGACCACTTTGAGAGCTTAGGGATAAAAGGAATCATGACTCAAATGAGGTTAGAGGCCATAGATGTGAAAGAACCTTGAGATAGGCATAAATAGGAAAGGTGTTGAGGGTTAAATATTGCATATTATACCTCAATTACTACCTAGATTTACGAACATGATACTGCTTAACGGTCTATTTTAATCGTGTTTGTGGTAAAGGGTGAAGTTGCAAGCTTGGACCGAAACAGGGTGCTAAAAGCTGAGATTTAATACTCAAAATTCACCAAGGCCATAGACGGGACCCCAAGGGATCAAGATCGACAGATTTACACGTCAGGGATCCAAGGAAATCAAGCCGTTCACGTTAAAGAGACCCGAAATTGGTCCAGAATGCAAGATCACAGGGTTTCCACCATCTGCTCGGCTCGAAACTTCATACATGGCCTGAGGACCATAAATTAACCGTACACGTCGAATTTCATCCATTCGATCCCTGTGAAAGTGACCCAATGGATAGATCAGCACATAAAACAGAGATCTGGGGCCCACTTGATATTTGGATGTGCTTCAATTTTGGCTTCAGCGGTTTACATGAGATGAAAAAATGGATAGATGGAGCGGATTTTTCAAAACCATCTCGAGTGGACCCCACTGGCCGTGGTTGTGCACCATGCACAAGTGCACTCGAGGTGCACAGGATCCAGAGCACCAGTCAGCAGGCGCTGACCCGATCCTGTTAATGTACGCACAGCGTCCGCAAGGTGCGGACACTGATTCATGTTGTAGGCCCCATACTTTGTCCATATGGATAATCTAAACCGTCCATGAGATTCACGAGAACCCTGTCACTTACGCCTAGGTGGCAAATTTTCAAAAGGTACCGGAGATCCGTTTTTGCTCGTCCAAAAGAAAAATGGACGGCGAAAGGATATGGTACAATGGGCCACGCCAAATTTGAAACAAACCCACCTTTCTTGACCAGTTTTTCACTGAGAATTAAATGTACGGAGTAGATTTCTCAATCACCTAAGTATGCGGACCCCACCTACAGCTAGCGCAACATTCTGCAGGCTCTGTTTCATAAAACAAACCTGCGGTCGATCTAGGTGGGCCACCATTGTTGATCGAATGGCTGATCCAGACCATCCATCTTGAAGATCATCCAAAAACGTCCCAGGGGACGTTGTTTTGTTTTTAAAGGAAAGGTAGGAAGATGAACCAGGAAAACTCCGAGGTGAGATGCGTGCGAGGCCTGTCTGCGTAAAGAACTTCCGCAGGGTTTTCTTTTACTGCTCTTGCTGCGTAAAAGCTACACCGACCTCTGTTGTGAAGGAAACGGACGGACTTCCACCGCTGCAACCGACTTCCAATTGCTATAAAAAAATAAGAGATCAAAGAGAGAAGGGCAGCCGGAGGGGACGTGGAGCAGAGAGACAGGGAGACAGTAGAATTTGTTTTTTTTTCCTTTATCTTTTTCTTTTTATTTTATTTTGTTTAAGGGATCCAACCCATTCATGTTGGGCTGAACCTCTTAGCTAGGGCTAAGAGGTGAAGCTTGTAACGTGATGGGGGACTTGTTGCTTGTGCAATTTGTTTAGACTGAATGATGTTGATTTTAATTTGATTTTAAGGGAATGCTTTTAGTTTTTTTTAATGGTATGTTGTGACTAAAATTACAATGGGTCTGCAATGGCTTTGAGCATGTTCCTTTCCTTTATGTTTATGACGTCAGGAAGCCCTGTTGTTCACCATCGTCCCCTGGGCATGGTTGGATGACGGTACCCTTCCTAACCTTCATGGCATGTTGATTGGTTGGTAATTAGTTTAATTCTGTTGTTTGCTTTGCCTCCTGGGCATGGTTTGGTGATGGAATCTATTCTAATTCATATACCTCTCATCTCTTGAAAACTATATCAACGGCAGTTCAGTTAATTTCCATGATTTTTGATACAAGCATAAGATCTCTAATTCATAACTTTCCATGGAAGCCTTTGGCAGGGACAGTTTGACGTGTTGTATACGATGTGTTTGTTTTCTATCCATGCAACATTTTCTAGCTCATTTATGGACAAACCAAAATGAAGTACATTTAAAGCAAGTAGACGACGCCAAACAAAACAGTGGGGATAATGAAATCCACAGTTTAAACCTTTCTATGGTCCTCCATAAAGTTATTTTTCATCTAACCTGTTGATAAGGTCACTCAGCTTGGATGAAGTTAAAACACAAATATAAGCCCATTTCAAAACTTTTGTATCCCAAGAAGTTTTTAATTGTGGGCCTTCAATCACCATCGTCTCTGTTAAGTGGTCCACTTGAACTTTTGATCTGCTTCATTTTTGAGTTCATGTGCTGAAAATGAATGGTAAAACCGATGGATGACATGGATATAAAATACATACGTCATGTTGGCCCACAACGCCCAACACACTATCTATGTATCACGTGGGACCCACCATGTATATAATTGGTGGCCAGATCATCACATAGGCTGCACATGTAAGAAAAACTCGTGAACAATTTTAAATCGTTCATAGTTTGTCTTCCCCACGTGATAAATTGATTGCATTGATATTTTCCCGAGGTTATCTAGGACCGCGGATTGGGTACTACCCCACGAGGACTTAGCTAGAGTTGGGCAAAACAGACCCGATCCGGTGGATCTGACCCGATCAAAACAAAACCGACGGTCTGGATCGGGTAGCTCCATCCAGATCCAAAATATTTTCGGGTCGAGTTCGGATTGGCCTTGATCCGACCCGACCCGACCCGAAAACCCGATCTAAATGGATTCGAACCGACCCGATCTGAAGTAGCTCTTATCGATACTTCTACTTTTCCTTGTGGTATGGTCTGCTTGAGCTTTAATAGGCGTCGATTTTGGGTTCAACCACTAAAATGATTTGCAAAAACGAATAGACGGCGTGGATAAACCACATGCATTCAAGGTGAGCCCTAACAGTGTTTACTGTGTAAAATAAGAAAATATTTATTGGTGTACCGCACACAGCTATGTGCGGCTAGCAATAGGTACGTGTCGTGCCAAGACGACTCGTCTTCAATGCATTAACGCTTCTCGAGCTGCGAGTTGTACGAACGGTTCAAAGGAGATCAAAGCTATATGGCCCTACAGTGATGTATTTATTATATCTACACTGTTGATATATATTTAGAGATCATTTTAGAGCATTATCCAAAAAAAATGGATCATATCCAAAGATCATCTGGACCACACCACAAATAGCAACAGAGAATGATTTTCAGTGTGGTCCCATTGCTTTTTTCAATGTGGTCCACTTGATAGTCATATCTATCTTATTTTTTGTCTCAAGCCTTAAAACAAGTTGACCAAATGGATGGACGGTTTGGATATAACACATATCCCATGACCAGGCCTACATAACTTGGTAACATCAAAGTCATCGTTTCGTGCGCGACACGTTACAGGCAGCTACCGTGCACAGCACATTCGCAGCTGCAGCGCCTCGAGCTCCGAGTTGTACGAACAGGTCAAATGATATCAACCTTAGATGGGCCCCACAATGATGTATTTATTATATCTATACCGTTTATCCATTTTTCATGATCATTTTAGATCATTTGGAAAAATAAATAAATCATATCTAAAGCTCAAATGGACCACACCGAAAATAGCAATGAGATAATGATTTTCACCGTTTTTAACAATCTGAATCGCACCCAACCGGATCCAACTCAGTTTCCCTGACCGAGTCGGACTCGGTTCGGGTCAGGCCAACCATGTGTCGGGTCAATTCGAGTCCTATGTTTCGAATTTGGTCCCGGATCGGATCAAATTTGGGTCAGTCCAACTAGATTTCAAACCGAATCGGGTTAGCCCCAATCCGATCCAACTCGGTCCGATGCCCACCTCTAGACCTACCCAGAGACGACGGTCCTGTAATGGGGTCTATGGGGTCATTCTGATATATGTGTTTTATCCAAGCCGTTGGTTGACTTTGATAGATCATTTTAGGGCATGGACCCAAAATAGAGGCCGATTGAAGGCTCGAGTGGGCCATACCACAGGAAGCAGTGGTGACAATGACCACTCCGTTGAAACCTTCCTAGGGCCCACCGTAATGTTTATTTGTCATTCAAATGTCACGCTAGATGAAGGGAAAACATAAATATCTTGATCCAAAACTGAAAGCCTCTGTTTCCTATGGTGTGACCCACTTTGACCATTTGATCTGCCTCCTTTTTAAGCTCCCTCCCTAGATTGATTTGCCAAAATGGATGGACGGCTTGGATAAAACACGTACATCATGCTGGGCCGCACAATGCCCCTTACAGGAGCTAGGTCTGGCATCTAGACCGTGGCTACCACGTGGTCCATGCATTGAGGTCCCCTATAGGTCTGCGTTGTAGGTGTACGCGCTGAGATTATCTTTTCTGGTTTGTGTGTCTTTGTGTAGAATAGTAAGCTTAAAATTCTTGGCCGAGCTGTTTGTAGATTAAAAATTTCCTAGTTAGTGTTGCCACTTGCGTGAGATATTCGTGAATTTGTCGAAGCTCTTCAACTCCAAGCAGTAAGTTAGTCGAATATGATGGGCTCAATTATATATGACTAAGATTTGAGAAGATTAATATTTTATTAAGTTATTTAAAATAATTAGACAATTATCAAAAAGTAAAACTCATCATACGAAAATGAGTTATAGTGGCAACGCAGAACTTTTAAGATAAAAACAGTAAAACAACAAAAAGAAAACATTGACAGTCAAAAACCTTTTTAAAAGAAGAGTTAGCTATATTTAAAATAAAAAACATTTATTGAATTCCTGTTACTCTAAGTGTAAAATTAAATGATTATTTACGCTAAAGAATGCAAAAGATAGATCATGCTAAGAAATATCAAGAATAATTGATATATTTCACTTGTTTGACTGGGTTGGGACGAGAAACACCACTAACCACTTGCTCAAATCTGACTGTGATTTCCACGGCACTAGATATTCTCGCAGATCATCTCAAACCTGTTGTATACTTGTAGTGCAATAGTAAATGTATTTTTCTAAGTGTCACTTTTAGTGACAGTAGCAATAAAAGATAAAGTACAATAGTCAGTAGAATTAGATACTCTGACAGTTTACTCATGTATAAAGAAAATGTATACCTCCAATATATATGGCTCAAATCAAACCGCCCAAATCATGGGACCCACTGTAGATAGATAATAGTCCCAATATCAGACTAACCAAGCTATTCTAACATCCCGATTAATGAGCACTTGATTGTTGAATCGGGACTATCATTTTTCAACTTTACTGCCCAATTATACGAACATCAATCGGCTAGTTAGAACGTCATTTCAGTTTGTCTTTTGTTTTTTGATCCAGCTAAAGTAGGTCCCGTGATTTGGTCCGTTAGGATATGGTATAAGTCATGAATCATCACACATGTGGGCCATACAACACTAAACAGTGGGGACTGAATGCCTAGGGTGACAGAAGTTTTGTATCATAATGATATTTATGCTTAAAGTTTATCTAGTGGTAATAACCCTGTGAACGGTTTGGATGACATATAAACGTTATGGTAAGCTTCAGGAAAGTTTCAACGGTGGACACTTCCGTTCCCAGTGTTTCATTTGGTGTAGCACACGTGAGTTATGGATCTGCCTGATTTTTAGATTCCCGTTATATTTTGGTCTTTCAAAGCAGATGGACGGAGTGGATTTTTCACAGACATCTCTTTGGACCCCACACAACCCCAGGCACAGCCACACAGGTGTATATCTGGAAGGGTTTAAACGGTGGACGATGTTGTTCCACTGTTTTATTGGTGTGACTCACCTAAGTCTTGAATCTACCTGATTTTTAGAATACCGCCCTATTGTGGTCTTTCAAAACCGATGGACAGAGTGGATTTATAACGCACATCTCTTTGGACCCCACACAGCCCCGCGCATGGAGATATCTCTATGCCTGGGCCACTGGCAATCCGCTGCCTATTTGTTTGGCCTATGTAGCCGCTAAGGATCATCATGCGTCAGCACACGTAGGGCCCACGTAAATATTTTTATGGTCGAATAATTAGAACCGTTGAAATAGTAAATTAGGAAGTCTAGATTGGTCCAAATGCCTAGTTAAGTAATTAATATTACTTAGAGAAGGTGAAAAATTTAAACCGTTGGATGAGATCCAATGGCCATTTTTCTTTTCATTTTTTAATCCAAAGTGTGAGATTAGTTTATAGAAGAGGATTTATTTTAAAATTCTCCTTAGATTAATCTAGGATAAATTCAAAGCTAACTTAAATGGGCCATGGGCCCACATAAAGAAATGGTCCCATCATAAATGGGCCACGTTATAATAATCGTGCATGAAGGTTGATCCCCACCACAGATTTGCGTAAAAAGAATGTGAACCGTTGAAGAATTTCCTTTGTCAGAATAATACCTCTAGCCTTATTTTGTTACTGTGGACCATCTAGGAAGCAGAGAAATGGGACCTAATACTATGTATGTCAAAAGAGAAAAATGTAAGTAAGCAGACGACGTACATTGGGAGAATGGACCAGCTAGCAGGAGAGGGCCCACAGCTAGACAATCAAGATGGACCGCTCATCAGGTGGGTCACATGTTTACAAGAAACCTACATTTTTATTTTTAAGGACCAATGGTCTAATTTCAACTTTCACATCTGCCTGCCAGATGAACGGTCCACCCTGACTTTTGGCCCGTGATGACTATGCATGGCCCTGGGCCTACTAGGTTATTAAACTGGCTTGATTTTAGGCCCAGCCCAACCCTTAGTTGAAGTACCAGCCCAAGCACGGCCCAAAGAAGGCCACAAGCGTGAGAAATCCTGAACGTTCATAAGGTGGTACCTAACATTCCCTGGTCAAAAAATATGCCGGTCCACTCATCAGGTGGGCCACAAGCGTTTCTTGAATGTTGAGGGATAGTCTTCTGTTCCGTGTCCATTTTTCTCATATAAGTGTGGCCCACTTTTGGGCCCCACTTGATAATGGAGCTGCTTGATTTTTGGGTCAGTGCACGTTTACCAGTGGCCCGCATGCAAATGCACTTGTGGTCTACCTATAGGCGGGCCTAAGTTTTTTGGTTAGGGCATGTTCGTGGTGTTCTCACCTGATGAATGGCCTAGATCCTTTAGAAGCGCACGTTAGCATGTGTACATTGAGGTGTATTGGGCTCCATCTCCCTGCTGCTAGTCTCATTCACATTCAGAACTTTCGCATGAACTAACTTCTTTCCCACCAACATGCGAGTTTGTTTAGAACCTCTAAGCCATGCAAAAGGTGGTATATGCAATGTTGTTTTTGATGTCTTAAATATGTTAAAAAACAGGGTTTGTTGATGCCATCGACAGACTATTCGATGCCATCAAACAATTACTCGATCTCATCAAGATTTTTTCAAATTTTCTCCAATTAGTTGCTATTAGTTGCTAGACTTATTGGGATTCATCAAGATTTTTTCGAATTTTCTCCAATTAGTTGCTAGACTTATTGGGTGCCTATTTTATGACATCGAAGTGTATTAGATGCCATCAATGATCTGTTGATGACGTCAAAGTCCCATTGAATGTGTCATTGAGCATATCGCAGAGTTATACAAAGTTGCAAATTTGCTGAATTCGTTTCCGATTTTGACTATGATTCCTCCTAAGGCTATATGTAGGAGTATAATCGGGGTTTGAGAGTATTCTAAAGCTTTTCCAATTCATTTCTAAGGTTTTAAGGGCGTAGCTTAGGGTTGATTCGAGGTTGATTTGAATCAGGTATTCTGTGAACTCTTGTAATTTCTACTTTCATAGTGATTTTCTGTCACTTTCTGCCGTGATCTTTTCCCACAAGAGTTTTTCCACATTAAAATCGTTAGTGCTTGGTGCAATTGAATTACTATAATTACTATACTTAAATTCAGCGTGGATTAAAAAAAGAGTATTAAAAGCATGGACTTGACGTTCCGAAGTCACTAAAGCTAGAAACGAACTCCAAGGGACCAAGATCAGTGGATTTACACGCCAGAGATCTGAGAAAACTGAGAAACTGAAGCTCAAGTGGCCCGAAATTGGTCCAGAATGCAAGATCATAGGGTTCCAACCATCTGCTTGGCTCAAAACTTCATACGTGGCCTGAGAACCATAAATTAACCGTACATGTCGAATTTCAGCCATTGGAACCTTGTAGAAGTGGCCCAACGGACAGATCAGCCCAGAAATCTCTGATTTGGGGCCCACCTGCTGTCTGGATACACTTCATCTTCGGTCCCCACGGTTAAAATGAGATGATAGAATGGATGGACGGAACGGATTTCTCACGAACATCACGGTTGACCCCACATGAGGGTGGATGTGCACCGTGCGGTACATCTGAGCAGCCGCATCGGACCAAAGAAAGCGTTCAAAGTCGGTTTGACCGACCGTCTTCGGCAAAACAGAAGTTTCCGTTTTTGTTTTCTCAGCGTCTGTGAAACAGAGGCACCGGTTGATCTGCAGTGGGCCTCCATCATGACCCATACGATTAATCCAAACCGTCCATCATACAGAGGGGATCAAATTAGTCAAAATCATGCTGACCGTTGTTAGCCATGCACATGCACGTGCCGATCACAGCAGGCCCAAAAGGACCGTCTGCTATTGTTACAGCGAGATTATTTCCCTTGGCCGCATCATCGGACAATCGAAACCGTCCATCTCCGGTCGAAATTTTAAGGCGAAGACAATGGACGATGTTGATTTCCATGAAATATGTCAAAGTGGACCCCACCAGCAGCACAACGCAATAAAACAATGTAACGTGCTCTGTTTCCGCGCGTCCGAGGTCCGACGATCTGGGTCCGTTTGCACTAATGGCCAGGATCAGTCCGACAATCCTGGCCGTTAAAAAACTCTCCAAAGAAGGACCGAGCAAGGCTAAGACGATTGAACGTCTTAGATTTTTTATTCATGGCCGAAAACTCTATCTGATGCAAGGGATTCTCATGTTGCTGCCGCACCAAACTGAGGGTGCGTAAATACCTCCAGCTGTCTCCACCGTCGGATCACACCACACGACGCCTCTACGCACTCCTCTCCACCGCCCTTTCACAGCTGCTATAAAGAGAAAGAGAGGAGAGAGGGGGGGGAGCTACGGAAAGAGGAGAGTGAAGAACGTGAGAGAGAGTTTTTGAGAGTATTTTCTTTTTCTTTTCTTTTCTTTTTTTTTTTCTTTTTCTTTTTGTTTATTTTGGAATTAGCCGATCATGACCATGATCGGCTGAATCTCTTGACTAGGGCCAAGAGGTGAAGCTTGCCGTGTGACGGGTTGTTTATAACTGGTTTGATTCATGTCCTGAACTGAGTTGATTTTGGTTTGATATTAAGGAATGTTCTAGTTGTTTATGATTTATTGTGACTGATATTACAGTAGATCTGCGATGGCTTGAGTATTTCCTTTTCTTTATTCTGATTATGCGGTTAGGAAGCCCTATTGTTCACTATCGCCTCCTAGGCATGGTTGGATGACAGAATCCTTCCTAACACTTATACATCTTTTGATTGGTTTTGGAGTGGTCCAAGTTCTGTTGTTTACCTTGTCTCTTAGGCATGGATTTGTGATGGAATCATACCTAATTCTTATACCTTTCATCTCTTGAAAACTATATCAAGTAAGTTCAATTTTCCATGATTCATGAAGCAGGCGTAGATTTCCCTGATCTCTACAAGTGGATCCTCTGAATCCTTAGTTTCCCTTCTCTGAATTCCTTAAATTTTAGATTAGTGTTTCACCATTATTCCTTAAAATCATTCGATTTAGATTGCATCTTAATCTAGTTCTAGTTCTAGTTATCTTCAGATTACGTACAGGTTTCAGTCCCTGTGGATTCGACCTCGGTCCCACCGAGTTTATTACTACATCACAACCCTATACTTGGGGAGTGAACACCCCTAAATGTTACCCTTAGTGGGTGTTACCCTGACTGTGGGCCCCAGCTTGTTGAATATGTTATATATCCACTCCTTCCATCCGTTTTCCCAGATCAATTTAGGACGTTGTCCCAAAAATTAAGCAGATCAAAATCTCAGGTGGACCACACTATAGGAAATAGTGGTGATTGAATGAATGGTCACCATTAAAAACTACTTAGGACCCACCGTAACATTTATTTATCATCAAACCTATTAATAACTTCAAATGGACCTGGATGAAAGGTAAATAAAAATATTAGATTGTTCCAAAACTTTTATGGCCCACAATAATTTTTTTAATGTCCAATTACCACAGTTTCCAGCGATGTGGTCCACCTGAAATTTGGATCTACTTAATACTTGGGATCAATTCGTAAAATGATATGTAAAAATAGATGGACAGCGTGGACATATAAAATATTCATCAAGATGGGGGCTATATGATTAGGGTAACACCCACTAACGTGTTACCCGAGGAACACCTAATCCCGCCGCTCTTCCAAGAGGCATTTCCCTGAGTGGGGTCAGTTGCATTGCTATACAGCTACTCTAGCTCTGAGTTGTACGAACACTTTAAAGGAGATCAAAGTTACATGAGCCTTACAGTGATGTATTTATTATATCTACGTTGTTCATATATTTTTAGAGATTATTTTAGAGCATTATCCAAAAAATGAATCATATCCGAATATCATCTGGACCACACCATAAATAGAAGCGGAGATAATGATTTTCATCGTTAAAAAATTTGGAGGATCCACCTGCTAATATGAGATATAGGGAGGGGTAAACTTGTAATTTTCTAGTTACTACACTCGATGCAGTCCGGATCGAATCGGATCGGATCCAAACGGATCGATTTTTGGTTCGGTTCGTTTGGATTTGCTACGCACCCGAATCTGATCCGATTGTCATTCGGATCTGACCGATCCTACTCGAACCTAACCGATCCAGGCCATCGGTTCTGTTCGAATAGGGCCGGATTGGGTCCATTTTTGCCCACCTCTATCCGGGACCGAGTCCAGGACATAGGACTCGAATAGATCCGGCGCACGGTTGACCTGACCTAAATCGAGTCCTACTCGGTCAGGAAAACCAAGTCGGATCGAGTTGGGTATAAATCGGATTGACTTTTTTTAACGGTAAAAATCATTATCCTCGTTGCTATTTTCAGTGTGGTCCATTTGATCTTTAGATATGATTTATTTTTTTTCGAAATGATCTAAAATGATCATGAAAAATGGATAAACGGTATGGATATAATAAATACATCATTGTGGGGCCCATGTAATTGATCTCATTTGAGTCGTTCGTACAACTTGGAGCTCGAGGCGCTGCAGCCTACAGTTGTTGGCATACTGTGCACGGCATACAGCTGCAACTAGAGCTGCGCATCAGATCGGATTGGGTCCAACCCGATTCGGTCTAAAATCTATATGGGTGGATCCGAACTTGACTCGATCCGGGACCGAGCCCTGGAGATCTGACTTGAACCGATCCGATTCACGGTTCGTTAACCCGAACCGAGTTTGACTCGGTCAGGAAAATTGAGTCGGATCGAGTTGGGTAGGATTCGGATCAGGTTGGGTTTGTGGGTCAAATTATAAGATATGTGTTATATCCAAACCGTCCATTCAATTGAAGAGTTAGTCTTAAGCCTTGAGCCGAAAAATAAGACAGATATAAAGATTAGTTGGACCACACTGAAAAAAATAGTGGAGAATTGAACATTTACCATTGAAACCCTTCTCGATATCACAGAAGTTTTGGATTAATATGAAATTTGTTTTTCCTCTTCATCCATGTATTTTTATCCTCATTAATAGATTAGACGGAAAATAAACTCCATATGGTGGCCCTGTAAATTTTTTAACGGTGAAAATCATTATCCTCACTGCTATTTTCGGTGCGGTCCATTTGAGCATTAGGTATGTTTTTTTTGATTTTTTTTTTTTTTTTGCAAATGCTCCAAAATAATAACGAAAGATTGATAAACGGCTTGGATACAATAAATACATCAATACAGGGCCACGTAATTTTGATCTCGTTGGAGCCGTTCGTACAACACGGAGCTCGAGGCACGTCTCCGCTCGTCCTTGCACGTCACGTATCTCCAGCGGTGTGGACGGGATGAGGATTTCGTGCGAAAGCCTTCCGTAAGAAGTGCTTGCGCTGGCATTTTAGGTGAGGCCCATCTTGATGTTTGTCATCAATCCACCCCATTCATCTGTTTTCTGAGATTATTTTAGGACATTCTACAGAAAATTAGATGGATAAAAAACTTGAGTGGGTCGCACCAGAGGAAACAGTTGTGATTCAGTCGCCACCGTTGAAGCATTTTTAAGGCGACAAAAGTTTCTTATCATGTTAATTTTTTCGTTTTTTCACTTGATCCCATTAAGGTTTCAACGGTAGAAAACTCTTTCCCCAATTTTCCCTCTTGTATAGCCCACTTTAGTTTTGAATCCATATCATTTTCTGTCCAATACCCTAAAATGATCTCAGAAAACGGATGGACGGAATGGATTTATCACAAACATCACGGTGGACCCCACCCAGCATCCCATTTCAGGAACTTCCTACGAAAGCCTTTCGCATCAACTCCGCGTCCTGTTGCACGAAAGTGCATTTCGTGTCAGAGGAAAACGGATTGCTAAGACCAGCGCGTCGGTGCTCCATGGCGCTACCATGATGTCTGTGTTTCATCCACGCCGTCCATCTAGTTTTAGAGGTCATTTTACGGTATGACACCGAAAATGAGATATATACCAATCTCAAGTGGACCACTTTACAGGAAACAGTGTTGAATGAGCGTTGACCATTAAAAAACATAACGGGACATAAAAGTTTTGGATCAAGCTGCTTTTTGCTTTTTTCCCTCGTCTGGACTGTATGACCTAATCAACATATTGGATGTCAAAGAAGAACTACAGAGGGCATTAGTAGGAATTTAATGATGGATATTCAGTCACCATTGTTTTTATGTAGTGTAGTCCATCTGAGATATATATACCTCCCATTTTTTGGAACAAGACACAAAATGATCTTTAAAAAATTGATGAATGGAATGGATGAAACACATATCCAAACCGTCCATCTATTTGGCGAACTCGTTTTAAGGCTTGAGACAAAAAATAAGATAGATCTAACTATCAAGTGAACCACACTGAAAAAAGCAATGGGAATTGAATGTCTACCATTGAAAGCTTTTTTGGGATCACATTCTCACGTGAGTTTTGGATCAATTCGAAATTTGTTTGTCTCACATAAGTTTTGGATCAATTTGAAATTTGTTTTGCAAATTAAGATCTTTTGTGACATTATGAACAGTTTCAATGGAAAATAAACGTTAAGGTGGGCCTTACTAATTGTTTAACGGTGAAAATTATTCTCTGGTCCAGATAACCTTTGGATAGAATTCATTTTTTGGATTCTGCCCTATAATGATCTCTAAAATTATATGATCAGTGTACATGTAATAAATACATCACTGTTAGGCCCATATAACTTTGATCTCCTTTGAACCGTTTGTACAACTCAAAGCTCGAGGAGCGCTATTGCTCCCCTTCGCACGACACGTAACTACTTCTACAGCATACAGCAGCAGCTATTTAGCTGTGCATGGTACACCAGCAAAAATGAGGCAGATCGAAATCTCATGTGACCACACTGCAGGAAACAGTGGTGATTGAACACCCACCACTAAAAACTTCTTGTGGCCCAAAAAAGTTTTGGATGAAGCTGATATTTGTGTTTTCCCTTCATGAAGGTTCGTGTGACATAATCATCAGGTTGGATAGAAAATAAACATTACACTGCACCTTAGGAAGTTATAATGGTAGCCGTTCAATCATCACTGTTTTCTTGTAGTGTGGCCCATTTAATATTTTGATCTGTCTCATTTTTTGGATCATGCCCATAAATGATCTGTAAAAATAGATGGACGGCGTGGATAAAACACATATATCATGGTGGGGCCCGTCTTGCAGCGTCAGTAGCCAATCGGCGTCCACAAAAGTGAGGTAAAAAAAAAAAACATTTATAAGATGGGTTCTTGAGGCGTATCGACCTCAGGTTTCAGCCAGCAAGTTTATTCACTGCAATGAAACCTTAATTTGCAAACCAGAACCAGGGTTGTACGGATGAACCCAAAAAGACCAAAATACCCATCCGTCTACAGCTGCTTACCCTAACCGTCCAGGGGTATTTTCGGCCCAGTGAAAAATCTAAAGGCGTCGTACGGACTCGTCCGTTCGCCCTATTATTTCTTATAAGATTGTCTTATTGGTGCGTTTTTAAAATAATGGGCCATCTACGGTAGATCAGACAAGGTGAAGGGTCTGGATGACCTGATGGGTCACACCATGAAGATGACGTGGTGGGTCCTGATGGCCTGGCCCAAAATTCAGATGTACCACTCATCAGAAGAGCTAACGTGGAGGTTAAACATCGACGATTGGGAGGTTTTCTGAACGGTCACTGTTTAATGTGGCCCATCTGATCATTCGACCACCGTGTTTTTTTATGTCAAATAGAATAAACGAGGGATCTGATGTCCTAAACACGTGTCATGTAAGCGTGCATTGACACGTGTGGATTTGCTTGTGTGGGTAGGTAAAGCTCCTACATGCTCTTTATTGCATGGGTTGTTTTTACAGTTGCCCTGACAACATCCGGAAATGAAAATTACCGGGAAATGAAAATTCGAAATGAAATTAGTGGCGGGAAACAAAAATTCGAAATGAAAATTCGAACTAGTAACGTGGCATCCTCCTTTATTGTATTTCGTATGTTGTATTTTGTATACAAAACAAATCAGAAAGAAGAAAAAAAATAAAAAAAATGATGAACGTTAGGAGATGCAATGTGTACTAAAACTAGACAATATCGGTGATTGATGGTTCGATAGTACCAAAGTTACGAACGGAAGGTTCCATGACAAGTGCAAGTCCAACGGATCGACTGTCAAGTCTGACGGATCGACCATTTGCAGCAGTTGGAGCAACGGAGCGTGGTGGATCGGAGCTTTGGTGCTAGACAATATCGGCGATTGGTGGTTCAATAGTACCAAAGTTACGAACGAAAGGTTTCATGACAATTGCAAGTCCAACGGATCGACTGTCAAGTCCGACGGATCGACCATTTGCAGCAGTTGGAGCAACGGAGCGTGGTGCATCGGAGCGTGGTGGATCGGAGCGTGGTGCATCGGATCGTGGTGGATTGGAGCTTGGTGCATTGGAGCGTGGTGCATCGGAGCATGGTGGATCGGAGCTTGGTGCATCGGAGCTTGGTGGATCGGAGCTTGGTGCATCGGAGCGTGGTGCATCGGAGCGTGGTGGATCGGAGCTTGGTGCATCGGAGTGTGGTGGATCGGAGCTTGGTGCATTGGAGCGTGGTGCATCGGAGCGTAGTGGATCGGAGCTTGGTGCATCGGAGCGTGGTGGATTGGAGCTTGGTGGAGGATCGGTGCGTGGTGTTTGCGCAGAACCTACGGGCCCAGGTAGATCTGGCTGATGTCCTGACCCCGGCCCTCCTGGTTGATGTCCTGGCCCAGGGCCTCGTTGATCGCGACCTCCATATCCACCACCTCCACGTCCACGCCGGACAATAACCTTTTCGATCAGGAATGTAAAAAGGTGAAGGGCAAGGGAGAGAAACGTCTCCAACAACATGTCGATGGTGCGGTGGAGGACATCGCTTCCTCTCTGTCAACAGCACTACGATGATGAATACGAAGGAGAAGAAATGGAAGAAAGAGAAAGAAGGAGAAGGAGAATTACCTTAATCTGTAAAAATCTCCCTATCAGGATCACTACGATCACTGCAAAGATGGAGAGACCGATCGGTATCGGCATGCGGCTCTCTCAAGTAGATCAGATTGAAAATGAAGAGGAGAGCTCTTTTTATAGCCTCGTGCGAGACGCGCGGGCGGGAATTGGGAAATACCGGAAATAAGGGAACGGATGGGCTACTCCCCCTGACACCAGCCAATGGCTGGTGGTCGGTGCTATGTGGGCCACACCATGATGTATGTGTTTCATCCATGCCATCCATATGTTTTTACAGATCATTTTACGGTAAAAGTCCAAAAATAAGGTATATCCAATTCTCAAGTGGACCACATTACAGGAAACAGTTTTGAATGAGGGTCGACCATTAAAAACATTTTGGGGGCATAAAAGTTTTGGATCAAGCTGATATTTGTTTTTTCTCTTCATCTGGGCCTGTATGACCTAATCAACAGATTGGATGTCAAATAAACAGTATAGTGGGCCATAGGAGGAGTTTAATGGTTGATATCCAATCACTATTGTTTTCATGTGGTGTGGTCCACCTGAGATTTATATCCCTCTCATTTTTGGGGTAAAGCAATAAAATGATCTTTAAAAATGGATGAACGGATTGGATGAAACACATACATCATGGTGGGGCCCACATAGCACCGAACATTAGCCACGGAGCCGTAAAAATATTTTGATCTGTCTCATTTTTTGGATCATGCCCATAAATGATCTGTAAAAATAGATGGACGGCGTGTATAAAACACATATATCATGGTGGGGCCCGTCTTGCAGCGTCAGTAGCCAATCCGCGTCCACAAAAGTGAGGTAAAAAAGAAAGATTTATAAGATGGGTTCTTGAGGCGTATAGACCTCAGGTTTCAGCCAGCAAGTTTATTCGCTGCAACGAAACCTTAATTTGCAAACCAGAACCAGGGTTGTACGGATGAACCCAAAAAGACCAAAATACCCATCCGTCTACAGCTGCTTACCCTAACCGTCCAGGGGTATTTTCGGCCCAGCGAAAAATCTAAAGGCGTCGTACGGACTCGTCCGTTCGCCCTATTATTTCTTATAAGATTGTCTTATTGGTGCGTTTTTAAAATAATGGGCCATCTACGGTAGATCAGACAAGGTGAAGGGTCCGGATGACCTGGTGGGTCACACCATGAAGATGACATGGTAGGTCCTGATGACCTGGCCCAAATTTCAGATGTACCACTCATCAGAAGAGCTAACGTGGAGGTTAAACATCGACAGTTGGGAGGTTTTCTGAACGGTCACGGTTTAATGTGGCCCATCTGATCATTCGACCACCGTGTTTTTTTACGTCAGATAGTATAAACGAGGGATCTGATGTCCTAAACACGTGTCATGTAAGCGTGCATTGACACGTGTGGATTTGCTTGTGTGGGTAGGTAAAGCTCCTACATGCTCTTTATTGCATGGGTTGTTTTTACAGTTGCCCTGACAACATCCGGAAATGAAAATTACCGGGAAAAGCAGGGAAATGAAATTGGCGGCGGGAAACAAAAATTCGAAATGAAAATTCGAACTAGTAACGTGGCATCCTCCTTTATTGTATTTCGTATGTTGTATTTTGTATACAAAACAAATCAGAAAGAAAAAAATAAAAAATAATAAAAAAAAATGATGAACGTTAGGAGATGCAATGTGTACTAAAACTAGATAATATCGGCGATTGATGGTTCAATAGTACCAAAGTTACGAACGGAAGGTTTCATGACAATTGCAAGTCCAACGAATCGACTGTCAAGTCCGACGGATCGACCATTTGCAGCAGTTGGAGCAACGTAGCGTGGTGCATCGGAGCGTGGTGGATCGGAGCGTGGTGCATCGGATCGTGGTGGATCGGAGCTTGGTGCATTGGAGCGTGGTGCATCGGAGCGTGGTGGATCGGAGCTTGGTGCATCGGAGCGTGGTGGATCGGAGCTTGGTGCATTGAAGCGTGGTGCATCGGAGCGTGGTGGATCGGAGCTTGGTGCATCGGAGCGTGGTGGATCGGAGCTTGGTGCATCGGAGCGTGGTGGATCGGAGCTTGGTGCATTGGAGCATGGTGCATCGGAGCGTGGTGGATCGGAGCTTGGTGCATCGGAGCGTGGTGGATCGGAGCTTGGTGGAGGATCAGTGCGTGGTGTTTGCGCAGAACCTACGGGCCCAGGTTGATCTGGCTGATGTCCTGACCTCGGCCCTCCTGGTTGTTGTCCTGGCCTAGGGCCTCGTTGATCGCGACCTCCATATCCACCACCTCCACGTCCACGCCGGATAATAACCTTTTCGATCAGGAACGCAAAAAGGTGAAGGGCAAGGGAGAGAAACGTCTCCAACAACATGTCGATGGTGCGATGGGGGACATCGCTTCCTCTCTATCAACAGCACTACGATGATGAATACGAAGGAGAAGAAGGAGAAGAAATGGAAGAAAGAGAAAGGAGAAGGAGAATTACCTTAATCAGTAAAAATCTCCCTATCAGGATCACTACAATCACTGCAAAGATGGAGAGACCGATCGGTATCGGCATGCGGCTCTCTCAAGTAGATCAGATTGAAAATGAAGAGGAGAGCTCTTTTTATAGCCTCGTGCGAGACGCGCGGGCGGGAATTGGGAAATACCGGAAATAAGGGAACGGATGGGCTACTCCCCCTGACACCAGCCAATGGCTGGTGGTCGGTGCTATGTGGGCCACACCATGATGTATGTGTTTCATCCATGCCATCCATATGTTTTTACAGATCATTTTATGGTAAAAGTCCAAAAATGAGGTATATCCAATTCTCAAGTGAACCACATTACAGGAAACAGTTTTGAACGAGGGTCGACCATTAAAAACATTTTGGGGGCATAAAAGTTTTGGATCAAGCTGATATTTGTTTTTTCTCTTCATCTGGGCCTGTATGACCTAATCAACAGATTGGATGTCAAATAAACAGTATAGTGGGCCATAGGTGGAGTTTAATGGTTGATATCCAATCACTATTGTTTTCATGTGGTGTGGTCCACCTGAGATTTATATCCCTCTCATTTTTGGGGTAAAGCAATAAAATGATCTTTAAAAATGGATGAACGGATTGGATGAAACACATACATCATGGTGGGGCCCACATAGCACCGAACACCAGCCACGGAGCCGTAAAAATATTTTGATCCGTCTCATTTTTTGGATCATGCCCATAAATGATCTGTAAAAATAGATGGACGGCGTGGATAAAACACATATATCATGGTGGGGCCCGTCTTGCAGCTTCAGTAGCCAATCCGCATCCACAAAAGTGAGGTAAAAAAAAAAAAGATTTATAAGATGGGTTCTTGAGGCGTATAGACCTCAGGTTTCAGCCAGCAAGTTTATTCGCTACAACGAAACCTTAATTTGCAAACCAGAACCAGGGTTGTACGGATGAACCCAAAAAGACCAAAATACCCATCTGTCTACAGCTGCTTACCCTAACCGTCCAGGGGTATTTTCGGCCCAACGAAAAATCTAAAGGCATCGTACGGACTCGTCCGTTCGCCCTATTATTTCTTATAAGATTGTCTTATTAGTGCGTTTTTTAAATAATGGGCCATCTACGGTAGATCAGACAAGGTGAAGGGTCCAGATGACCTGATGGGTCACACCATGAAGATGACGTGGTGGGTCCTGATGACCTGGCCCAAAATTCAGATGTACCACTCATCAGAAGAGTTAACGTGGAGGTTAAACATCGACGGTTGGGATGTTTTCTGAACGGTCATTGTTTAATGTGGCCCATCTGATCATTCGACCACCGTGTTTTTTTTTGTCAGATAGTATAAACGAGGGATCTGATGTCCTAAACACGTGTCATGTAAGCGTGCATTGACACGTGTGGATTTGCTTGTGTGGGTAGGTAAAGCTCCTACATGCTCTTTATTGCATGGGTTATTTTTACAGTTGCCCTGACAACATCCGGAAATGAAAATTACCGGGAAATGCCGGGAAATGAAAATTCGAAATGAAATTAGCGGCGGGAAACAAAAATTCGAAATGAAAATTCGAACTAGTAACGTGACATCCTCCTTTATTGTATTTCGTATGTTGTATTTTGTATACAAAACAAATCAGAAAGAAGAAAAATAAAAAATGATGAACGTTAGGAGATGCAATGTGTACTAAAACTAGACAATATCGGCGATTGATGGTTCGATAGTACCAAAGTTACGAACGGAAGGTTCCATGACAAGTGCAAGTCCGACGGATCGACTGTCAAGTCTGACGGATCAACCATTTGCAGCAGTTGGAGCAACGGAGCGTGGTGGATCGGAGCTTTGGTGCTAGACAATATCGGCGATTGGTGGTTCAATAGTACTAAAGTTACGAACGGAAGGTTTCATGATAATTGCAAGTCCAACGGATCGACTGTCAAGTCCGACGGATCGACCATTTGCAGCAGTTGGAGCAACGGAGCGTGGTGCATCGGAGCGTGGTGGATCGGAGCTTGGTGCATCGGATCGTGGTGGATCGAAGCTTGGTGCATTAGAGCGTGGTGCATCGGAGCGTGGTGGATCGGAGCTTGGTGCATCGGAGCGTGGTGGATCGGAGCTTGGTGCACTGGAGCGTGGTGCATCGGAGCGTGGTGGATCGGAGCTTGGTGCATCGGAGCGTGGTGGATCGGAGCTTGGTGCATTGGAGCGTGGTGCATCGGAGCGTGGTGCATCGGAGCATGGTGGATCGGAGCTTGGTGGAGGATCGGTGCGTGGTGTTTGCGCAAAACCTACGGGCCCAGGTTGATCTGGCTGATGTCCTGACCCTGGCCCTCCTGGTTGATGTCCTGGCCCAGGGCCTCGTTGATCGCGACCTCCATATCCACCACCTCCACGTCCACGCCGGACAATAACCTTTTCTATCAGGAACACAAAAAGGTGAAGGGCAAGGGAGAGAAACGTCTCCAACAACATGTCGATGGTGTGGTGGAGGACATCGCTTCCTCTCTGTTAACAGCACTACGATGATGAATACGAAGGAGAAGAAGGAGAAGAAATGGAAGAAAGAGAAAGAAGGAGAAGGAGAATTACCTTAATCAGTAAAAATCTCCCTATTAGGATCACTACGATCACTGCAAAGATGGAGAGACCAATCGGTATCGGCATGGCGCTCTCTCAAGTAGATCAGATTGAAAATGAAGAGGAGAGCTCTTTTTATAGCCTCGTGCGAGATGCGCGGGCGGGAATTGGGAAATACCGGAAATAAGGGAATGGATGGGCTACTCCCCCTGACACCAGCCAATGGCTGGTGGTCGGTGCTATGTGGGCCACACCATGATGTATGTGTTTCATCCATGCCATCCATATGTTTTTACAGATCATTTTATGGTAAAAGTCCAAAAATGAGGTATATCCAATTCTCAAGTGGACCACATTACAGGAAACAGTTTTGAATGAGGGTCGACCATTAAAAACATTTTGGGGGCGTAAAAGTTTTGGATCAAGCTGATATTTGTTTTTTCTCTTCATCTGGGCCTGTATGACCTAATCAACAGATTGGATGTCAAATAAACAGTATAGTGGGCCATAGGAGGAGTTTAATGGTTGATATCCAATCACTATTGTTTTCATGTGGTGTGGTCCACCTGAGATTTATATCCTTCTCATTTTTGGGGTAAAGCAATAAAATGATCTTTAAAAATGGATGAACGGATTGGATGAAACACATACATCATGGTGGGGCCCACATAGCACCGAACACCAGCCACGGAGCTGGTGTCAGGGGCAGTAGCCAATCCATTTCCCGGAAATAATGTACCGAGGTTGACATTGACAGGGAGGGATGCGTCGCAGGAAGTTCCTGCGCAAGATTCTATGTGGGGCCCACTATGATGTTTGTGAGAAAGCCACTCCGTCCATCCATTTTTAGAGTTCATTTTAAGACATGCCACCAAAAATGAGGAGGATCAAAAACTCAAGTGAGCCACACGAGAGGAAACTGTGGAGATTTAGTGACCACAGTTGAAACATTTATATGGCCACAAAACTTTTGTATCAGTTTAATTTCTAACTTTTTCACTTCATCTCAGTGAAAATGACCTTATAAACGGTTTGGATGGAATATAAACATCAAGGTGGATCCTGGGAAGGTTTCAACGGTTGGAATTCCTTTCCCCACTGTTTCATCTAGTATGGTTTGAGCATATAATCTACGAGCTGAAATAAGCCGAGCTCGGTTTATATTGCACTGGTTTGAGCTTAGTTTTTTTTTTTTTTTTTTTTTTGTTTTAATTTTATTTTATTTTAAATGAGCTTTTTTAAAATACAAAGATAACACTACGAGCATATAATTTACGAGTTGAATTAAGCCGAGTCAAACTGAGCTTCGAGCTGAGCCGAGCTGATACTGCCTTGGTTTAAGCTTAGTTTATTTTTTTTAAACAAGCTTGATTGCAAGGCTTGGTTTGGTTTGAACTTCTATTCAAACCAATCCAAGCCAAGCTTTTTCAAACCAATCTGAGCCGAGTTTTCAATCTGGCTTGGTTTGTGTCCAAAAGACTCCTCCGCCTTGCAGAAGACTAAAGCATCATCAACAAACTGGAGATGGCAAATGGGTTGGGATAAATTTTCCACCTTAAAAACCCTTTACAGGCCAACCTCCTGGCCCTTGCAATTGGAGCATTCACTAAGGTCTTCCAACACGAGGACAAACGAGAAGGGAGAGAGAGGATCAACCTGTCAAAGCCCTCTAGAGGCTTTAAAAAACCGAAAGGCCACCCATTAACAAGGACTAAGAATCTCACAGACGAGATGTAGGAGCAAATCCACGCCCTCCATTTAAGCTTGAAACCCATCCAAGTCATCATATAGTCTAGAAAGGAACAATCGATATGGTCATAAGCTTTTTTAACATCGAGCTTGCATAGTACCCCCGGATGACCAGATCTATGGCAAGAGTCCAAACATTCATGTGCAATCATCACACTACCCACAATTTGTCCAACAAACACAAATGCACTGTGAAACGCACCATGCTTGTTATAGAAGCCACCCTTCCCGTGCCGGAAACGGATTAGCTACTACCCGTGCCACCAGCCCGGTGGCTGATGGTCAGTCCTCCATGGCCCCGCCATGATGTATGTTTATCATCCATTCCGCTCATCCAATTTTAGAGATTATTTTAGGGCTTGACCCTAAAAATGAGAGGGATATAAATCTCAAGTAAACCACACCAAAGGAAAATCCTGTAGAAAGTCAGTGCATCCAAAATCCTCCTAAGGCCCACTGTACTATTTATTTGACATTCAATCTGTTGATTAGATCATACAGACCCAGATGAAGGGAAAAAACAAAGAGAAAAAACAAAGATCAGCTTGATCCAAAACTTTTATGGCCCCTAAAAAGTTTTTAATGGTCAAAATTCATTCAACACTGTTTCCTGTAATGTGGTCCACTTGAGATTGGGATATACCTGATTTTTGTTCTCGTACCATAAAATAATCTATAAAAAATACATGGACGGCATGGATGAAACACATACATCATGTTGGGGCCCACAAAGCACTGAACACAAGCCAGTGGCTAGTGGCAAGGAGAGTGGCCAATCCGTTCCCTCCCGTGCGACCGTGCCACAGCCCACGGGCTGAGAGTTTGGCCATTTTAAAATTGGCATGCGGTGCGGCACCTGATTTTCGAGCAGCCTATCCTTTTTCTTTTCTTTTTTCTTGTTTTTTTTTTCACACACTCAGTAGAATTTCACCAACTATTTTCGAGCAGCCTTCCCTTTTTTTTTTTTTTTTTTTTTTTTCACACACTCATTGAAATTTCACCAACTACGTGGACTCGATCCCTTAACCAGGTGTTGAAACTCCTGAGAGTCTATCACCCGAGCAACAGCAAGGGACCCACATGATGTACGGTGGTCAGTCTAGAGAAAGAGCTTTACAAGAGTTATAAATGTGGTTGCAGGGTGGTTGTTTGTGCGTTTCCACCCCCGCTTTGTAAAAAATTGAAACACTGGGCTATAAGTCACTTATAGAGAAGTGACTTCTTACCCACAGCCCTTAAAAGAAACTTACTGATAATTATCATACCCCAAACACTACCTATGACTTTCTTATAAGTCACTACCCACTAATTCAACTTATACGCATTTTGCCCCCGATCCATAGCTCAAGCAGTATAGTGGGTGAAAATACCTCCTTTCAACACTGGGGTCATGATATCAATTCCTTAGTGGCAGTGGTTAACAATGGAGTGTATACTGAAAATGGGGTGTGTACTTGTTGGGGGCCTTGCACAAAACCTTAAGATCTAGCCTCCCGAAACAAACCAGAATTACAGAATAATAATGCAATGAAAAACAATCAAAGCATAAACCACACAACACAAGAGATTTTTACGTGAAAAATCCTTAAAGAAGTAAAAACCACGGGACCTCGTCCAGATCAACAATCCACTATGAAGTAGAACATTACAAACTTCTTCACTTACGCAGGAGTGGATAAACAATAAGAGAAATAGAGAAAACGGAGAGATCTAACCGATTACGAGGACATAGAAGCGCTGAGATATAGATTGCACAGTAGATAACCTCCACGAGCAGAACCTCCCTTCTATAAGCTTCCTCTCTCTCTTTCTCTCTCTCTCTCACCTTTGATAGCCCTAAACCCTTTAGTAAACCCCTTGTAAAGCTTTAGAAAACCCTAGGAACTCCTATTTATAGTTTTAGGAAACTCCCTTCCGCATCCCAGTTGCGAAAGGACTTGCGACAGGAAATCCGAGCGAAATCGTGGAACGAATCTGCGTAACCTCGATTAGTCGAACTGAGTCGACGACCGGTTGAGAGCCACCTTCAACCGGTCGAACACCCCGGAGAAAAATAGTCCACAGTCGCTGGACTTTGAGTCGTGTCATGACTCGTCTTTCACGACTGGTCGACCACAACCTTTGACCGGTCGATCAGGGCTCACGACCGGTCGATGATGGGTCAAAAAAACCCATTAAATCTCCCCCTTTTTGACTCAGGAGGAATCCACCTTCTTCAAGCTAGCCAGGTTTCTACAAACCTCAAACTTGTCCCTGAGCAAAGCCTTGGTCATCATATCTGACCCATTATCGTCCGTGTGGACCTTCTCAAGCTGTAACACCTTCTGTTCTAAAGTTTCCTTGATCTAGTGATACCGAATCTCTACGTGCTTTGACTTGGAATGCTGACTTGGATTCTTACGCAAGTGTATAGCACTCTGACTATCGCAATAGATCACGTGCTCCTCCTGCTTCAGGCTAAGTTCCTGTAGGAACCTTTTCATCCAAAGCATCTCTTTACATGTCTTTGTGACTGTAATGTACTCTGCCTCTGTCGTCGACAATGCTACGACCTTCTGTACCTTACTCTGCCAGGAGACCACTCCCCCTACAAACGTGAACAAGAACCCCGATGTAGACTTCCTGGAGTCTATGTCACCTGCCATATATGCATCTATATAGCCCTCTAACACAGGTTTACCGTCACTATAGCATAGGCTCAACCTGGATGAGCCTCTTAGATACCGCAGTATCTATTTCACCGCTGCCCAATGCTCTTTACCTGGATTGGCAAGATACCGGCTGACAACACCAACCGCATATGCTATGTTTGGGCGTGTACACACCATAGCATACATCAAACTTCCTACCGCTGACGCGTAGGGTATCTTCTGCATCTCTTCCACCTCTGCCTTCGTCTTGGGACACTGTCTGTCGCTCATTCTGAAGTGACCATCTAGTGGAGTACTGACTGGCTTCGCTGCATTCATATTGAACCGCTGTAGGACTTTCTTAATATACCGCTCTTGTGACAGCCAAAGCTTTCTACTGCTTCTGTCAAAGGTTATCTCCATTCCTAGGATTTGTCTAGCTGGGCCCAAGTCTTTCATCGCAAAATACTTGCCCAACTCCTGTTTCAGCCTGTCGATCTTCTTGATGTATTTTCCCATGATGAGCATGTCATCAACGTATAAGAGCAAAACTAAGAAATCACCATATGAGAACTTACGCATGAACACACAGTGGTCCGACTCCGTTCAGTCATACCCATGCTGTAACATGGATGAATCGAACTTCTTGTACCATTGCCGTGGAACTTGTTTCAGCCCGTACAAGCTCTTCCTCAGCCTACACACCATATGCTCTTTGCCCTTGACTTCGAACCCCTCTGGTTGGTGCATGTAGATCTCTTCTTCCAAGTCACCATGGAGAAAGGCAGTTTTAACATCTAACTGCTCTATATCCAGATCCATGCTAGATGCCAACTCAAGCAACACCCGTATGGATGTCATCTTCACCACTGGTGAGAATATCTCCTCGAAGTCTATGCCTTTCCTCTGACCAAACCCTTTCACCACAAGTCTGGCCTTGAACCTCGTCTGTGAATTCTTCTGCTCAATCTTCTTTCTGAACACTCACTTGTTGCTCAGACCTTTCTTGCCCTTAGGCAGTTTCACCATATCATAGGTGTGGTTCTTATGCAAGGATTTCATCTCCTCTTGCATAGCTTTCAACCACTCCCCCTTATACTTGTCGGCTAGGGCCTCAGAATAATCTTCTGGCTCTCCCCCATCAGTCAGCATAATGTACTCATGTGGCGAGAACTTCTTGGACGGCTGTCTGTCCCTAGATGACCTCCTCACATGTGGCTCAACAGGTGGATCAAGTGGGGTCTGCTCCCCTGGTCCATCTTCTGAAGAAACTCCCTCGTCCTCTGCACCTTGTTGTACTCCCTCGTCATCAGGCACCACGGGAGGAATAATCGGATCCATGTTCTCTAGCTCACCTGAACTAGGCTGGTTCTTCTCTGGCTTACCAATGTCTTTTATACACTGATCTTCAAAGAAAACCACATCTCTACTCCTGACGAGCTTCCTCTCGATCGGATCCTACAATCTGTAACCGAATTTTTCATCACCGTACCCTAAGAACACACACTACCTGATCTTCATATCGAATTTGGACCTCTCGTCCTTTGGTATGTGAACGGATGCCCTGCATCCAAACACCCTGAGATGACTGTACAATGGATCCTGTCCAGTCCACACCTTCTCAGGTACTTCTCCATTCAACGGGGCTAATGAAGACATGTTTATCAAATACACTACCGTGTGCATTGCTTCTCCCCAGAACGTCTTGGACAAATTTGCATGGGATAACATGCATCTGATTCTCTCAACAATGGTGCGATTCATTCGCTCAGCTACACCATTATGCTGGGGGGTCTTGGGAACCATTTCACCAACATTGTCAGTGCGGATGCACCTCAATGATCTACCTGTCTCTCTCTTGACCATAGTATGAAACAATTTAAACACACCAAAGACCTCGTCCTTGGATTTCAAAGCATAAACCCAAACCCTCCTAGATGCATCATCTATAAAAGTAACAAAATACAATGCCCCACCCAAGGTTTTTATCCTTATAGGACCACAAACATCAGAATAAACCAAATCTAATGCATGCACTTTATTAAAATGAGAAGCAGATTTAATAAATGAAACTTTGTGTTGTTTCCCTGATAAACAATCAAGACAGGTTTTGAGAGGTGTACCTATCACGACTAGAAGGAGCCGCTTCTTTACTAGTACCTAAAGCCCTTTTTTCACTCATGTGGCCTAGACGCCTGTGTCACATGTCAATAGCTGAATTTTCTGCTGCGTTCAACCCACCCTTGCACATACTGACACTTGCCTTGTAAAGGGTGCAACACTTCTTTCCTCTGGCCACGATCAACAAACCCTTGATGAGCTTCTATTGCCCACCAACAAACCGGCTTTCATAGCCATCATCATCCAACCTTCCCGTCGACATCAAGTTGAGGTGAAGGTCTGGGATATGCCTCACATCCCTGAGAACCAATGTGCAGCTTACATCGGTCTTCACACAAATATCGCCAATTCTCACGATTTTTGATACGCCGAAATTTCTCATCTTCACAGTCCCATAGTTACCTGACTTGTAACTTGTGAAGAAGTCCCTGCGTGGAGTCGCATGAAAAGAAGTTCTCGAGTCTATCACTCAGTCGGTGTCCTGACTCGTAGCCGTGAGACATACATCATGATCTGCAGAAAGAATAACTACAACGTCGCCATCTGAAGCGACCGCAGTGGAATCTGATTCATCTTCCTTCCCTTTTCTTTTCTTGTCATTCTTCTTACCACGACATTCATGCTTGTAGTGGCCCTTCTTGCCACAATTCCAGCAATCAACATCTTTCCTGTTACTCGACTTGCCTCTTGATATATCTCGGGCCTTCTCGCACTTCTTGTTCTTTCCTCTCCCCCGTTCTTGTGTTACAAGGGCCTCTTGCTGAGTAGACCCCTGAAACTTCCTCCTTATCTCCTCATTGAAGAGACAACTGGTTACCTGTTCTATGGATATCTTTCCGTCTGGCGCGGAGTTACTTAGAGACACCACCAATGTCTCCCAACTGTCGGGCAATGAACTAAGCAAAAGTAAAGCCTGCAATTCATCATCCAGGACCATCTTTATAGAGGAGAGTTGGTTTACTATATTGCTGACCTCATTCATGTGCTCGGCCACTGAACCACCATCCTTGAACTTGAGATTCACAAGTCGCCTTATCAGAAAATTTTTATTACCGACTGTCTTCCTCTCATACAGCCCTTGTAATTTCAGTCATAGGCTAGCGGCAGAGGTTTCTGTAGACACATGGTAGAACACAAAATCATCCAGCCATTGTCTAACAAACCCCACCGCCTTCCAATCCATCTTCTTCCAATCATCATCAGTCATATCCTTGGATTTTGCTGATATGCCTAAAATTGGAGAATATAGGTCCTTGCAGTAAAGCAAATCCTCCATCTTAGCCTTCCATATGGTCCAGTTAGAACCATTGAGGCTGATCATCCTTGATGAGCCACCTTCCATAATTCAAAACTGATCCTACACGTTCAATGATCTTAGCTCTAATATCACTTTGTTGGGGGCCTTGCACAAAACCTTAAGATATAGCCTCCCGAAACAAACCAGAATTACGGAATAATAATGCAATGAAAAATAATCAAAGCATAAACCACACAACACAAGAGATTTTTACATGGAAAACCCTCAAAGAGGTAAAAACCACGGGACCTCGTCCAGATCAACAATCCACTATGAAGTAGAACGTTACAAACTTCTTCACTCACGCAGGAGTGGATAAACAATAAGGGAAATAGAGAAAACGGAGAGATATAACCGATTACGAGGACATATAAGCGTTGAGATATATATCGCACAGTAGATAACCTCCACGAGCAGAACCTCCCTTCTATAAGCTTCCTCTCTCTCTCTCTCACCTTTGATAGCCCTAAACCCTTTAGAAAATCCCTTGTAAAGCTTTAGGAAACCCTCTTGTTATGCCTACAAAGCCCTAGGAACTCCTATTTATAGTTTTAAGAAACTCCCTTCCGCATCCCAGTTGCGAAAGGACTTGTGATACGAAATTTGCGCAAAATCACGGAACGAATCTGCGTAACCTCGACTGGTCGAACCGAGTCCACGACCGGTCGAGAGCCACCTTCGACCGGTAGAGCACCCCGGTCGACTGGTGGAGCACCTCGGAGAAAAATAGTCCACAGTCGCTGGACTTTGAGTCGTGTCACGACTCGTCTTCCACGACTGGTCAACCACAGCCTTTGACCGGTCGAGCAGGGCTCACGACCGGTCGACGACGGGTCAAAAAAACCCATCAGTACTAACAAGCTAACCCCATTAAAAACACCCAAATCCATAGCTCAACTGGTAGACTGAGTGGAGATACCTCGTTTCAACACTTGATGTCTTGGCATAGATCCCTAGTTGGGGTGGCTAATATGGAGTGTGTGTACTAACATGGGTGTGTACTAACTAGGGGTGCACACGGGTCGGTTTGGTCCGGTTCTAGGGTGAAACCGGAACCGAACTGTTCCTAATGGTTCTACAATTTTTGGAACCGGAACCGGACCACTAGCACCCTAGAACCAGAACAGGAACCGGACCATGAAAATGGAATGGAACCGGAATCGAACTGGAACCGACGCATGGGACGAACTGGTGCATCAACAGCAGGAAAAATTATTGAATTCAAACCCATTTTATAAGGAAAACAAAGAAATGAAAAAGAGACTAATAAAGATGAAAACCCATTTCAACATAAAAAGAAGAAAGAAAAAAACTAATAATCGTACCTCAGCGAAAGTGTCATTGAAGGGAATGCGATGGCCATCCTTCTCAGTGTCAACGAGCACTCCATCACAGTCAAAGAGGAGAGCAATATCAGTTTGGCATGGGGTTTACCGTTTGCAGGTGCCGCAGCAACACCCAGATACGGCGAGTCGGCGAGAGAGAGAGAGAGAGAAAGAGAGAGAGAGAGAGAGAGAGAGAGAGAGAGAGAGAGAGAGAGAGGAGAGAGAGAGAGAGGAGAGAGAGAGAGAGGAGAGAGAGAGAGACGAGAGAGAGAGAGAGAGAGAGATAGAGAGAGAGAGAGAGGCAGAGGGAGGCGGAGAGAGAGACGCTAGAGGAAGAGGGCAGGGAGGAGAAGGGCTAATAAAAAGGGCAGGGGTATAGCGACTTAGGGTTTTTTCTTTTTCTTTTTTTTTTTCTTTTTTTTTTTGTTTTAAACTAACTTGGATCGACGGTTCAAATCCACGGTTCCTTTCACGGTTTAGATCAACGGTTCAGATCAATGGTTTGGTTAACGGTTCGGATCAACAGTTCAGTTCGGTTCTACAGGACCCTAAACCGGAACCGATCCGTAATCAACGGTTTAGAAAATTTGGGAACCGGAACCGGACTGTTAGCACTCTAGAACCGGACCAAACCGGACTAATCCAACGGTTCCAGTCCGGTTACACGGTTCCAACGGTTAGATGTGCACCCCTAGTACTAACCAGCTAACCCAAAAAAAAAAAAAAACAAACAAACAAACAACTTACACATTCTCAAGATTGCTAATATTTTGATCAAAGAAAATTTTAAGTTTGAGCCACCTTGTAATCATGTTATAAAAGTTTTTTTTTTTTTTTTTTTTTTTTTTTTTTTTTTTTTTGAGAAAACCTCCTTTGGGCATAAAACTATTTTTGATAACTAGTTCTATTATTGATGAATTATTTTTGCTGGCTAGTGCTATATATAATCTCTATTGTAAATGATAGAAGTGGCTAGGGACAAATTTACCCATGTAACTAGCCTTCCCAATACTCGTGAACTTTGGAACTTAGGAAGACATCGGAAGGGGCTTTTTACTCGTGCCTCGATGATAAACTCAAAAGAGTTTCGCCACAAGGTCATAGGTTCAAGTAACCGTTATGGTGAAAAACTACCACGGTGTGAATGTCTGTGTTAAACAAAATTGGATCCTTGAAATACCACTGATTAGATAAAACCACATGTCAAATCATGGTAATTCTTTGGAATCACCGCTGACTTGTATAGGCAGAAGTGCATTGACGTGGCATAGTTTCGTGGGGCTCAGCATGATGTCTGTGTTATGTCCACACCATCCATCCATCTTGCAAGATCATTTTATGTAAAGAATCAAAATAAAAATGATGCACATCCAAAGCGAAAAATTGACCACACCACAAGAAGCAGTGGGGATTGAATGCCCGCCATTGAAAACTTCGTGTGGCCCATGGAAGTATTGAATGAAGCTGATATTTGTATTTTCCCTTCATCTAGATCTATGTGACCTTATGAATGAGTTGGATGACAAATAAACATCCATGTAGAACATAAGAAGGCTTCTACAATGGGTGTCATTGTCCCACTGCATTTTGTAGTATGGTCCACCTTAGCTTTGGATTTTTCCCATTTTTGGGGTCATACCTTAAAATGATATTGCAAAATGGATGGGCAACATGGATATAACACATATTGGGCAAGTTATATTCATGTGTATCTAATCACGACAAGTACTTTACATGCACATCCAAAGTCGAAATTAAAATTGCGAAAGTAGTATTACATACAACTTAGTGATGGCCATTACCCATTTATAGAACATTCCAACCTCAAGGGTATTTTAGTAGTTCAGATATCTTTTCATGCATGGCAAACAATGGTTGAGATTTTACTTGTTTCATATCATAAGAAATGTCAATTCTGCCTTTCTGTCTGTGTGAGTAACCCATACACTCTTGTCCTTCTCTCTCCTACGTGCATTATGCATCCATGCCCACTACTATTAATTTAATATTTTCAACTTAGAAAAAAAATGTGATTATTATTTTATAAGATATTACAAAACATGATTGAGTCTGTCCTAATTAGCCCGAGTAAAGGAAGGTTACTTTCAAGTGTAGCTAATCATCCGACTTTGCCAATTGTTTTTTAGAACCGACAAGGAGTAGCTGTGACAAGGCAATGATAGAAATGATGATGAAAACATTAAAGACCATATAAACATCTCTAATACTTATATTTTGTTTTTTGGGGTATTTTAGATATTTCATGCCAATCCGATTTCGTGCTTTCGTATTAAAAATTGATTAATGTTGTGTCTCAAAGGACAAAGGGAAGGGTAATCCCTTGGGCAATGAGGGTAAAATCCTTTCTCAAGTTGTAATAGAGAGTATCTATTGTGTCTTGGGATATAGTTCATTGATCAAGGAGTGTTTTGTCTTGGGTTGTTGCTCATTGACCATGGGGTGTTTGTGTTAGACAGGCCCACATGCCTTGTATAGCTTGTATACCTTGTATAATTCATTTCCATAGGTAGAAGATTCTGATTTTATTATTTTCCTTGTATATATGACTGTAATCTCTATATACTCAACCCCTTTGGGTTGTCTCAAATATAGACAGCTCCTCTTGGTTTTCATGGTATCAGAGCTTCACTGATCCGAAACCGACACCACCTGTCAGATCTGACCATCCCTGCGTTCGGTCACCGTCCCTGCTCGTCCGACCGCCCCTGCGTTGTCCGGCCACCCCTGCTGTGTCATCCGGTCACGCCTCTGCTCGTCCAACACCCCTGCGTCATTCGGCCCAATTGTTCGTCCGACCCTTCTGCTCGTCCAGCGCCCCTCTGCTCTCCGATCTCTATTTCAGATCTGTTGTTGTTCCAGATCTGCTCGTCTGACCTCTGTTCTAGATCTATTTTTATTAATCCACCATATCCAGATCCCGATCTGTTGTTATTCCGCCAGATCCAGATCCGTTGTTATTCCACCAGATCTAGCGCCCCTGTTGTTATTCCAAATCCTGATCCAGATCTGTTGTTATTCCATCAGATCTAAAACTCCTGTTGTCGTTGTTATTCCGCCAGATCCAGAAACTGCAATCTCTTGGGTATCTCTTGTTGTACGGTACATTTAACCCCTTCTTCTGCTGCAACTCTTTGCGTAGTTTCAATTACTTCAGATCAATGGATAATGACTCATCACATACAGAGGCCCCACGTTATAGTTTTGATGGTACCAACTATTCTCTATGGGCCATCTATTTTCAGAACTTTCTCAAGGGTCATGGTTTGTGGAGACTTATTGATGGATCTGTTCCTATCCCTACTTCCACAGATGCCGACAAATTAGCTGATTGGGAAATGAACAATAGGCGAATTATTACCTGGATTCTCGATTCAGTCGATCAGTCCATTACTGTTGGCCTCACACCTCATCGCACTGCTAAGGAATGTAGGAGCATCTCCAGACAATTTATCAAAAGAGTAATGCGGCCCGGTTATACCGCCTGGAACAGGATCTCGTTAATCTTACTTAGGGTGACGACAGTATTCAATCATTTTACACTAAAATTATGACAATTTGGACAAAGATGGCTATGATAGATCCCACATTTCATCATGACTTTAAGATATTCCACTGTATGTGCGAGAGTGCGCAAGTTTGACAAATTCTTATGAAGCTACGTCCGAAATTTGAGCATTGTCGGGCTGCTCTCTTGAACCGTAGCCCTCCTTCTTCCTTGAATTCGGTTATTAATAATTTATTGGTTGAGGAACAACAACTGAAAGTTCTCTCTCTTCCTCCCTCAACTCCGGGATCATCTGATTTGATGCTTACTGTGTCCACCACTACACCAACACGTGGTTCCACTACTTTGACTTGTCGCGGCTGTAACAAGGTGGGTCATATTGTCGCTTAATGTAAAGAATGGTACGCTTATTATCGACAGACTGGTCATGGTATTCAGGATTACCGTACACGTGCCTATACATCTTCTTTCGGCCATGGACGTGGTGGTCGTGGTCGTGACCATAGTCGTGCTCTTTCTACTACTGCTGTCACTATTTCTTCTGAGCCGTCTGTTAGTAATTCTGCATCTACCGTTTTTGCTGAAGGCTTTTCATCACCTTTAACTCCTTTGATGCTCCAGCAAATCGTTCAGGCCCTTTCTGCGGCCGGTATGTCAAGTATATCATCATCTTCTACATGGTTCTTCGATTCGAGTGCTTCCAATCATATGATTGGTGCTGTATCTCATCTTCGTGACATTCGTCCCTACACCGAAAATTAGCTTATTTCCACTGTGGATGGCATTAGACTACCTATTCATTCCGTTAAATCATTGACTTTCTTTAATTATGCTCATCGTCAGTTCACCCTTCATGATGTGTTTCATGTCCCTAATCTCTCCTCCAATTTAATTTCAGTTGGTCAACTCACATTCAACAACTGCTTAGTCATATTTCTTCCCAACTGTTGTTTTATGTAGGATCTGGTAACGGGAAAGGTACTTGGGTTGGGTAGGCGGCATGGTCGTCTGTACGTACTAGACTTTGATCCATCTGTCACTCCGGCTCGTTGTTTCTTTTCTCCATCTTCATCAGATATTTGTTCGGTAAATAAATTGTGGAAACTGTGACACTTTCGCATGGGTCATCCACATTCCAATCGGTTAATTCAGTTATTTTCTTCTAGCATGTTAGGGAATGTTTCTCTTAATAAGAAATATTTGGATTATTCTTGTTCATGTTGTTGTCTTTCAAAAAGTAAGTGTATTCTTTTTCCTCTAAGTATTACAAAATCATTTTTTATATTTGAACTAGTGCACACAGATGTCTGGGGTCCTTCACCAATTATGTCTCTCTCTGGATTACGATACTATGTTATATTCATTGATGATTTTACATGTTACACCTGGATTTACTTTCTACAGTCGAAGTCACAAGTTTTGGAAAAATTCAAGATATTTCACTCTATGTTGGAGACTCAATTTCGAGTTCCAGTTCAAACTCTCCGATCTGACTCAGGGGGAATATCTCTCAACCGATTTTCATATATTCTTCAAGGTCATGGGATTATTCATCAGACCACCTGTTTTGATACTTCACAACAGAACGGGGTGGTTGAACGAAAAAATCGTCATATTTTTGAAACTGTTAACACCCTGATGACAGTTATTAGTGTTCCTCGTTCTTTCTGGGTAGAAGCAATGTTACGTTCCATCTACTTGATTAACAGGATGCCAACCAACGTTCTGAACAGTAAATCTCCATACTTTGTTCTCAACGGCTTATCTACTACATATTCCACATTTCGTGTTTTTGGTTGTGTCTATTATGTTCACCTGGCTTCACGTGAGCGTAACAAACTATCTCCAAAATCGATCAAATATATGTACTTGGGATTTAAAGAAACTCAGAAGGGTTTTCGATGTTATGATCCGGTTTCTCGTCTTGTTCGGGTTTCACGATATGTTGTTTTTCTTGAATATATTGTCTTTCATTCATTTCTTCCTCCTCCGCACGCCCCAAAATCTCCCGGTCTAACTACCTTTCCTGATACTCCTTTTGCCTCGAGTACTCTCCCTCGTCCGTTGAAGGTTTACTCGCGTTGACCACGTACAGTTCCACCACCTATTACTCAACCCAAACATACTGTACCTATTGCAGATCCTGAACCTACCTCGATACGTCATTCCGATCATGTATATCGAACACCTGATCGCTTGATATGCTCTATGTCTGCCATGAATGCTACTATGGATACTGTTTCTATTCCTACTTCATACTCTCAGGCAGCCACTCATGATTGTTGGGTGATAATCATACGTGGGACATTGTCCCTCGACCCGCTAACCGACAACTAATTAGTAGCAAATGGATTTATTCTATTAAGCTCAAGTCTGATGGATCATTAGATCGATACAAGGCTCGACTTGTCGCTCAGGGATACAAACAGGAATATGGAATTGATTGTGATGAGACACTCGCTCCCGTGGCCAAGATGAAAACCGTTCGTACTCTTCTGGCAATATCTTCCATTCGCTCTTGGCCACTTGCTCAGATGGATGTGAAAAATGTTTTTCTTCATGGAGACCTCCAAGAAATAGTATATTTGAAACCTCCTCCTGATTCTTTAATCCCTGACAATAAGGTATGTTGCCTAAAAAAAGCCCTGTATGGTCTCAAACAGGCACCTCGGGCATGGTTCCAACGCTTTCACAATGTTGTTACAGATGCTTGCTTTACTCAAAGTAGTCATGACTATCCTTATTTTTGCGCACCACTACTCGCGGAATTGTCATTGTTCTCGTCTATATTGATGACTTCTGACTGGTAGCGATGCTACTGACATCTCGGCTTTAAAGGAAGTTTTGCAATCCTCCTTCAAGATGAAAGACATTGGCCATCTCACATACTTTCTTGGGCTTGAAATTTCATGTTCTAAACATGGGATCCTGGTCAGCCAGCGTAAATATACCAAGGATATTCCCGCCTTAGCATCATTGACAGATCAGAAGATAGTTTAGACTCCCTTAGAACTTAACGTTCAATATGACCGTGATGATGGTGATCTACTTGCACAACCCGACTTATACCGCTGTTTGGTTGGGAGTCTGGTTTACTTAACTATGACTCTCCCTGATATTGCCGACGTTGTCCAAGTCGTCAGTCAGTTTATTTCTGCTCATCGAACTCTTCACATGACTGCGGTGTTGCGCATCCTATGGTACCTACGTGGAACTCTAGATCGATCACTGTTCTTCTCCTCTACGGTGACTCTGGACCTTCGTGCTTATTCGGATGCTGACTGGGCCGGTTGCGCTCTCACACGAAAATCTACCACTGGTTACTATGTTTTTCTTGGCACTTCTCTCATATCTTAGAAGTGCCAGAAGCAGGCCACTGTTTCCAAATCAAGCACAGAAGCAGAGTATCGGGTAATGTCCGCTGCATGTAGTGAGCTCGTCTGGTTACGTGGACTTTTTTCCGACTTGGGCATTCCTCTACAGAATCCTACTCCACTCCATGTCGATAATCTAAGTGCCATTCAGATTGCCTCTAACTCGGTTTTTCATGAACGGACGAAGCATATTGAAGTTGAATGTCACTTTATCCGCGAGAAATTTCAGTTTGGGCTTATTTCTCTTCTACATGTTGCATCCCATGATCAGATTGCCGACATTCTCACTAAGTCCCTCACTTTTGCACGTCATTCTTTTCTAGTTGGCAAACTATTACTTGTTGATGACAAGCATTATTTTGAGGGGGGATGTTAAATCGGCTCACATACCTTGTATAGCTAGTATACCTTGTACAATTCGTTTACATAGGTGGATGATTCTGATTTTATTATTTTCCTTATATAGATAATTGTAATATCTATATATTCAACTCCTTTGGGTTGTCTCAAATATAGAAAAGCTTTCAGCTTCTCTGGGTTTTCAGTTTGGTCTACAGGTGTTGTTCATTGATCATGGGCTGTTTGGTGGGAGGGCTGACCTTTCAAGTCATCAGTGATTTTGAGGTTGTGCTTGAAGTTTGAAGCTTGATGTTAAGCCAAGTTGGGATGACTCAGAGACTCAATCTGGCTCGAGTGGGTATTTACTAGTTATAAATTAAAAAATTAGGACTAGAAATAGATAATTAGCTTTGTTAAAATAAGTAATATAAAAATACAAATCTTTCAAATTAAATAAATACAAAAGCTAATATGATTCATTGTTGCTTAGGTTCATTTATTCACTGTGAGAGGTTGTGGGTTTGACTTGCTCCTCATTTACCTTTATTAATGCTCACATTGTAGTAGACCCGAGTGGCTCGGTTCAAGTCACCACAAGGCACGTTGACTCAACCGAGTGGTTGAGTTGACTTGACAATCGTCTCAAGTTGCGGCGAGTAAGACCCAAGATTGATTTCCGAGTGACATAAATAGCTTGAAATTTCTCCGAAAGGCTGTGAGTTATAGAACTATGGATCTTATTCCATGGCCTTAGATTATTAATTAGAAACCATCAATAGGTAGTTGAGAGAGAGAGAAAGGTGTGTGGTGTGGTGGGGTAACCTCTCAATTCATCAATGTCCCATCTTTGACTTTGAGGTTGTCCTTGGATCTTTGAAGCTTTGAATTATCCTCTACAACCTTAGGTCAAGGTGCCTTTGAAGCTGTCCTTGCAAGATTAATTTAAATCTATCCCTTATGTATGCATGCAGGGGGTAGACTTCTAGGGTGGTTCACCAGCATTTTGAAACTGGTGGCAATACATCCCCCATGAATATGGCATGCATTCTTGTGGGATGCTTCAGACTTTCCAAATGGCTGACCCATTTGTGGATGGGGGTAACCCAAAAATCTCGCTGAGCAGTTCTCTACTGTACAGGATCTAGGTTCTCAATTTTATCCTTCTCTTGCCATTCTCTCTGAATTTTTAGTCTTCTCAATGAAACGATAGTAACCATTAGATTCACTCCATTGAATATGGACCCATAGCTATTTTACTTTTAACCATCCATTTGATAACCTCCAATTGGATGGTAAAAATTGTTCAATCTATGTTTTTAAATAAAAATAAAAAATAAAAAAAAACAAAAAAAAAAACCTAATCTCCATTTTCAATATGAATGGCCTCCATGGCCTTACATGTGTGCCCCTTCCACTTGCCCATGGTTTGTCGTGTTTTCACGCGGAACTAAGAAAAAGTCAAAAACCTTGGATTGCTTATTGTTGTTATGGCACACATCTTGTTTATTGTTGTTATGGTATACATTGGACTATTTGTTAATTTGTTAATTATGATATACATTGTATTGTTCGGTTATTATGGTACATGTCTAATATTCGATTGTAGTAGACATGAGAGAACATTGAACCATTCATTAGTTATAATATGCATTATACTGTTCGATTGTTAGGGTACATATCTAATATTCGTCGAGGATCCCATGATTCAAGGACAGATCTTGGCGATCTGTAAATGTTTTGAAGCAACAGAGCGCCTTCTCTTTCTCGCGCGCACCTTTAAAAAGTAATCAGTAGATGAACGCTGAACAAAATGGTTTTTTTTTTTTTTGTAAATGCTCCACTAAAAGCTAAAATGTGTGTCGAAAAAAAAAAAAGAAAAAAAAAAAGGGAACAAAGTTAGTGCATTTCTTTCTTCAATCATTCATTCGATAGGCTCAGAGTCGATTCCCGACAAGGAATCCCATCCTGCCGAGGGAGCTCCCGAGCACAATTGTTATGGTACATGTCTAATATTCGATTGTGGTAGAAATGAGAGACCGAGGTCTCTTATTCAAGTCTAGGATGGCCCAACTTTGCCAGGGAAAATATTTGAAGAAGATGTATGATGCACTTAGGTTGGGGGTATATAGCTCAATAGAGCTCTGCTCATGCAATTGGGTTGTTGCGATTACGGGTTGGATGTTTAATTGTCCAGACAGTAATAATAATATCTTGTACTTAAACTAGTGGCTCACCTTTTCCAAGTGATAGAGACGATGACTGAAACATGCTGCTAAAAGACTCTTACATGTGCCACAAGTGCCATAGTCCATTTTCAAGCACTACAGATGTGCCACACAACTTTCAAGTACCATTCATACACCGCATATGCCATGTGCCAGAACATTATCAATCACCCCACATGTGCCACAAATGCCACCGTACATGTTCAGATGCTACATGCCAAGCTGTAATTGTGCACATGGGTTCACATTCATAAGATAATCTTTATTCTAGGGCTTTTGACAAACAGCACCAGATTACCCCGTCCAGCACAGCTAGGCACAAACAGCATACTCCAGGCCAGCACGACCTGCACTACTTGCCTAGAAATGAACTTTGCTCGCAACCAGACGGCCCTTAGTGAGAGAAACTAAGCTCCAAGTTATGATCACAGAACCAAATTGGACTTGAAAGGAATTTAATTGCAATTTGAAGGCTACCTTCTTAATATCAATACTAATGCAACAATAACAGTTTGGACTTCAACCCTCAACTAAACTAATTATTGCAATTTGATTTATTAAGCACATCCAAATACAACCACAATCTTGTATTCTATTGGGGCTTTCGCTAAGCTCGTCTCATAATCCCTTTATTCTATAATACGGTTCTCATACCATAAAAATCTTGCTTACTCAGAAATGAGAAGAAGAAAGTCTCAAGCACAAACTCTGATATGAAGCAGCTAGAAAAGTCCATCTCATCCAAATGAAAGGCAGCAACTAACATACTCACCCTCCCTCCAGCTGAAAACATGAACCCTTCTGTTGCAGTTTCAGATATAATACAAACTTCTGTCAGCCTAAACAAAACTAGCCACATTCATCCCTTAACATGCCAGTTCAAACCAAGGTCAGTGTATTCAAATGTCGAGAAAAAAGCAAAAAGGAAAAGAAAACCACCCATGATAACAGTATGTAAGATAAGCAAGCTGCAAGTGCATGCACATGTTGAACCTCATTTACATATACCTCGTGCTTTTCGCAGCAAATATAAGTGGACGACAGACCCAAGTTGTCAGCCTCCCCAAACAGGCAAGCCTGTAGTCGCATGGACAAGCATGTCATGGGACGACAAGATGCGGCAACACTAAGCTGCTCTTGATTGGCTGTTGGCTGCTAAGGCTTGAAGATGGGTGGCTCGAGAGAATCTGTTTGTTCTCTATCAGTGTACTATTTGGGAGAGTTTTCTGTTTCCAAAGATGGCAGTGTAGAAGCTCTGCCTGTGGGAAGGACGTATTTGATGGCACGTCAAACAGCAAATCTTGGTCAGAACTGTCATCTGTGAACTGCAAAGAATCTAGCAAGCTCCTGTCTGGCGGGAATGCGAACAGACTTCTTGGACTGAAACAAGACCCGTCATTATCTATGTCCTTGGCTCTGTGGCTTTCTTTTACACCCAGATTGCTAGAATTCAACTGAGGAGATTTTATAGAAGGAAAATTCGTGCTTCCGCTTTTGTGCACTCTTTTAAGGCTTGTCAACATGCCTTTTGCCTCTGAAATTCACAAGATAACGATAAAAATCAATTTCCGCAGTCCGTATCAACAACAAAAAATGAATTTTGCTATCCTTGCGATGGACGAGAGGTGGATCATACTGCATTTTTGCTTGGATGAACTATTACATTGAATGGCAAAAACCACTTCAATGAAGTGGAAATGACCAAATTGTAACTACCTTCCTCATTATCACATTATGGTCATTCAACTTGACTGAACTGAATGGTTCATGTTTCAATTTCATTGTGCATCCAAACACACCCTCGAATATTTTGTCTATATAGCCTACCTGGTGGTATTCTAGCCACTGTTTGCGCTTTTGGGATGTTTTGAATTAATTAACTTTTGATCCATGTCATTATCTTCTAAATGCAAAGGCCCTCTGTGTGTGTGCACATGCTCACATGTGTTATTGTCCATTTGGGCATTCTTTTAAGTTACAATGCACATGCTTATGGTAATTTGCCTCATTGACATTTTAGGAGCGGAGAACAAGTAATTTGTGATTTTGGAATTTCTACTCCTAAACAAATTTCCAAAAATCATAAAATGTGGCTACCTTGCAATTTGCAGTGCATTGGAAGGACCCCTTAATCATGCACACTAGTATCCTCGTGATTTTTGGAAATTCTACAAATCACAAATTATCTTTCTTGCATGGCCTGAGCCAAACACAGCCTAAAGCAAGCCCTAAAGACTTGCATCTAATATGGGTGATGCAAGAGGACTTGAAGGACCTGATGCATCAGAATGTGAACGACTACCCTGATGTGCCCGGGGAGGGCGAACATGTTTCAGTGATCCAGATTGTTTATTTAACGACCTCGATTGTGGATGGAAAATAACCCAAAAATCACCTAGGATGAAAGATGCTAAGCCTTCGACATGGTCTTCACACACAACATAGATGGTTTAGTTAAAATAATATTATAGCAATGGTTCGAAAAAAATTTAAAGATTGGACTAATACAATCTTTCAATCTGGGTGGTTTAACAACCATGAAGCCCCATTTGTACATACTGGGTGCATCCAGACATTATTAATGCCTGATGAATCAGGACCCAATAAAATTCTCCCAATGCAAACACTATGATGTGCTGCCTATACAGAAGGTTGAAGACGACATAAGGACTCAATGACCAATGATGTGGATATACAAAATTTTCTTCTTCTTCTTCTTCTCTTTTTTTTTTCCACAAGCTGGGCTCAAACCCAAGACCTCAAATGTTTGATGGCATCTGTCTGTAGGATACCGGCTCAAACCCATGTGCATATACACAGCACAGCTCAAATCGATTTTGTTTTTGTATCAGAAAATTGGACAACTAACCTGTAAAGTTCTGATTTTGGCCATCACAGGGCATCAGATTACCATGCACAACAGAATTGGTCCCTGCTGCAACCCCATTCCCATCTTGCAATTTCTTATGCTTTACATCCTAAAGGACAAGGAACAAATATCGGAATCAAATTGTAAGTTTCTTTTACAAGAAGCCAAAACAAATTAAAGTGACTGCAGCCCACAAGTACATAACATCTCCAAGAGGTTTGTGAAACCCATACAAAACTCTACACACGTACATACGTGCCAACCTGGCATGTGTGTGAGATAAACAAACCGTTCACCAGGAGGTACCCACTGTCCAGGTGACCCAGCCTGAATAATCAGGACACTACAGTCAGCAGATGGGTGGCATATGTATCTCGAATGTGAGCAGTTCGCATTTATTTAACCGGCCATTTGTTTCATACATGTTTTCACCTGATGAGTCGAGTGGTGTGGCCCAACTAGCGCATTGCTCAGAGGATGTATGTGGGTTTAGCAAAACTCCAATGATGTAGTAGAATATTAAAGCATTAGCATGTATGAAGGATCAATTTACAGACCTTGAGCTGTTGGTACTGTTCTACCCATTTGGATTTTGTCAAATTGACTAATGCTAGCCTCTTCAAATTCCTACACTCTTCGGTTTTTACTCCTGGAAGAGAAAGATCAAATACTCCCTCCAAAAGAAGTTGTTGGAAAGAAGACAACGCCTCCACAAATTGAGGACTATACTTTTAAAGCTGCACACGTGACAAGAAATCGTAATATATACAAATGTGACAGATGCAAGACTTATGTACAATTGAAAGGAAATGGTATTTTTTTTTTTCTTTTTACAACATCAGCTGTAAAATGAGATAAGTAAGACATGTATACTAACCTCTCAGGGAGTTTAATAGCATCAATAGAAGGCAGTGATTTCATCAACTGCTGTTGTTCTTCATGTGTCAAATCTCTCACAAATTCCTCAAAGCTAACAGCAGCCTACTCCAACATGGACTGCAACCATGTGAGCAAACATAATAATTCAGCGAGAATGAAATACAACTGTGACCATGCCGATCTCGATGGTCGAGGTTGGCCAGTAATGACATGAAAATTTTTTATTAGATGGAGAGATCTTGAAGTAAAAAACAAACAGTTGCATGCCATGGAATAAAAATAACAGTACTGAAATCTTACTCTTAGATCTATGGTTCCAAGGGGCGAATTGTTATTCTGCAGAATATGTAGCTTCTCATGGTAGAACTTATCTCTGAAAAGCCATATTAAGATATAAGTAATAGAATAGAGGCACTAAAACTTCCTCCATAGAAATCTAAGTATGATATCCAATTAAGGGCGTGTGTAGGTGTCCACTAAATCATGCTTGATGGGGCTTCTTTGGCATACTTAATACGCTTGGTGATTGGAATGGTGCGGAAAATGGAACCCAAGTTAAGCGGGCTTCTGTTTTCCAACCAAAACCACAAGTGAGACAAGAATAGGAAGATCTTGTTCTTATATCAATTGTGATTTGGATGTATGCATCCCATAAATCTTGGGAATAGAACGCCTCAATAATTCTAACAGTAATGCCTAAAATATCATATTATGACTAGGAAAAATAGCAAAAATGTCCAACATAAAACCCACTTGAACAGCATTAACTTCTGATATTCATGCCTAAAGCAAGCTTTTTTATATGAGAAAAACTTTAATACTCTAGCAGAGCGTGATGGATGATTAGCTGGCACTCAGAAATTGCATGCGTAGCATACAAGTAATTCAAATTAAACTGTCCAAATTATTAACATAAAATTTTGTTCATTTGATGATCTGACTATCAGACTACTGGACATTGGCCGGTTAAAAATGAAAATTATCTACAGGTCCTATTTCAACAAACAAGTGTCCATGAATCAGAGGTTAGGATATTTCAACCAATCTTAATTTGGGATTGAGAGACTGTGTTTCCACAATTTAGTCAGTTTAGTTGAGTTAATGTATGCCACATGTACAATTTTAAGTGCCCGCGTATCAACCATCATACTTTGCCAGAGAATCAAATAACACCACGTTTCATATTAAAAGATAGAAAGAGGAAAAGAACCTTTTCATATGCTCTTGTTCCCCTTGTCCCATAAGCCTCTTAAACTTTTCAGTGCCAACATTTGAAAAATTTATCCCTTTGCTTTCAGTATGTACAGGAAGGGATGTTGGCGCTGAATAAGCCCCATTTACAATGTGGGTTTTGCTATCGACTGGAAGTGAGCTCGCCTCTGATTCCTCCTCTCGGGCTTCTGTATTTGGATGTCTGATGAGAACACTTCCATGGCCTATCTCAACAGAGACCATAGGAGTTCCACTTTCAAAAAGCAGATCCTCTTCTGAAGATCCAGAAAGATAAGATGACTGTTGTTGCTCATGTAAAATGCAGTATAGATCCTTTGTGAGCCTTTCGACGGGAGATTGCTTCGGGCGACTAACGCATGTCCTCTTCTTCGAAGGCACATCCCAAATGTTGGATTGTGCTGAACCTGCATTCGAACGAAAGACTGGAAATCATTGACATGAACTGAAACAAAAATGGAAGTATTTGACAAAATTGCAACAACAAAGAATATAGAAACTGCCAAATGCTTTGTTGAGGTAAAGGTATTAGCTATGGAGACGAAGCAATATCAGTCATGTACAGACCAAACATCAGATGTGTTGATCAAGGCCTTTGGAGAGACCATTAAACTGTAGGAGAGACTGTTAAGACTTATGTACATGACAAGCTTCAATGTAATAGAAAAACATCCCATCTTGAGGTCAAAATATTAAAAATACATTGCATTTTATGTATTTTCTTTTGTTTTCTCACTATCTTATCAATGCTTTTTCATGAAATTGTCTACTCCATACCACTGCATATTCAGTTGTGGTGAACAAGATGACCATAAAGCAAAGCTTTTGTTATGAGGAATAAGATCCCAAGCTTTGTTATATCTAGAGATAAATGAGGCGTGCTCTGGTGGCACCGGTACCCACCTAAGCTATGGTAGTACCGGCCAGAAGTGAGGTCCACAAGATGTATTCATGACAGGCAGACCATCTATCAGATGTGTGATCTCGTGTTATTCCTAGTACACAAAACTTAGCCTGATCCAAATCTCGGGTGGGCCATACCACAAAGAACATGTTGAGAGTGGACGCCTACCATTGATTTGAACAGGGGGCCCACCATGTAGTATATCTGCAGTCCAGGTCATTCAGACCCTTCATCTGGCATGGATGAAGTGTCAGGCCCAAAATCATGCTCCATTGCATGTCGGGTGGGCCCCGGTGGAAGTCAAGTGTGGGGTTTCCTTACCATTGTGTTCCCTGTTCTGTGGTCCACCTGAGCGTTGGATGGGGCTGAGTTTTGATACCTGAGGCTAACATGAGCTCACGCATCTGATGGATGGGTTGGATGTCCTTCATACATCACATGGGCCACACATCTTCCCAGTACCACTGTAAGCTCATGATGGTACTGATACCACTGGAGTGCACCTCGAGATAAATATGCCCTTCCATTGCTCGTCGAAACAAGCACATAGAAGAAATTATTGGAAGGGAACGGGACCGATGCATGGTATAATTAAGACCAACTAGTCAAATTGATGAAAGAACAAATTGTCCTCAGGCATTTATGCCACATGGTATTGTTGTTGATGCAATCTGGGCTATCTTCTCAGACGGTAACATTCATAGAAACAAAGACATATCATGACAAGATGAAAGTTCAATTTCGAAAATGGAAGTTAACAGATGCCTTAGAAAGCCTCCAATGATGGAGTTGGCCCTTATAGCTAAGCCTCATTAAAGCCTATACCCACATTGCTAGATGAAGTACAACTGTACAAGAACAGTTTGAGATACCATTTAACAATGAATAACAAAATAACAAACCTCACCATATCGATGCAACATATCTTGAAAAGAACAGGGTTGTAATATGAGGTTCTCTCTTGGACTTGGGACTTGTTCGGATGTACCACAAAGTGCATATGTTCAATCCCGTCCTCCTCCCTTAATAATGGCAATGGTCACATCCATGTTTGTGGGGCCCATTTTGCAGACAGGAGAACTTAACAAATCCCACTATCCACATTTTGCGGGATGAGCAAACAAGACAACTCCCCCAAAATGCGGATGCACATATACTGCCATTTGCATTTTGAAGAACCATCCAAACAGTCCCTGAAAAGATGCACAAGAATAAACAAAGTCTATGGCATAACAACTTTCACAAAATTTCCTGTGGCATTGCAATGCTGAATTAGATGATACATCACAAAAACTCCAATCATTTGAGTGCTCCATTCCTGATACCGAGGTAGAGCATAGACAAATATGGACTTCAAGAAGAAAAGTGGAAGGAAAAATCAGAAAATTTGAAGCTCTGATCAAATTTTAGGACCTGTCAAATCGCTCGCATCTGCACTGTTAAAATGAGAACAGTTCTCGGAGTATGATATGGCTGAACCAGTACTAGACCTATTGCTTGTATCCTCCTCCAGAACTTTCCGGAAGTTCTGGTCGGATTTTGGCACTTCAATTTCAACTTCCGCATCATCATCCCAGTGCTTTCTTTTGTGCAACTTCGGCTCTTTGATCTTAATAGATATACTCTTCACTTTAGGAACTCTGTAGTCCACAGAATCAACAAGATCCGGACAAGCATGCAGTGGGGTGTAGTTTGTAAGCGAGCCCTTTGTCCTCCATCTAGAGCCGCATGCATTGCACAAAATTGGCTTCTCTGGTGGTCCATTCCGCCAAAGAAGAGTGCCTGTTTGCATTACTTGCCTTTCAAAAAACTGACACACTACATACAAATCTTGAAGCATATAGCTTAAGAGGTAAATAGCAAAAAAACATAAAAGTGGAAAAATGGAGTTGAGCTTTTCATCTAATCTCATATCTATTGTCTCATAAAAAGATTTAGGTAGGCAATAACACCATAAAAAAATGACTCACTACAAAATCATCGGCTTATAGTCTAAACCTCAAGTGAGTGATAATTCCAAATTTAGATGCCCATGAATGACATATTCGGTGATCTTTGTTTGGGTTTCTAATCCACCAAAAGGGGGACCCACCAACCATGATTTTTAGCCCATTCTTAGATAATCAGTCGGTTCCTTCATGTCGAAGATATAAAACTTGATAGTCGCCAATGCACATATTTCATAGTGAGCACAAAGTCCTTGAAATCCTATAACCTTCTCAGTGGAAGTGATGGTTTTACATCAGAAAGAAAGATGTGCAATCATCAATTATCAATCAAAATACATAAAGGAAGAAAGTTATAAAATCGGATAGTCTTGAATCGCCAACAATCCAAACTAAACTTTCAAAAAATGTTAAGAATCCTGTTCTGACATCAATCAGCCTGCACATGGCAACATCTCCAATAACAAAAGCATGCATTTAGATGAGAGAAAAGGCAATAGAACATAGATGGACATACATGACAATGGAATTTAAAAATGACCATGAGGGAGAAATGAGAAAGGGTCCCAATGTCCAAGCAGAAGAAGACAAACATTAAGCTATATCCACAAAAGGACACAGTTTAATGAATGGAAAATAGGCCTGAGGTTCCTAGCTACAAACGGGAACCAATGTAGGCTTCTTTTCATTTAATTAATACAAACCACACTTAATTCAACGGAAGTGAAGCTCCATAATTTTAAGTTTTCTGATAACTCATATTCACACTCCAATGCAACATCAATTGGATTCTGCCCATTCTTCGGATGAAGAAGGGAGGAGAAACAAAACAGCTTCGAAATCAGAAAAAAGGCAGCTGCCTCGGCAGCAAATAATGGGAAAGGAAAAAATAAAATAAAACGCAAAAGTGTCTTATAACCAGAATGCAAAAACGTAATCTAATCCTCAATCTGGAAAATATAATATAGAGGCCACGAAGTTAATCCGCTGATTGGGAATGATTAGTGATCTTTCACGATGAAGTTCATAATAATCGCAAAGCTGCTGTTTGATGAGGCAAATGGAGGCCAATGACACTACGAAATTTACCCCGGATGAATGGTAAGACCTCAATGCGATTCGTACACTCATGAGAAAGATGAGCAGGAAGAAACCTTGATAAAACACTAAGGGCCTGTTTGGGTGCCACTTAAAATGGGTTTCTCTTTTTAGTTAATCATAATTAATGTATCAGAGATCATGACATATTCTTGATAACCAACAATCACAATCTCTAATACATAATTACAATTAACTAAAATGAGATGCACTCATTTTTAAGTGGCACCCAATACAATATCGAGTCTTTTAAATTCAACCCAAGGCTTATTCCAAGAGCAGGAACGAAAGATGATCCATGACAGGCCTGTTTGTAATTTGGGAAGGGAAGCTTACAACTATGCTAATCTAGATTAACATGAATTACGGATTCTTTCCTGAGAAATAGTACTATTCGAGGCTGAACGAATCTCAATCCACAGATAAATTGAGAACATGAGTTAGGACAAATAATTAGAAATCGATTGTAGAAAGTTTTGGAGCAATTGGACTATTTTTATCGATGACCAAAAGGACATGGGAAAGAAAACAAGTACTTGTTGCAAACCAGTAAAACTTACAAAAGATTTCTGACATGGGTATTTTTAGAACTTTGAAGTCACACTTGCCATAATTCAAACAAACAGTTATGCACATCAATAATCACAGGAAAGAAAGTGTTGCGAGATGTCTTAAATCTGAGTCCTTTTACAACTGGGATGCGGAAAGGAGTTTCGCGGATTTCGTGTTGCAAGTCCTTTCGCAACTGGGATGCGAAAGGAGTTTCGCGGATTTCGTGTTGCAAGTCCTTTCGCAATTGGGATGCGAAAGGAGTTTCGCGGATTTTGTGACGCAAGTCCTTTCGCAACTGGGATGCGAAAGGAGTTTCGCGGATTTTGTGACGCAAGTCCTTTCGCAACTGGGATATGAAAGGGAAGTTGCCAAAACTATAAATTGGGGTCCTTAGGGCTATTCTAAGATTATTCCAAGACTTTCTAAAGGTATTCTAAAGGGTTCTAGGGTTATCAAAGGGTGTAGCAAGGGTGAGATTCAAGGTTGTTCGAATCGGGTAAGTCTTTTCTCTTTGTAATTGATGCTTTCATAGTGGTGATCTGTCGCTTTGTGTCGTGGTTTTTTCCCGCAAGGGTTTTCCACGTTAAATCTGTGTGTTCTCTTTTCTTGTGTGTGTGCTTGGTGCCATTGGATTGCTATCCTAGATCTAGATCTGTGTGATTCCGCAGGCCAAAAATCTCAACAAGTGGTATCAGAGCAATCGGTTGGGACACAGATCTGAATCTGAGGGATTGGTAATAATGGCGAGCGCCAGGTATGAAATTGAGAAGTACTCAGGGAAAAATAATTTTGAGTTATGGAAGATCAAGATGATGAGTTCCTTAATCAAACAAGGCGAAGATGGTACTCTTGAGGAGCGGAAGTCCACTATGACTGATGGTGATTGAAATACTCTTGATAAGAAGGCTTTATCATCGATCCGTTTATGTCTCACGGATGAGGTTCTCTACAACATCATGAGGGAGAAAACTGCGGCTAAGTTATGGGCGAAGTTAGAGGATGTCTATGCGAAGAAATCCTCTGAAAATTGCCTACACTTGAAGCGGCAGTGGTATAACTTCAAGATGGCAGAGGGTGGAGATCTGGAGGCTCACATCAGCAACTTTAATAAATTGGTTTGCAAATTGCTGGATATGGAGGAAGTGATGAAAGATGAAGAACAAGCATGTATGTTGCTGAATTCTCTCCCGGCGTCCTATGAGTCATTGAAGGACTCTATGTGCAGCATGAATAATACCCTGAGTGTCGACACTGTTATCTCAGCCCTTCAAGGGAAGGCTATGAGACAGCTAGACAGCAACATGAGGACATCTTCTGATGCACTGTTTACAGTGGGTAGGAATTCTAAACAAGGTACAGGTTCTTCAGGTTCTAGATCCAAATCCAAGGGCAAGGGCAAAGGAAAGGTAAAGTGCTGGAATTGTGGGAAGGAAGGACATGTGAAGAGGGATTGTGAAAATCCTAAATCTAAGAGGGAAGATTCTAAGGCTTCATGCAAGGAGGCTAACACTGCCACGTCAGATGAATCGAGTGGATGTGATGGTGATGTTTTGTCTGTGTCTTCACTCAGACGGTCATACGATGATCGTAAGGACGAGTGGATGCTAGACACAGGGGCATCTTTTCACATGACTCCTCATCGGAGTTGGTTCACTAGCTACAGGGAGTGCGATGGTGGACAGGTGTTTATGGGCAATGACTTTGCCTGTAATGTTGTGGCTGTTGGTACGGTGCACATCAGGATGTTTGATGGGGTGGAGCGTACCTTGACAGATGTGAGGCACGTTCCTGATTTGAAGCAGAATCTGATTTCTCTTGGTGTACTTAAGGCAAAAGGATGCAAGTACACATGTATTGATGGTGCTCTTAAAGTATCTAAGGGGGCACGGGTAATCATGAAAGCGCAACGACTCGATCATGTTTACAGGTTGATCGGGAGCACTTCAAAAGGTGGAGCTACAGTGGATGTAGCGGATTCCACCTCTGCACGTGTGTGGCATGGCCACATGAGCGGGCAGGGCAGGAAGCCTAAGACGTGCGGACAGGGATACAGAGTAGGTGGAGCAGCCACCTGTGTGAAGAATCATACGGCATGATCGCAGGATATCGGCGTGGTACATAGACGACTCTAATATCGCAGAGGACTCATCTTCTATTCTGATGGCTCTAGGTGAGCCTGGTGTTGAGAAGTGGAAGGTGACTATGGGCGATGTGATGGATTCGTTGTACCAGACCGACATATGGGAGCGGGTGGAGCTTCCAGTGGGCCGGTGAGCGGTTGAATGCAGGTGGACCTTCAGGAGGATACAGTATAGATACAGGGCGAGGTTGGTAGCGAGGGGTTATTCTCAGAGAGAAGAGATCGGCTTCTCAGAGATATTCGCGCCGATGGTATAGCAGGTATCTATCAGATCCGTGATTGGCGCTAGTTGGCTAATGTGATCTTAAGTTATGATGTGATGCAGAAATAAGAGAAGAGGTCAAGAAGCTACACGGTTGAAGATTGAAGACATGGTGGAGATTGTTGCGAGATGTCTTAAATCTGAGTCATTTCGCAACTAGGATGCGGAAAGGAGTTTCGCGGATTTCGTGTTGCAAGTCCTTTCGCAACTGGGATGCGAAAGGAGTTTCGCGGATTTTGTGACGCAAGTCCTTTCGCAACTGGGATGCGAAAGGAGTTTTGCGGATTTTGTGACGCAAGTCCTTTCGCAACTGGGATACGAAAGGGAAGTTGCCAAAACTATAAATTGGAGTCCCTAGGGCTATTCTAAGATTATTCTAAGACTTCCTAAAGGTATTCTAAAGGGTTCTAGAGTTATCAAAGGGTGTAGCAAGGGTGAGATTCGAGGTTGTTTGAATCGAGTAAGTCTTTTCTTTTTGTAATTGATGCTTTCATAGTGGTGATCTGTCGCTTTGTGCCGTGGTTTTTTCCCGCAAGGGTTTTCCACGTTAAATCTGTGTGTTCTCTTTTCTTGTGTGTGTGCTTGGTGCCATTGGATTCCTATCCTAGATCTAGATCTGTGTGATTCCGCAGGCCAAAAATCCCAACAGAAAGTAGGAAGAAAAGGGGTGGGAAATGCTATAAACCTTTATGTATGGCAGAAAGACTACATAAAAGAAATGAAAATTCAGAACATAGATTCTATAGGGGTAACCACAGGCTATTAAATCAATCAGCAAAATCAAATACCCACAAAAAAAAAAAAAAAAAAAAAAAAAACACCAAACAATACAAAGAAAAGAGAAGAAGAAGAAGAAGAAGCAGAAGAAGAAGACACCAATGAAATCAATGAGAAAATCACTTCCTCTATAATCTTTTAATTGTTTTACTGTCGACACGAACACAGCAATTCAAAAGACCAAATACATAAAAATTCAAAGGTAAACCTTTTCTCTCACTCTCAATAACATGTTCAATTGAAACTTTTTATCATTGAAAGATACCAGAATTGGGGAATTTTCCTTGTTAAAATTTTAAAAATAAACCCATGAATATGAGAATTAAAGAAAAAGGCTTTCTTGAATATTCAAGAGACATACACAGGATGAAAAATGAATAAAAACTCACTTGTAACTCCACAATGATAGCAAGGCCCTTCCTTTCCGATCTCTCTCTCTCTCTCTCTCTCTCTCTCTCTCTCTCTCTCTCTCTCCCCTCCTTGATCTCCAATAGAATTAAAAATATATAGAAAAAAAAAACCCAAGTAATTTCTTGATGAAAATAGACTAAAAATACAAATATATTGCACCAAATTCGTTTATTTCTGTACACCCCAGAGAATATTACTTGCTATGGAAAGATTCCCAGCAAAACCCAAATAAACGTTGCAGAAATCAAACGGAAAAAAAGGTATTCTATCCTAGAAAAGACACAGAAAATAGAAGAATCTACCAAAAAATCAACAGACTTAAATGGGTTTTTAGCTGGGAATATGTACAATCCAATGGAAGTGAGAAAACCATTCAAGCAATGAAATTCATGGTTGGGAAATGAAGGTGAAACTGAGGTGTGTTTCTCTGTCTTTTTGTATGTAGAGTGTTCAGCTTTCATTGTTTCTTTTTTTAAAATAAAAAATAATAAAGTAATAATTAATAAAATTTTCAATTCCTCCCTAATAAAAATAATATCATGCATTTTTTATTTTATATTATTTGAGAGAAGGAATATTAGATATATCTTGTTGACTCTTGAATTCTTCTCTGCTGATAATTCAAAAACCCGGAAAAGAAGCAAAACATGGAAGAAAGAAACAGAGCTTCCGTTGGGTATTTATGAACGAATACAAACTTAAGTTGCCAACTTAGACTAGCACGTGCGGACAGCGACTCTGAGGACGAAACTATTCACTGCGAAGACGAGCGCTGACGCTCCTCCAACTGACAGTTGTACGAACGGCCTAAAAGAGATCGAAGTTACATGGCCCCACATATATGAATTTATTATATCCACAACATTCATCCATATTTCGAGATCATTTCGGAGCATTATCCAAGAAAAAAAATCATATCCAAAGGTCAACTGGACCACACCACAAAGAGCAGTGGGGAAATTGATTTTCACAGTTAAAAAATTTGTAGGGCCCACCATAGCATTTACTTTCCATCAATCTATTCATGAGGTCACAAAGGCCTGGATGAAGAGGAAAAACAAGTTTCATAATGATCCAAAACTTCTGTAACCCTTAAAAGGGTTTCAATAGTAGACGTTCAATTCCTCAATGCCTTTTATAATGTGGTCCACTTGATAGTTAGATCTGTCTTATTTTACGTTTTAAGCTTAATATGAGCTCGCCAAATAGATGGACGGATTGGATATAATAAAGACCTCATGATGGGACCCACGAAAGCAACGAAAATTCCACGACAAAAAAGAAAATTGCCGGGGCTTATCATGGCTATAGCTACGGTTATAATCCGTAGCCATAGATAAGCGTGGACATCCACTTCAATCAATGATGAATCGTGGATTCCGCGATTCCACCGCAACTTCCTGTAGGATTTGGGGATGGATCGCAGAATCCGTGATTCATCGCCGATTCAACAAAAGGCAACGGTTATTTATGGCTACGGATTATAACCGTAGCTATAACCGTATCCTGTACACTTTTTTTTTAAAAAAAAAAATTAATTTTTCTATATAGAGAATTTTATTCTACCTACATTTTTCTCTAACACATATTTATATAAATATGTATATATAAGCATATAAAAAAAAATTCCCTCCTTTTTTTCATTTCTTTCTTTATTCATATAACAAGAATATCTTCTAAACCAAAATTAGTTACTTGACGTACCATATATGATTTTAGGGCTGAAAGCTGGGCGGGTTCAACCCGACCAACTTGTGACCCACCCGACATTGGGATAGGCTTGAGCAGGATGTATCGGGTTTGGTCTTGGGGTTGAGGCATACAAACACCAACCCGATAAAACTTGGGTTGGGCTCGGGTTGCTTGACTTGGAAACACTTTAAAGAGAGTAATGAAGCAAGAATTCATGAATGAAGATTGGAAAGAGAGCCTCAACTAATCTAAGAGTCATTCTTCCATCCAATCCCAAGCCATGTTCAACCCAACTTCATTGCAAAGGAGATTGCAGGTTTTAAAAAGCAAGACACCAGAAGATATTGCTAGAAATAGGTTATACTTTTTTAAATTGTTGATTTCTTTATTTTGCTAATTCAGAAGTTGTAAATGAGGAATTGTAATGAAATGATGAAAATCAAGAGTAGGGATCATGTTCAAATACAAGTCAAATGAGATAACTTGGTGAATCCAAAATACTGCTGATTGGAACTGAGAATACATAGGAAAACCAGAAAATCACTGGATTGTCCGAGTTCATAGACCATCATGATACCTGTTCTCATAGTCACTAAGTCATAGATTTGTACCCCACTTCAGTAGCATTCTTGTACTGAACATCTATAGGATAAGCAAAAGTCACATCATCTTTAGTTCTTTGTTCAAGAAAACACAACTTGATATGACCCTGAAATGAAACGGAATCGCCGGGATTGACCGTGAAATGCATGGGAATGACAGTGAAGTGAAGGGGATTGATCATGAAATTCATGGAAATGACTATGAAGTGAAGGGAATTGACCGTGAAATGAAACGGAATCGCCAGGATTGACCGTGAAATGCATGGAAATGACCGTGAAGTGAAGGGGATTGACCGTGAAATGCATAGAAATGACCGTGAAGTGAAGGGAATTGACCATGAAATGTATAGAAATGACCGTGAAATGAAACGGAATCGCCGGGATTGACCGTGAAATGCATGGAAATGACCGTTAAGTGAAGGGAATTGACCGTGAAGTGCATTGAAATGACCGTGAATCTAAACGGAATCGCTGGAATTGACCGTGAAATGCATGAAAATGACCATGAAGTGAAGTGAATTGAGCATGAAATGCATGGAAATGAGCGGGCCAAACTGGAAATTGAGCGGGCTAAACTAGAAATTGAGGGGGACAAACTGGAAATTAAGCTGGCGAAACTGAAAATTGAGCGGGCTAAACTGAAAATTGAGCTTTGCAAACTGAAAATTGAGTGGGACAAACTGGAAATTGAGTGGGCCAAACTGAAAATTGAGTGGGACAAACTGGAAATTGAGCTGACCAAACTGGAAATTGAGATGAATCTAACTTAGAAATTTTATGTGGTAGTTAAGTAATTCCAAAATATACAAGATGTTTAGGCTAGTATGAGTCAAGTATTTAAAACTTCTAATCAACAACTTGAAGCCCTTTAGGATTTATTAGATTGTTTTTCTTGCTGTTGTTCAGTTTCAACGTAATTTCCATGAGTATGCACACTAATTTAGAATTTTTCATTAAAGATTTTTTAGAATTTCATGAATATGCGTGTTCTCAAATGTAAAAATTATATCATCTATTTAATTTATCCTGATTCAAGATAATATGTCATAAGACCCATATTTGTCATTTCAAATTTACGAAGTAGCCTTTATAAACTCATCAACCGTAACACTATCATTGTCCGTGAATATTAGATCACCAATGTATAAGGATGTCAATAATACATCACCATGGTCATTGTGTTAACATGGATAACATGCTCATTGGGATAACTTGTTTATTTGTTATCAAACCTATTCATAAGATCATACATACATTGTTTTCAATTATGTCTGATTTTGTCCAGTATGTTCGAAGAGAGAGGCTCGAAGAGGAAGCACGATGAAAAGGTATTTTTTAACACCTCATGTCATCCATTCATATATAATACAATTCAGAAAAACTTGTCTTTATTAGGATTTTTTCTTACCCTTTGGGAAAAAAAATGGTCCCCATTTTTCCGTCTATGGATTTTTCATTTGTATGTATAGTATAAGTGATTCTGACCCTTTCTCATTGAGAACTAATCACCTAGTGGCAATGTACCACAACCTGTGGTGTCATGTTGATAATTTTGCGGGCATATACCACTTGTGTAAAACATCAGTGCCTTGAAAACATTAGGTGGCAAAATCATGTTATTCCACTCATCACGCATGCCACACGTGTGTTGAATGTGGACCCTTAACATGTTCATGACGTCCTTGCTCTTGAATATTTGCAAGAGATGCAGAGCTTTCAAGCCGTTCCTCATCGTATGCAACGTTCTTTTTCATGTGATAGGACAGGTCTCCCTAGGTTGGGGATTAATAACAATAGAACCGTTTGTTGTTTGGTTAGGTGTGGTTTGGCTTTTGTTTGGTTTTTGTGATCAATTTGTCCAAGGGTAAGGATTGAGCCCCCCTTTAACTTGATGTATTCTTATTTCCATCTTATATAAGGCTAGCTATCAATGCCTACCCCCATTGGTTTAATGTATTCTTTTCCTGAATTGGTTGGGGTTCTCTGTCTTCGAATTGGTTGTGTGAATAATAGTATAATACCTTGTTTGCTTTTAGTACATGTATGTAACGGTTATGGGTTATCTGCAAATGCGATGTGAAGAGTTGATCCAAATTACTTGTCTTCCTTTGTTAGCAACCAGTCAAGGAAAACGTACCTAAATAAGACTTTAATTTCACTACTAAACTATAGAGGTGTCCCAACAGGATACTTTATGGATCTTCTGAGGAATGCTTTGAATGATGCTCAATTTCCAGTTAGTCCCGCTCAATTTCCCAATTTCAAGTTTGTCCCGCTCAATTTCCAGTTTGGCCCGCTCAATTTCCAGTTAAGCCCTCTCAATTTCCAGTTTGTCCCGCTCAATTTCCAGTTTAGGCCTGCTCTACTTTTTTTAAAAAAAATTTTATGTGGAGAATTTTATTGTACCTACATTTTTCTCTAACACATATTTATATAAATATGTATATATAAGCATATAAAAAAAATTCTCTCCTTTTTTCATTTCTTTCTTTATTCATATAACAAGATTATCTTCTAAACCAAAATTAGTTACTTGACGTACTATATTTGATTTTAGGGATGAAAGTTGGGTGGGTTCAACTCGACCAACCTGTGACCCTCTCGACATTGGGTTGGGCTTGGGCAGGATGTATCGGGTTTGGTCTTGGGGTTGGGCTTGCTCATTGTCAGATTGCCCTAGGTTTACTTCTAACTTCAAATCAACCATTTGAAACCAGTGAGGTACTAACAGAAACTAGGTTACAGTGCTGAGTTGTAGTCAATGAGTAACAGGCAGTGCAGTAATGTGATTGTTCTGGTATGCTTCCCATATCCACCGATTCATCCTTTTTCTTGTTACACTTTTCTTTTTTCTTATATAGGTGCAAATTCTACCAAAGAAAGCATCTGATGTACATGCCATTTATATCTTAAATTTTGTGGCATGTTGTATTATATATAGTATTGTATATATCCCGCACAATTTGTCCTTTAGGAAAATTTATAATGAATTAAATTTTTTGGGGTATAAATGTTTCCGTCGTTCAACTTTCATGCTTGCTTTGTTCAACTTCTAGTTTGCCTCGCCTAATTTCAAGTTTAAAATATGTTAAACTAACAATCTGTATCCATGATCAGCTAGGTTTTCTTATTTTATTTGTTTAGTTGAATGAGTATGCCTTTCCTGCCATCAATTCATTTCCTCGGTGTCTCACATGGTTAGTTGGCTTTGATGAAGTGCCTTAGGGGTTGTTTGGATGTGTGGAACTCCCCACTTAAGTTCAATGGAATCTGATGGGGCCCATAGAGCACCGAACACCAGCCATTGGTTGGTGGCAGGGGGAGTAGCCAATCTATTTCATGTAGTATATCCACGTCGTCCATCCGTTTTTCTTTCTAATTTAAGGGGTTTAGCCCCAAATTGAAGCATATCAAAATATCAAGTGGATCATACCACGGTAAACAGTGGGCATAATGATTTTCTAGTTTGCCCCGCTGATTTCATGTTTCCCTCACTCAATTTCATGTTTGTCCCGCTGATTTTCTAGTTTGCCCCACTCGATTTCATATTTGCCGAAAGTGCATGGGTGGATTTATAACATACTTTGTAATTTTGGTGGATGATGAAATGAACTTTATACTTTGCCCTACTGTATTTTCAGTTTGTCTCACTCAATTTTCAATTTGGTCTGCTCAATTTCCAGTTTGGCCCGCTCAATTTTCAGTTTGTCCCCCTCAATTTCCAGTTTGGCCCGTTCAATTTTCAGTTTGGACCTCTCAATTTCTAGTTTGGTCTGCTGAAAATCACTGTTCGTCATCTCATCTGCCAATGATTTCGGCCCTTTGATTGGAAAGAAAATAGCATAATTAGAATTTCCAACAACATTCTCCAAATCCTTGATGTAAGTCGCAGTGACAACATGGATATCTCCAAAGTGTAGAACACATCTAATAAGTTTAAAGTAGAAAACATACTCAATGCAATGTGCTTATTGGAATGAACATTTCGAACATCACTCAAAGCATTCCTCAAAAGATCCAGAAAGTATTCTTTTGGGACACCTCCATAGTTTAGTAGTGAAATTAAAGTCTTATTTAGGTACATTTTCCATGCATTCACGGTCATTTCCCTTCACTTCACGGTCAATCCCGGTGATTCCGTTTCATTTCATGGTCTTTTCCATGCATTTCACCGTCAATTCGCTTCACTTCACGGTCATTTCCATGCATTTCACGGTCAATTCCGGCAATTTCGTTTGGATTCACGGTCATTTCCATGCATTTCATGGTCAATTCCCTTCAACTTCACGGTCATTTCCACGCATTTCACTGCCAATTCGCTTCACTTCACGATCATTTCCATGAATTTCATGGTCATTCCCGGTGATTCGGTGTTGATTCACGGTCATTTCCACACATTTCATGGTCAATTCCCTTGACTTCATGGTCATTTCCACGAATTTCACGGTCAATCCGCTTCACTTCACGGTCATTTCCATGCATTTCACGGTCTTTCCCGGCAATTATGTGTTGATTCACGGTCATTCGCATGCATTTCACGGTCAATTCCCTTCACTTCACGGTCATATCCATGCATTTCATGGTCAATTCGCTTCACTTCACGGGCATTTCCATGCATTTCACGGTCATTCCCAGCGAGGGAAATCCGACATATCTTGTTAGCTTCAGGGGAGGCATTGGAATTTCCTTTGCCTTCAACACAAATGATCTGCACTCAATTATAATTAATTTATAAGGAACCTATATATTAATTGGGTTCGTGTTGGGTCAGGCAACCCGAGACCTCAACTCGAGCCCAACCCAAGTTTTATCGGGTCGGTGTTTGTATGACACGATCTCAAGACTAAACTCGATATATCCTGCCCAAGCCCAACCCAATGTCAGGCCGGTCACATGTTGGTCGGGTTGAGCCCGCCCAACTTTCAGCCCTAAAATCATATATGGTACGTCAAGTAACTAATTTTGGTTTAGAAGATATTCTTGTTATATAAATAAAGAAAGAAATGGAAAAAAGAGATAAGTTTTTTTATATGCTTATATATACATATTTATATAAATATGTGTTAGAGAAAAATGTAGGTAGAATAAAATTCTCCATGTAAAAATAAATAAATAAATAAAAATAAAAATAAAAATTGGATAGGAGTACGGTTATAGCTACGGTTATAATCCGTAGCCATAGATCGGGGGGTGAAATCGTGGAATCCTAGATTGATCGCCAATCGTTACAGCGACTTGCGGTGGAATCGCGGGAGCCGCGATTGATCGCCGAGCTACCGATTATCTATTTCTACATAATATAACCGTAGCTATAACAGTATCCCTCTTATGGGCCATATACAGGTAGTACAGTTGGAAATTTCCCTCTTTTTTTTTGGTTGCTTTTGTGGGTCTATCATGAGGTCTTTGTTATATCCAAACTGTCCATCTATTTGGCGACCTCATATTAAGCCTTGAGATGAAAAATAAGATAGATCTAACTATCAAGTAGACCACACTGTAAAAGGCAATGGGGAATTGAACGTCTACCATTGAAACCCTTTTAGGGGTTATAGAAGTTTTGGATCATTATGAATTTTGTTTTTCCTCTTCATCCAGGTCTTTGTGACCCTGTGAATGAACTTAAACGATGAGGATTTCTCACAAACATCACAGTGGGCCCCCAAAAAGTTTTTAATGGTTGACGCTCATTCAACAGTTTCCTGTAATGTGGTACACTTGAGATTTGGATATATCTCATTTTTGGTCTCATATTATAAAATGATGTGGAAAATATATGGACGGCATGGATGAAAAGCATACATCATGGTTGGACCCACAGACCACCGACCATCCTCCATTGGCTGGTGGCAGGGGAGTACCCAATCCGTTTCCGTTATAGGAGGGGTAGTTTCGTCCTCAAAGTCGCTGTCCGCACGTGCTAGTCTAAGTTGTGAACTTAAGTTTGTATTCCTGCTTCTATATTAAAATAGTATCCGTCTATTGCGGGCAGACCATTTTCCGGTACAACCAATGGCCAGTTTCCAGAGGGCAATATTATTGCCTGACCAAAATAGCCTTGGATTTAATTGGAATTCTGGTAATGCCCTTCCCGAAGAATCGGTCCGTACAAATGCCACCACCTAGTTAGAGACGGACGGTCATATCAAAGGCTTTGTGGGGCCCACCGTGATTTATATGTTTTATCCAAGCCGTCCATATATTATGAAAGACAATCTATGGCATGAAACAAAAGAGTAGGCAGATCGAATTCTCAAGCCGACGACACCACAGGAAGCAGTGGTGATTGAACTCCTACCGTTGAAAACTTACACATGGATGAAGGGAAAACGTAAAAATCAGCTTGATCCAACAGGTGACGGGATTGGTCTCTTCTTTCATTGCTTGGATAGATGCTTTTATTTCTCTGTTCTAAATCATGCAAACATTCCCTTATCTCTTTCACTTTGATACGATTGTTTATAAAAGAGGCTAATGATGATATGAGATAAAATCTCTTTCACATTAATGTATGAAATAGGGAAGTAGAAAAAAGATGTACTTGAATTGGTTACTGCTTCCACCCAGACCCAATCGATACTTGCAGCAATGTGGTGGTATTTGATTGTATAGTAGGGTTGTGATGTGGTGGTATTTGATTGTGCAAATCATGTTTGAAAGTTCTTTAGTTGAGTATTTACTTGACCGGAACCATTCTTACAATGGCATGCACGCCGATCAAATCCTACTACATTGCCACCCCTCCCTCATAAGTATGAATGGGGATGGCCCACAAATCTCTTGGATTGTGCACCATACATTCCATGATCGAAGCCTCTTAGGGCCTTTTCTTTTTACAAGTTTCACGATAAAGTGGTGTAATATATGATAAATGAGTAATGATTATCATTACTCGGAAGTAAAACAAGTTTTATGACAGTTTGCAATAGGCCTCTATTAACTCCTTATCCAAACATGTAAAATATTTTCCCTTATTAGATACATTTTGATGTAATTCCATTAATGAGGAAGATCCAAAAGCTCATGTGAACCACACTATAAAAAGCATTGGGATAATGATGCCTACAGTTGAAACCTTCCTACGGCCCACCAAGATGTTTATTTGCTGTCCAAGTTGTCCGTGAGGTCAAACAAATTTGGATGAAGGGAAAACACAAATATCAGCTTGATCTAACATTTTGGTAGACCCCAAAAGGTTTTCAATGGCAGGCGTTCAATCCCCACTGCTACTTGTAGTGTGGTCCATTTCTGTCCATTTCTACTTTGGATATACCTGATTTTTTTTTTTTTATCTCATACAAGAAAAGGATCATGCAAAATGGATAGACAATGTGGGTATAACACATACATTATAATGGGGCTCATGAAACTATGCCAGGTAAACACAATTTCACCAATCCATATCTTGCTTAATTAGGAAGAATTACAGTTGTTATGGGGAAATCCGAACAAGGATAATCGGGTCAGCCTGAGCTACCCGAATCAAATAACGAGGCCTCAGAAGAAGGATACAACATCAAGTATGGGCCGACCCCTAAGTCACGACCGTAGGTTAGCTGAGACAAGCTCTCCACTAATGAGTCACAACTCGGAACTATAGTCCTGATTGGCCGATCCAAACCATTGCCCTCATCCGAAGAAGGATGGTTGAACCGAGCTCTGATCTTCATCCTCAGCTTCATTCAGCGAACTCCGACCTCAGTAATCTACTGACAAACTCCGACTGGTAGTGTTCGGTCTCGTGATTGCACAGTCTGAGGCTAAGCCCGAGCGCAGATACGCCGTATGCCGAGGTCGAAGCCGAGCCCGGGTGAGGATACTCCGTGTCCCGAGCCTGGAGACTAACCTAAATACGGACATGACTGAAGATCTCACCCAAGGATATGCGCCATTAAGACACAATACGCCGCACAACCCAAAGATTACGGATAATATCTCTACGATCGCAATATCTTGCTGATTGAGCAAATCATGCCGAGATTAACGGACGTAGATCGTTCAACCCTCAGGTATAAATACCAGGGGACCCCATTGCTACAGGTACGCAACATCTCGCACCCTTTTTCTACATTCAACTTAGACCCAAATTCCCTAGCCTGACTTAGGCATCGGAGGGTCCCCCAGCTGATCCAGGGTCTCCTTTGCTCACCATTTTGTGCAGTACCAGGGTTCGTCGTAGGTCCATGGCATTGAGTGGAGGGTGGTCCAGATTTTAACCTCAACAACAGTGATTACAGTTATTTGATAGTAGGTAAGATATGTAAGATATAATGATGTGAGTTTTACAACTACAGTGGTAGTCCATGTAAACAAACATGCTTATTAAGGCATGGGTAGTCTAAAACCCTGTGTCCAGAGATTTATGGTACCCAGGACCCGGTAACCTCGGAACGGGCATGAAGGGATGTAACTAGAAATGATCGGCTCTTGCGCCTCAACATGTGTACAGTGAGTGAACATGGACTGTTAATCAGGGTAGGTGGGCCTCACCATGTGCCCAAGCAAAAAAAAAAAAAAAGGGTAATTCATTTGTTAGGTGGCCGTGCAGTTATAGGGGACTATTGTTCAAAATTTTAACGTGTGGCCCACCAAATAAGCAGACCTGACTCCTTGGGCCTGGGCCAGCACACGTACAATGTAACCCACCTGATTATTAGCAAGGATCTTGCACACATTTCCATGGTCGACATTTATCGGGGCATGTATCAGGGTCACTGTACAAATCATCGAGGCCTTTTCGTTTGGTCATCCAGGATATACATCCGACGGTGCCTGAAGCAGATCATACGCAACTTGTAAATAAAAAGTTTAAGGGGAAAAAAAAAAAAAAAAAAACCTTGTAGCAAACGGCTCCGCATCCAACGGATAAAGATTGAAGTTCGAGGACCTTACTATCAGCGGTCCACATTTTGGAATGTTTCTGAGCATCCCCCGTTCATGCAGGGGCTCCTCGGATCAAGCAAATCCGAGTGGTATTGTTTTCGCATACACCTCAATGGACAGTTTGTCACCCACTCAGGCAGAAATGCAAGCTGTTGTATTTGTTGTGTGCATGAAATACGAGCCGTTAAAAAGGTGGGCTCCACCGTTAAGATCAGGTGTGCCAGTGTACGAAAACAATAGACAGCCAACGGTCTGATTCAAAATACACGTGTGACCCATCGGGCTTGGATGTGCTACAAAACATATAAACCACACTGGCAGATACACACAGGATGGACGGTAACTTGTTGTCAATTGAAGTGTACGGAACGATTATGCTCCAATTACAGGTCCCAATGACCTTCACAACATGCAGCTTGGTGGTATTGGGACGTGGCGGGATTTAATTGGGCCACGCAATGCTGGTAGAGATGGGCATGGTCAAGTACCTACTTCACCTAGCAACTTTCAAACATGCTTTGTGTGGGCCAATTTATGACAACAGCATGCGGCCCAATCAAATCCCGCCACATCCCAATATGGAGTCATGTGGTAAAACAACGTAATGACCAGTTGGGTCACACACATTCTGACTCAGTGCCAAACAATCTAATGGCCAACATGGAATAACATTACCGCCAAACCAGCTTGTTGACTCAGCCGACTTGATAACGAGTCACGGGCTTGTTGAAAAGTTGAAACTTAAAATTCTAGAGTTTGATCGGCAAAATAGATATTTTTAATCTAACTATTGATCACCTTGGAACTAGACATCCATTTGAGTCCGAGCTTTTGAACTATGGGTCAGATTGGTGGAACTGGCAAGTCGTTAAAAGCCGACAATGAGTCAAAAATTGGCAACCTGGCTTGTAGGTATTTATAAAGAGGCCGGTTCCTCTACAACTGTTGTAGATAGAATTCACTGCATGTAAGGCCCACTGTAACACCCCTACAGCACCCAACCTGTCCATTAAGGTCACCCCATCATGAAAATGGGACGCATCAAAAATCAGGGCCGACCCAATTAGCAGGCAAGCTAAACCATAGAAACAAATGAACAACCACCCACACGAAATATAAGTTTTTATAAGAACATGAATAAGCTGTGGAGGTACATGAATAAATTTTGTCGAGTGTAATCTACAACAATTACAGAACATCTCGCCTATTTAAAAGGAATAAGGCACTAACCTGCCATTTGTTGGGCTTAGTCTTCTCTGATTAGTTATGTAACATTGTCACTTATCTGAACTTGTCACAAAAGAAAAATCGCCCATTGTTCCTCTTTGGAGTGAGTTATTGCTGTGGCTTCTCTTATTCCTCGTTCAAGCTGAGTTATTGCTGTGGCTACACTTTTGCATGTCATTTCTCCCTTGTCAATGCCTGTGATTTCTTTGTGGAAACAATCACTAAACCCACATTGCTGATTTGCATTTTCATTTTGGGAAATCAAGAGTGACAGCAAAATCAGAAGGGGTCTGTTCCTTTTCACTGGGGAATAGATAATCACACAACCTGTTTATACCTCTGCAGCCATCGAGACGCATCGATTGGCATCCACAGATTAGGCTCATTGGTTATCAAAAGGGGCATATTATGTGTATCCATATGCCACTATGAAATCATCTGAAGCACTAAATGTCAAAACCCGAAAAGCAACAATTGTGAACTTGGAAATACATCTGTTTCTTCAGAACTTTCAGATTCTCAAAACCCAAAAGCACTAAATGTCAAGATAAACCCGAAAAGCAACAATTGTGAATTTAAAAAGAGGACGCAGTGCTAAAAAGCAGCTGATAAGCTTTTGAGGTTTGGACAGAAATAGTCCTGCAAACCTATAGAAAGAAAAAAATTTCACAGCTTTCCTAGAAACTAGATTCAAAAACTAAATGAAAATTCCTGAATGAAGATCTTATTCAAGATAAGACAGAGAATGATGAAAACCCAAACGTAACCGAAAGGAAATAACAGAAGAGACTCAGAGAGGTGATGGTAAATTCTCCAAATACCTAATCCAGAGCACATTCATGAAGATCAATTGGAATGTCGAGTATTTAAACTATGATTACAGGTTGGCAGCATACCTTCTCTTCCTGTCTTCTCTTTTTATCTACAACAGGTCTGCAGACTAGAAGGGAAAAAAAAAATAGAGCAAAAAATTTTTTTGAAGCGAATACATGAAATTTTTACACAGGGAATTGATCTGACCACCTTCTCTTTACCTCTGTTTTGCATCGGGCCTCCTTCAGTTTACCATCAGTACCATAATCTCTCTCCATCACAAGGTTGATCCCTTCATCAGAGTACCACCCAACTCCAATGCAAAGGATGCCATCCTTTTTTACATCAACATATCCTGTGATGCCACCTGGCAACCAGAGGACAGCCACATCTTGCATATCAAGCATCTCTTCCTCCCCAAAGTAGATGGGATTCTCAGGCAAGCTCCTCTTCTTCAAGGTCTCGGTGCAGAGGTATACATACGGCAGCCTGCCCCCTTCGGTTGTTGCTTGCTCGCCAAAGATTGGGGTCGCACTTACCTCGAACACCTTCCAAGAACCCATCAGCTCTGATGGTTGGGTTCGCTTCCGCTGTGAAAACGGCTTCAGGTCAAACTCCAGATCACTGTTCAAGGACAACAAATCATCATTAAGTCACCATTTCTGGTTTTTCAGTTCAAAGAGAAGTAAATGCTTAGAAAAGTTTCAGACACCGCAAAGTAATTTAACTATAGGTGGCATGCAAAATATAAACACTCCCTAGTCTGCAATGTTCATTTCCCACCCCTTTCCTGGGAGTAATCTTTCACGACTATTTTAAATTTGGAATATGAAGTTCAAATTGTTTTAACATGGATGTAGTCTAGTGTACTATTCCTTTATGAAATATGATGTATAATCAATGTGGCAATATTCTCCAGTGTTATGACACTGACAGAATGCCACCTGACACTGGTATGCCAATATGGTAATATAGTGAAATTTAATAGTGTAGAAATATAACTTAATAAAAGCATTGGTTATTGGAACATGAATTTTTCCTATCTCCATGCGCACCCTTTTTCACACACCTATCTCTACATGCAGCACATGTGCCAAACAGCAATGTGAGAGAAATCAAGGCAGTGGATAGATTGGTCCCTGCTGTGAAGATTATCATATGCAAAATCAGGAAGGACTACTCATCACGTGGACTGCGTGTATAAGGAATGTGGATAATTGGCAAGTTCTTTTAATCCATCCATTCTTTTGGTGGAGGATTGATCCACCTGATGACGTCACTGGCCTGATTTTTGCATAAGCTCATTTTCAACGAAGGCCACCTTATGCACTGCTCAGATGTCCTACACACTCTCCAAGCTGGTGCATGTACTTCATGTAGACATACGTGTGGGGCTAGCAAACTTCTGGAAATAAACCTGGATAGAATGCATATAAATGGTACCTAGGTCAATCCAAAAGGCGTGAAAATAGGCATTGCTTCTCAGTAAGAGTTTTGATCCATGTGCAACATTGACATCCAAGACAGGGCAATTGTTTAGAAAGTATCCTCGTATACTCTTGGTTATGTTTTATAACTCACTTCATGTGGTAATATCATCCTTATAACTCCTTATTACATGTATAACTGCCTTGCTTTATGTGATGAAAAGAACAAAGACAGCTCAAATGAATATGTAAATGCCAATTATAACAGAGAGACAGAGTGCAAGCAAAACATTTGCCCAAGACGGAAAATTAACCCAAGTGAGAAAATGATGGTTATTTAAAAGCTGCTCATGAAAATGATTTGCACAGTAGAAAGGACTGCAGGAAATTATGCAACCTCACCACATAACGGGAAAGAAACTTGAGAGATGCTTACTTTTTGTCATAAAGATTAGCCGGGCTGACCCATTGTTCTTCATATACAGCAACCCTGATTATCTGTATATCAGAACCCCCTTCATTGAACTCTATGGTATGTACAATGCGCAACCGCTTGTGGCATCCCTTCACCAAACACTGAGCCATGAACAGCACAGGAAAGAGAATGTTAATTTCCATCTTGTGCCTTTTGATCCTAAGAAAGAATCGAGGAATTATAGAATATGAAATAAATTCATGCCGCTTCAAGATAATCAGTTGGGTTTGGAGAAAAATCTAACCTTTCATAGATTAAACATTGACTGAATGATTGGCTGGTTTGTAGAAACACATGGAACCAAGTAAAAGAGATCAAAAGATTTTCCTAGAATACTTTCTTTTCTTGAAATTGATGTTTGACATTGGAAATTTTGGATTTCTAAAATGTTATATGTGGATCCTGTAGATATCTTTTTTTTTAAGCCACGTCTCTCCATATGCACTTTCACCAATTGTTTCAGCAATAGAAGGAAAAAGAAACTAGGTTAATAGTAGAACAGCTAGGAAGCCAAGGATGCAAAGAAAAAAGAATACATACCTGCTCAAACTTGAAAGTTGGGGAAAGGAAATACTTGGACTCATCAAGTTCTCCTACCGGTATATCCACTGGGCCTCTAGAATATGATCCATCCTGCAGATAAGAGAAATGGATGAAAAGTTAACATGTGTAAGTTAAGAAGCCAATTAGAAAGCAATCACAAACAACATTCGGAGAAACTTATTAAGAAACCAATTTGAAATCGATGACCGACAACATGACTGAGAAACTTAAAAATACCCCTAAACGTTTAGACGAATTCTTTCTCAAGTCAAGATTTTGCATTTACCTTCTACCCTCTCAGTTTATTGCTACAATAATTTGCTAATATCTCAGTCTACAGAAATTTCACATCAGGACCAATGATTGGACTTCTGCTAATACATTTTCTCATTCTTAAGATACCATCGTCAATTTGTGGTACTGTCACTACAGCATTAGATGCACACTGATTCATTTATCAGAATCCACGAGTTCACTTAGATTTAAATCAATAGATCTGACCAAAGTTTGTAATTTATAGTCAAAAGGTATAACTAAATCCAACCCCCCTCCCCCACAAAAAAAATAAAATAAATAAATAAATAAATAAAAAAAAATAAAACCAAAACAGAAGATAGAAAAAAGCAACAAAGGAATACCAAAATACAACAACCCAACCCCAAGACTGGAAGAAACTCAGGAGACCCAAGAAACAGCTACGGCGTCCAATCTCTGAAAAAAATAAGCACCCTACCAAACACCCCAGCAAATGAGACCTTCACATTTCTAAAACAGTGATTTTTTCTCTCTGGCCTTCAAAAGGTATAACTAAATCTTTTCTTTCGAAAAAAAAAAAAAAAAGAGGTATAATTGAATCTTCAAAAGATAACCCAATAATAAAAGCCCACATATTCCATTTGATGTCAAGAAAATTGTGAACTTTGTAATAAACATGAAAAAGAATGGGGTCAATCTTACCTCAAAGAATATAAGGCCCAACTCCATACTCATGAAATCTTCTTCCAAAATTTCACTTGTATCAAAGTCAAAAGACTCGTAGCTAGGCAAATCTCGAAGCGTATCAATCGGATCAAACAACTTACTTGAAGGCCCATCTCCATCTTTTCCTGCTTCTTTATTTTTATCACCACCTCTAGTTCTTTGTTGGATCTCACCATAGGGGTTCAAAGCAACCCAATTAATCTTCCTTTTGATTTGTGAGCTAAGATCTTCAGAAGGAGGGGGCACCTACTCAATGTGGGAAAGAGTGTAGCAGTCATAGAGATTTTCATTTTGGTTCCCTACTCCAATTGGTTCCATCTCAGCAGTGAAAGGCGAAAATACTGCACTGACTCCCTTCCATATCCCACTAACACTACTTGCAAATGTGCTCCATGCCGGTATTATAACTGGTTCCTGAAAATCATTTCCACGCATGGGGGAATTTATTAAAGAAACAAAGGCCTAACAACTCTCATGGATCCAATCTGACACTGACACAATGCAAGTTTCTATATGTTTTCTATCAAAAGAACAGAAGAAAATGATTGATTTGAGGGTCATTTTGCTAAATTCTAACATATAGAAGACTGAAGATACCAAGGTGTGTGCCTGAAACTGGTCTCTTAAAGTCTGAGAGGCTGTGAAAATGAATGGACGACATCCAATGGGTTTTTGTGATGGTATTTTTCAAAAACTGTTGTGGGATGTGAAGAGAGAAATTCTTTTTAAAGCACAACATGTGGTTTAGTCCCACATTGGGAAATGAAAGAGTCACCAATATCCTTACTAGTCCTCATTTACCTTGCACTTGTTAATGTGTGGGGCTGTAGGCATGTCTACTTCTGCATGCATGAGTACATGCAGGTGCAGGATAGACCCAGCTAGCATGAGTCCAAATGCAGGGCTTATCTTGCATGCATGAATGCACCATGAGCTTGTGTGGGGCCGAGCTCATTCTTTAGAGTTATGTCCTTAACAAAGGATTCATTCAAGGCATTAAAGAGTCCACAAGGATCACGGTATGTGCAGGCAGCAGTTCAAGGTATCCAACAGAATCCATGAGGATGCTTGTTCGCCAGTAGCACGGATATGATGGAATAATGATAAGTATAGAGTTCATGTGTGGGTTCATTTCTGATTCGCAAATGGTTTGTGTATGAGTTCATTCCCAGTTCCGACAAGAGCATACACAAGTGCACCCATGTTATGTGCCTGATCTAGGGTGTGCCCTGAGTCAGTGTATACTGTACATTGGACTCGTCTTTGTGTTGTGCTCTTGATCTATCACCATTTGCACAATGTATGATTGATGTGCGCAATCCTCTCTTGCATGCTTGGTGTATGGGTATGCATCTACCATGCATGATTCCTTCTTAGCCAGAGCATGCATTGGCAAAGTGCATGATTTCAATGCATGCGAACTGATCATGTAATTAGAGTATGTCAATGCAATGACTACTAGCAGTTGACAGTTCTTTCATCATAACCATGTGCCATTCTTTTCTTTTCTTTTTCTTTTTCTTTTTCTTCTTCTTCTGTTTTTTTTTTTTTTTTTTTAAATTATTTTGGCCATGTTAGATAACTTCCATGTACAGAGTTTGTTCCTCAAGGATCCAACTCAATAACTGATGTTGTCTGTGTGACTGGACATTGTTGTATCCTGGAGAGACAAGTGACCGGATTTTGTTGCATCCTGGAGAGACGAGCTTGCAAACTGTGATTTGTTCTCTGGAGGAGGGAACTTGCGGAGCACATTTATTTTCTTCCCATTCAACAGCCTCCATGTTTTCATGCAGTTCAGGGATGAACCTGAGAGTCCATGGGATGCTATGAGTTTGAACACAAGCATCGAAGATGAACACTCAAATGCCCATGACTCAGTATAATCATGGGTGGTGGGTGGTGGTGAATAGAGATAGTGTGAGGGGAGGTTGAAGAGGTGACTTGCCGCACCTTCACAAAATGGAACAAGTGTGTGAGATCTGGGACACTCATCAGGTGGGTCCCATCCTGAACATGCCCTGGCGCAAAAATAAGACCGTTCCACTTATCAAGGGGACTACATTGAATATGAACAACTGAATCATCTCTTGTTTCTTTCAAACAATCCTTCTTACACACAGACACATACCCAACCTGATGAATGGACTGAACTGACTTTCACTCCAGAGCATGTTCACAGTGGGATCCACCCAACGATTGGTTGAGATCTTGCACATGATGCCATACTGACACGTGCTGTGAATCAGTGTAGCGTCCTCTAGTGGGGGCATCTTCTAGCAGAGAGACTTTCTTCAACACAACCTTCACGATAGTGTCAATCCCGACTGTACTTCCAGAAATGCAATTTTTCACACCATTATTCAAAAGTAGGAATCTTCAGATTCAGGGGAAAAAACAAGCAATTGAAATATGAAAAGGCCTAGATTTCAAGAATCAGAACAGAATACAGGATATATGTACCTGCGTCTGGAGAACAGTCTCAACCTCCATCAACATCGCTGCGGAGATGATAACCCTGGAATTCTTACTCCTCCCAACATTCTTCACCCGCCTACCTCTCCTTCTACGGCCCGATTTATCCGCCGTCTTCGCGAGCTCGTTATCGATGCTCCAGACATTCTCCTTCTCCTTAATCCTCACCCTCTCTCCACCACCGCTCTTCCCTCGCTGCTTCTCACCATTCCTCGGCTTCCGTTTCCCTATGTCGGAATTGCAGGAGACCTTGGAATCCTTAGAAATGCTCCCCTTGGATAGGAAGAAAAGAGAATTCGAAGACGGTGAGGGGCTTCGATGGCAAAAACCTAGAAATGGGCGAAAAGCTCTGAGATTTTGGCAGGCGTCGAGGAACTGATGAGATTGCATGATGAGAAACCAGACGTAGGAATGGAATAGAACGAAAAGTTATGGAGGAATCGAATGAAAAGTTATGGATTTACAGGGTTTTGGATTTAGGGTTTTGGTTTGGAGGAGTTGTTGCGAGGAAATGATGGGGTTGATCCATCGAGCAATGGAAGTGACGGGATGAATTTCTCACTAACATCACGGGATTCTCCTAAGCTTGCTGCGTACGTTAGCGCAAGGCATGGAAAATCCGTTTATCCTTTACGGGAGTTGCAAATGCGCGGGCAGGAATGGATGCGGTTTGGCTAGTGACACAACACCAGCCAGCTAGCAGGTGTTAAAGGAGAGCGAAATAGCTGTTACACAGCTTAGTGGGTGTTACCCAAACCATGTGGGGGCCACCTTGATGTATTTTTTGTATATCCACACTGTCCATCTGTTTTTCCATCTTATTTTAGGATGAGATCCCAAATCATAAGAAAATCCAGATCTCAAGTGGACCAATACCAATAAAAGCAGTGATGAATAAATATTAAAAACTTTTTATGGGCCACAAAAGTTTTGGATCAATGTTATATTTCTATTTTCCATTCATCCAGATCTTCTTGACATTATCAAAAGATTTTTTTTGCAAGTAAACATTATAAAAACCTTACAATAAGTCCTTTGGATTTTTTAATGGCGAGGCACTCAGTCACCATTGTTTCTTGTGATGTGGTCCACCTGATATTTGGATTTTCATAATTTTTAATACTCCATCCTAAAATGTGCTGGAAAAATGGATGGACGTGTTGATATACAACACATCATCAAGGTGGGCGCTATGACAGGGGTAATACCCACTAAGTTGTTACCTGGCAACACCTAATTCGTGTGCCCGCATTAAAGCTCTCTGAGCCCCATTCTCAGCAGCTCATTTTTTTTGGCATGAGATCAAAAATGAGGTAGGTCAAAATTTCAGGTGGACCATACTATATGAAACAATGGAGATTGAATGCTTACAGTTGAAATATTCATGGGGCCACATGAGCTGATATTTGCCTTTTCCCTTTATCCAAATTTGTGTAACATTATCAACATATTAGATGGAAAATAAATATTACAATGGGCCTTATGAAAATTTTAAAGGTAAATGTTCAGTAATACTGTTTCCTTGTGGTATGGTTCACTTGTGATTTGTATGTGCCTATTTTTGGGATCATACCTTAAAATGAAGTGAAAATGGATGGATGGTACCAACCAGCAGGCTGGTGTTGGGTCACCGCCTGGAACTGGATCCATTTAATAATTAGAGCTGGGCACCCGACGACTCTCTACTCGAAGCTCAACGCTTTTTACTTGTTTAGATCTAACTCATAATCGAACTGAGTGGGTGAATCAATCTGAATAGATTTGACTTCGTCCAATCTGTACTCAAACTGAGTTGTTGAGTTCGAGTCACCCAGTAACTTGACTTGACTCGACCTAAAATCCAACTCGGTACTAACTCGACTCAATCTGAAATTCAATTTTACATATATATTTAAAAAAAAAAAAAAAAAAAAAAAAAAAAAAAAAAAAACTTAGATTTAACGTTTTAAATATGAGATGTGTGTAGCTGATGGAGAGGTGTCAATTCTAGCAAGTAAATTTAGGTTTTGAGTTATGAATTCAGCCTGTGGATACCTGCTACACCCAATTTGACTCGGTTCTGACTCAACTCGATTCGATACTTGTGACCAGTCAAACTCGAATGAGATTAGTCTAGGCTGGACCTGGACTCCGATGAGATCAAGCATGTTGAACTTGGTATGGAGTCAAATCAAGTTCTGGTCAGGCCTATTATAAAACTGGATCGAATAAGGTCAACCCTATCTCGATCCGACTAAAACTCAGTTCGGATCCGTGGTGTATGCCACGGCTGTGTTCGGATGGGACGCAGATTTCCTGAGAGAGGCTTTCCAACTAAGTTATTGCCCTGTGATGCTGGGCGGGACCAATGTGATGTTTGTGAGAAATCCATCTCGTCCATCTATTTGGAGACCTCATGTTAGGAAATGAGACAAAAAATGATGCGTATCTAGAACTCAAGTGGGCCATATGAGAGTAAACAATGGGGATTTAATGACCACTGTTAAAACAGTCGTAATGGCCACAAAAGCTTTGTGTCAGGTTAACTTTTCACTTTTCACTTCATCCCAGTGGGAATGAACTTATAAACAGTTTGAGTGGCATATAAACATCAAGGTGGAGCCAAGAAGGTTTCAGTGGTAGTTATTTCTTTCCCCAATTTTCCCTCTTGTGTGGCCCACTTGAGTTCTGTATCCACCTCATTTTTAATAGAATCTCTTAAAATGAGGTAAAAAACGGATGGACAGGATGAAATTCTCACAAACATCACGCTGGGACCCACCCAGCGCACGAACCTCTCGCGAAAAGCTTTTGCAGTGAATCGTCGTCGACATCTCGAGTTCTCGACATCGGGCGCGGTTTGGGTGCATCCCCGGATCACTGAGGTCAGTGCATCCCTAACTGTAGGGCCCACTTTGATTCATTTGTTTACATCCATACCGTCCATCCATTTTGACAGCTTATTTTAGGATATGATCCCAAAAGCCAAGCAGATCCAAAACTTAGTGGGCCCTACCACATGAAGCAGTCTTGATTGAATTCCCACCGTTGAAATTTTGGTGCAGGCCACTGGAATGTTTAATGCCATCCAAACAGTTGATAAGATCACTAAGACTTGGATGAAGAGAGCAAATATGAGCTTGATACAAAACTTTTGTGGCCCATAAGAAGTTTTTAACAGTCAATTACTATTGTTCCATATATTATAGTTCACCTAAGATTTGGAACCACTTCCTTTTTAGGATCATGCCCTAAAATCAAACATTAAGTCGAGTAGGCATTGCACGCCTGTCCAAGATTTGGAACCACTTCCTTTTTAAGATCATGCCCTAAAATCAAACATTAAGTCGAGTAGGCATTGGCATGCCTGTCCATTATAACCACACACAAAATCCAAATACAAACCATCAATCACAATTAGGGGTGTACACGGGTCGGGCTGAGTCGAACTGGCCTCAGCTCATCCAGGCCCCGTTCAACAGCCACACCAGGTTCGAACCCGAGCAGGCCTAGTCACCGGGCCAACATCTCCATCCCGAACCGGGCCTGGGCGAGTTCGGGCCGAGTTCGAACTTGAGTTCGAGCCATTTTCGAACCTTACAGCAAGTTCATGGGAAGGGCTTTGGTAGGTAATTCGTGTCCCATTAATTTACAAGGCCCTCGATCAACAGTTTAGATAGTTGAACTATAGACTCCACAAAAAATCTTCTGGCCTGGAACGTTCAATTCCTCCCGGTGACCATACTGCCCAAAAAAATGGGTGACTAGAGAATTTGTTTTAACCGTTTATTTGTTTTATACCTGTGGCCAACCTAAGGTGTTTACCAGCCTGATTTTCGAATCAGAAGATCTAATTAGTACATCCAACCGGATGGATCTAAGATTTCATTTTTCTAATCCATATTAAGACAAGAAATGTGGCACATGTGTTTCACATCTAGGCCAGTCCTTATTGGGTCCCACTTTGAACATCCAATGGCCCAAAAAATAAGATGATAGACTCACCATTAGTCATTATTGCTTTTCCAACCATTGATTCTTCTGGTAGAAATGTGGCCCAACTGATAAGTGGGAACTAGGGCTAGCCCACCTGATGACTAACCCAGATCTTGTACACATGACATTTTGCCATGTTGCAAATCATCTTCACAATCTTCATGAAGAAATGATTTAATACTCTTGCAGAGTGATGGATGAGACATGAGTAGTTAGAAATTACTTAGAAATTACATATGTGGCTTTAAACCTTTCAAATTACAAGAACTAGTTATATATATATATATATATATATATATATATATATATATATATATATATATATATATATATATATATATGAACCGGGCTTCGGACCGAGTTGGGCCAGGGCGAGTCGGGTTTTGGACCTAGTCGGGCCGAACTGGGAGGTATCCAAACTCGGCTTGAACTCAGTTTCGGGCCTAGAAAATTAGCCCGTCTGTAACACCCCGTGTTTTCAAGACCCGAGTATATGACTCGTTTCCCAAAAACCCGAGTGTTAACCTTAAAAGGATGGTCAAATTCGAGTTTTTTTTTTTTTTTTTTTTTTTATCAGAGTAAGCAAATGAACGTAGAATGAACAAGTAAGCATAAAGGAAAATTTGCATTATCATTTAAATATACAAGAAGTTGCCCATAATGACTTATACAAACCAATGGCTCCATTCTTACAATTCAAAATGAAATAACATTACATGTGAAACAAGGTATATTGCAACAATCTTGGGCTATGAAATCTGGTGGCAGCCCTTAGCAAATGCAATTATGCACCCCTGTCACCATAGCCTGCTCCTTACCAATATGAATGTGAACATCACCTGGGCCACCTGTACTACCTGTACAGTTGTATATTTGATGGATGAGTGGCCAACTCAGTGTGAATTCCCCTTAAGATTACACACCGCCGCATTAGGTAAGCATAGTTATAAAACAACAAGGCAATCAAAATAATACATGATGCAGTCTTTTTAAATGCATGGATGCGTGAATGCACATCGACCTGGGGATGCACATCCCGTCGGACTTGGGCTCGTCGCCCATGCAAATCATCGACCTGGGAAAATCATCCAGTCGGAACAGGAGTCGATAGTCGGTGGTCTGGGAGCTAGCGAAATGATACCCCAACAACTCTAGGGCACATGCTACAACATCCAGAATTAGCCACCCGTCATTGCCAATATGCCATGGATGCATGATTAGCCAAACTGTTATTAGTCCAATTGCAATCAGCCAATTTAGATAAGCTCAAGGTCACTATGGGGAGCGTATAGCCCAGCGTAGGCTGACAGCTCGGGCATAGTGTCCCATTACCACCATCCTCGGCTCATGAGACTACCACCTTAGGATGTTTAATGGAAAGTCGTTGACTAGTGGTCAATCATGTTACAACATATGGGGCTTACCATCATTTGGTTGCACGATATAAAACATCGAACCCATATAGGGCAAATACCAAAACAAACCACATAGGCAGATATCAAAATAAGCCACATGGGGCGAGTATCAAAATATGCCACATAAGGCGAATATCAAAACCATACGATAAAGACCATCCTTAAAAATTATTGGACACAACAACCCTGGATGGTAGGCCTACATCAATCATCCTTTTAGACCACCACTCAATAACCACCTAGTCGAAGGTCCATTATGATCACAACTAGTCAAGTTACATCCCAAGTATGGGTGTACATTCATATGTGGGAATTTTCCACCAATGTACCAGTTTAAGTTCCATAAGCAACCCATAAAAAAAGAAATCTACAAGTATGAGCAATTATACAGGATAATCATAAAGCATGTAACACAGTAATTCAATTTCCACCAGCTAACACATGTGATTATAAAGGGAGATATCAATTATGAATTTAAATAAAAACTATAACTTAAGCTAATGAGAAGATGAAAAGCTCAAGGGGAAGAATCATCACCTGTATAGTAGTGTTCGCGAACTTTTTCTGAGTCTCCTCGTGGCCCGGGGTTACTCAAGGAATCTCCTAAAAATTTACTTTCACGTTGGTCAGATATTGTTATGGCTTTGTACAAGAAGTTCAAAAGGATACAACAGCAAGGCCTTGAAGGTTTGCGTTTATCCAATCAAGGTGGTCTGTCAAGGCTCTAGCTCACCCTTACCGGTGGTTAGATAGGTCCCTACGTGTTTTGTTTTACACACAAGGAAATTCCTTCAATGGTTGTAAGTGTAATGCGCGTGTCCCGGTACACCACTGTTGATTGTCATGTGTAGCCCAGTGTTGTAGTTCATGTGTATTGGCATCTGCCTAAATGATCCCATCATTGTCCAGTATTTCCTGGCACCCATGGATGGTGTGGATAAATTGGATCTAACATAATCATCATATACAGGGTCCTTACAGGCTGCTGGCAACATTAGTCAGTTATGTAACTGGTGCGAGGTAAGTCAGTCAAGCACATCCACCGTCCCACACTATTGGATGCCATGGGCATTTACATATATCATAGTGGGGGTCCATGCCCATGACACATTGCCATAAGCACAGGCTCGACAAATGAATAGGCGGTCAGGATGGAACACATGCTCTTGGTGGGTCTATACACTAAAATATATCCCTACAAATGTATATCTTTATTTTAAAACGCCCAGAGACCAGACATTCCCTAATGGACGGCCTGTATGTAGCTCATCCATACCATGCGCTTGGAAGGAAGTGTATATATATAAAGGTGGGCCACGTCCAGACCTTGGACGGTCCGGATCTAACATAGGTATCAGGTGGGTCCCACCTGGACCACCTCATATGGCAAGTATGCATAATGTTATATCACCCTCTTACGTACTCTGTACATAATTGAATATTACATATCACATGCATCATATATGTATTTAGTTGGCATACATAACATGCATCATATATGTGTACATCACATGCATCACATATGTACTTAGTTAGCATACATCACATGCATCACATATGTACTTAGTTAGCATACATCACATGCACCCTTCATGTATCATTTCAACGTGGGTCCCACATGGGGCCCACCTCATGTATTTAACATCATATCACGCCATATGTACCTGATATATGTATATACATGTTACATATTCATGCACCTACTATATATTAACGTCATATGCATTGTATATATAAAAAAAAAGATTATTTCTTCCATGCATCTAATATCATGTCACATGGGTTCCACATGTGCCTAACATGCATATATACCATATATGTATATTACTTCAATGTGGGTTCCACATGGGGCCCACCACATATAGCATTGTATTTAGCAATATGCCATTTTCTGTAAACCCATGCAGTAGCCGTCCAACACTGCTTATCTATGGATGGCCAGGATGAGACAAGGAGATGCTGTTTTGAAATGGATGGACGGCCAGGATGAAATCCCTATACACTATGTTGCGTCAAGTAGGGGTATTTTATATAATATAATATTATTAAAGCTTGCATGTACGTACAGATGCATGCATACATGTTAGTATATATTATATATATATATATATATTTGTTTTTCTTTAAAGCCAGATGTCCAGAGCCTGGTCGTCAGTGACGGACGGCCTGGACGTCCATGTCATCAAGGTGGGGTCCACTTACGTGGCCCACTTGAACTCGTATAGGGCCCAACCTCTAGGCGGCTCACGTGTTTTAGGTAAGGCCCACCTGCATTTGTGCAGGGCCCACCAACATTTTTGGCAGAGCCCACAAGCAGCCCATCACGATTGCGACGTGCTGGCAGCCCTTTTCAACGTTCAAAAATGGCCTGAAATTCTGGTTTGATTTTCGGACTGATTTTAGGCTATTTTCCAGCAGTTGGCTGAGGCCCTCTGAAGGTTTGTTCCTCCTCCAAACGGGGCATGTCCCTAGGCCGAGTTTGGTCTTGTTTCAGTCAGATGAACGGCCCTGATGGTGGCCCTTCCCAGGGCCGTTTCCAGTTCGATTTCAGGCACATCAAAGGCCCTGTTTTCAGCCCAGGGATAGTTCGAGTTTGGCTGAGATGGGACGCCCCATCCAGAGGCTGATCTCAGCCCTGTTTACTGCCTGCTTTACTGGCCCAAACATGGCGTTCGTGAGAGAGAAAAAATAAAAATAAAAAAAAAAGAAGAAAGTGGGAGAGGAAGACCTGTTTCCTCCCTAGCAGAACCGACGCCCACACACCCCACTCTACCCTTGTTTCTCTCTTTTTCTTTCTTTCCTTCCCTTTCCTTTCTGTGTGGGAATCAAGAGAGTTGAGGTGTCATTTATAGGCAAGGGAGAGGAAAGCGGATGGTAGGTAATAATGCGGCCTCGGGAGACAGCGGCTGCGTCGCCGTCCCCCCAACCTAAAAAAAAGAGAAGCTTCAGGCGTTCTGCCAAGCCTCATGATGAGGGAATGGACGGTCCATATTCGTCTCACTTGTTCCTATGAGTGGGTCCAAGATCTTATACGGTTTTTCTCAGTGGGTCTACGTGACTAAAATGAACGGATTGGATCGTCCGGAAAGTTCCCTGGATGGCCCACTTTGGGCCCCGAAGTTTGTTAGTTTCAAATTTTAAAATGGGCGGGAACCCACATCTTTTGCAAATAAGCATCGGTCAATGGCCTGTTGACCACGGCTAGATCCAGTGCACGTCGTGCACATTACTTACAAGGTGTATATGCACCATGTGAGGCCCTATGTGTGCTGGTGGTGACTCATCCATCTCGTTCAATCACTCCATGGGTCCTATTAGGGCGTCCCGGCCCACTTGGACCGTTGATGAGGCCCAGGTGGGCCGTAGGGGTCGATTCCTAGCTCCAACGGTGGTTTACCATTGACCTGAGGGTCGGATCATTTTGAAATTGAATGTCAGTGGTTAAAAGGGCCCTAAGAATTTATTTAGATGATTAGGATCCCTGTTTTATGAATTTAGAATAATAAATATTATTTTTAGAATAATTTCAACATTTATCTTTATTATTATTTTTATTATCATCATTATTTTTGGATTTAAAATTGTAGGGTCTCATTTTAAGGTGGTCATGTAGACATGTGGGCTGCAAAAGGATTTAATTAAAATCTCTAATAGTTGGCTACATGTCTTTGAAATCCTATGGTCTGTTGGCCTATATATAAATCCAATGGTTGGATTGACCTTGATCCGACTATCGATGGTCTTAAGAGTTTCTAAATCATGTAACCACTTGGTGGGTTCCGTCTAATGATATATTATGGGTCTAATGGGCGGATCAGATCCTCTTCTTGATCAGTGAAAGTGTAACATGGGTGTGATGGACACGACGAATGGTGGATCTTGTGTCTGATCTCTAACTTACGATTAAGGTTCTAAAAAAAATAAGATTTATTTATTTATTTATTTACTTATTTATTTAAGTTCAAGGTCAATATAATCTTGTTGCGATAGTCAAATGGATAAATCGACCTCAAGTCTTATTATTGCGTCATGAGTTTTCATAATCCAAAATCGGATGTTTGAAGGGTCATTAGGGATACAGGATAGATTGAACTTAGATCTTAGAAGTCTGGTTGTCATAGTCAAAGTCAACGGCTAAAATATATTGAGGGCGATTGCTCAAGTAAGCTAGGTTGGCGCTCATACTAAGTTAGGTTATACGGTAACACCCGAGTACTGAAAGTACGGGGTGTTACACCGTCCTAACCCGAACTCAGTTCCGGGTTAGGCCGAGTCGGGCTTTTTCGGGCCGGGTCGAGCGAGCTAACCGGGCTAGCCCGGTTTGTGTACACCCCTAATCACTATATAGCCTTGTTTGATTGAATTAACACAGCATCTATGATTAGCTTTGTGCAGGACCCACCATGGTATTTATATGCCATTTAACCCATTCATAAGATGTCCCTAATCAAGAAGTAAGGATTACCTAAAAATCAAAATATTATAAAAATCACGTGGGGGCATAATCACGAGATTTAGATGCTTTTCATAAGGGTGGAAAGATGTTTTTTTATAACTTTAAGAGTGAAAGGTACAGGATACCTGACTTTTGGTATAAGGTTGCCAAACGAGCACTGTACAGGTGGATTTCATATACTTCAAAATTTTCTTTTCCACATAAGAGGAAACCTGGTAATTACTGCAGAGACTGAAATCGCATCGAAGGGTCCAGCTAGACCAATGGTTTCAGTCCAACGAGTAGGTTTCCTGGTCACTTTCAGCGACGAAAATTACAGAGGAGCTGCATGGAACTTCCGTAATGCAGACTGGGAATAGTCGTAACAACAGCAGTCCACAAATGTAAGGACTTTAATGGAGCGGAGCTTAGTGGGTGTTACCATTACCGTGGGGCCCACCTTGATGATGTGTTATATATCTACGCTGTACATCCGTTTTTTCAGCCCATTTTAGTATGCGGTTCTAAAAATTAAGCAGATCCAAATCTCACGTGGACCACACCATAGGAAACAGTGGTTATTGAACAGCCACCATCAAAAACTTCCCAGGCCCACCGTAAGAAGACATTTGCCATCCAACTCCTTGATAACTTCAACCATACCTGGATGAAAGGAAATACAAAGATCAGATTCATCCAAAACTTTTGTGACTTATAAAAAGTTTTAATGGTCATTCACCACCTTTTCCATTGGTGTGGTCCACATGAGTTTTGGATCTGCTTAAAATTTGGAATAATTTCCTAAAATGATCCAAAGAAATTGATTGGCGGCATGGATATACAAAAAAATTAATCAAGGTGAGCCACACACAGTAAGGGTAAGGTAACACCTAATCTGCTCCACTGTCGCCAATTCCTTTGGAAAAAGGATTTCACCAAAGAGGGCAATAGGCCTTGATGGCCCGCACAACATCGTAAGGCCTCCGGCCAGGCCTGACATTGCTCCAGCACAACGAACCCAAAAGAGATTCCATTCGGCCCGAGCCTTACTCAACTAGCTCAAAAATTCATCAAATCCCAAATTCCCACTTGATAATCCCAATCCATCTTTTGATAAGTGGGCCACAGATGCACAAGTAAATAAATATTTAGAAAAATGAAACTACTGGGCTACTTCTACACGAGAAAAATGAAACTACTGGGCTACTTCTACACGAGGTCGAATGGGCCTAACAAGGCTAAAATGATATGAGCGCTAACTACCAAGCCGAAGCCCGGCCCATGGGCCAGCTAATGGTTAAAGGTGGGTCGCCGGCCCTTGCTGCGGCTAAGTTTCGCACATACGTTGCTTTGTCACGAAGTTTAGACTTTTCTAGTTCGAACCAAAGCGAAAACACGATGTTTATACCTTTCTCGGACACGTGTCATTCATGGGACAGATCCGAGCGCTCCATCAATCAGGCCAATGGTTGATATTGTCAGACCAAATTTCCACAGCTCACGTTGGTAACACGCGTGCGTACAAAAAACAATTGAATGATTTAGCAAAGGATAGACGATTATCCACATTTTTTTTTTAATGGGAATGTCTGGACCACTTCTTGGATGGGACAGATCTTTAAAATAATTTGCATCCACTGGGGGCCCGTTTGATGAGCGTCCCAGATCTCATACGTGTTCATCTCATTCACGTGTAAAGTATGCGTGTTTTCCGCGTCATGGCTGCCAACAAGATTCCTTCGTCGTGCTTCGCGTCTCTTCGCGCCTCTTCCAAGCGGAGTAATCTCAATGAACTTTCGAGAAAGTCCTCGTAAATGTTATTCTTAGTATAGCTATCATCCTACCCTCAATGATGGAGGAATTTACTAAAAAGACATTACGCAACAATGTCGTTTGACCAGAAGAGCTAGCGTGTGTTTGACCACTGCCCTGCAGCGCTAACAACATAGTAATTATTTACTTGAAGAAGAATAAGTAATTCTTATCCGTGCCAGCCTTTTACGTTGACAGCTTCCGGGTTTAAAAGGTAAGAGGGAAAACACGAAATCAGTAAGGTCCACCGAAAAGCACGTGTTTGATCCATCTCGCCCATCTGTTTTACTAGCTGGTTTTAGGGCATGAGCTAGAAAATGAGGTGAACCCAAAGCACAAGTGGACCACACCACATAAAAGAGGAAAATTGAATGCCTATCGTGGAAAACAACACAAGTGAACCACACTACCGGAAATATGGAAATTGAATGTTTATCATTGAAAAGTTCGGAGGCCTTATAAGTTTGGGATCAAGCTAATATTTATGTTTTCCTTTCATCCACGCCGTGTCTTTGGATACAAGTTGTTTAATGTTCTAAACACTTATTTTTTAAATTCTGGACCACAAGAATTATTTGTTTGGATCCGTATCTTTTTACCTGTAATAAATATCGGTGTTTATCCTGATTTCGTTCTCTTGTTACCAGTTGTGTGATCTAATGAATAAGTTTGATGATAGATAAGTAGGCCTTAGAAAGGTTTTCACTTTCACCATTGGATGCTATTATCTCCATGTTCCCTGTAGGACGGTCCACTAGAATTTATAATCTACCTCATTTATATGCTTAAGCCCGAAAATGAACCGATAAAATAGATGAACTACCTGAGTCATATGCATTATGGTGGGACCTACGAATTTTACACTTGCAATCCCTGACCCTTTTTGTTGTATGTGATTCTTGTTTTTTGAGGCATAATTATTTAGTCATTTTCTTCTCTTCCAAACTGCAGTAAAAAGTCATTATCATTGGTCTTACACCATTTATCATGAAAAAAAGAAAAAATAAATGCACCCTTATACCAAGAAAACCTAATAACTGTAGTAAAATCATTTCTTCATAGCAGAGAGAGAGAGAGAGTTGACGTGGGTATCACTGTGTTTGCATGACATATGTTCCCTCCATCACACCGTTCCCCTCAATGTCGCCTGGGCCCTCAAAATAAGCTGCGCCACACCAAAGGAAAAAGTGAAAAATCACTCCTAAAACTTCTATATTTACTTATTATGGCCCATTGAATTTGTTATTTGGCTAGCTAATTTTTCATCTCCTAGCCTAACATCAAAGGACACACTTCATGGATTGGGTGAATTTGATGATCACATCATGGTAGGGGCCACAAAGGTCATCTACACCATTAAAAAACTTATCATAGAGTCTAACATGCGGATTTCTTTGTAAAATTAATGGGAATGATCACATGGACTTTGGATTTCCCTGGATGTTCTGTTAGAGTCTATCAAAGGTATACCCAGTGCAATGTGTGCATGACATCCAATCCATCCATTTCACTCCCAAAGTCATGACAATCCACAACTCAAGCGGCCACATCATAGGAAAATGATTGGGAAGGGATGGTTTCCCTTGGTTGCTCTAGGGTCCACTCGAGCATGGATGAGTGAGTTTGGACGGTATGTCACAGCACAACGGGCATTCTGTCCTAGTATAGATGAATTACTTTGTTCTACTATTAGTTATCTGTCAAGCACCCCATCTAGAAAAACACACGAGTCTTAAAGCTCAGTTGGAATGCATTAGAACTCAAATCATAAATCAAGTAATTTTGAATCTTCTGTTGTGTCCAACCGATTATAATTAGAATGTATAAGAATCCAATAACAGAAATGCATTGAAATTCTATAATATATCCATAAGAACTTAAATTTGATTACTAAATTACTTTTAATATAAAATTAGTATCCATATGTAATATTTGACAAAATGATTATAGTAAGCTCATTGAAATATTACTTTGACAAGAAATGATAAAATTCCAAAACTTGGGTAGGTAATAAGCAAAAGAAACACAAAGCGAGCTGCTTACTAATGTTTTTTAACCATTAATTTATATGATTAATGTTTGGATAATTTGGATCATACTATTGATATAGTTTTAGTGATGTGACCAATAATATGTTGTTTTGGAGTATCATTAGCATGTTATGTGTACATTAAATTACTTGCTTAGCAATACTTTCATCATTTGGTTGACTCTCATGCTTTTGAAAAATGAGCTAAAAAAGACATTTCACATCAAATTTTAAAACAAGCCAAAGTAAAATTTTAAAATACACTAAAATTATGTATTTCATCATCTTTCGATTCTATTTACCGCGGAATCCAGGTTGCCAAATGACTTTTGAAATTTGAATGCACTCAATATATTTATATAGGTATTGCAAAACAACCCCTTCTACGCATTAGGAACATTAACAAGTGAAGGCATACAATGTACCTATAGATTAATACAGGCATACTGGGCATATATAGCTTACTTAAAGATGCATGGGGTCACTGATGGAACTCTTAAACATGTATGGTTGTACATGCGACGTAAATGGCATATGTTCATATGGGTATTGGCATATTTATGCACTAGATGTTATCGAATGGTTATGAACCCAAGCTCAAGTTCAGAAGTTTCTAATCCCTACTACCTTTTTTCTCTCTTAAAAAAGGATGGAGAGGGATTCACTTATATCAGGTTATAAGAATCCTTCAAACCCAAGCTTTGTGGAGCCCACAATAATGTCTATGTTATATTCACTTTGTCACCATTGGTGTGTGCAATTGAAACTTTACTAACATCGTTGGTTGATCTAGCCATGCGATTTGAAGTTCTTGATTCTGCAATTTAAATGAAGTTTTTACTTCATTGATATCTTCAGCTTATTTTAGTAGATAAACCCAAACATGAATTAGATCCAAAACTTAAGTGGGCCATATGTCCATCATTAAAACCTTCCTAATCTACCATAATGTTTGTGTCATCTAACCTTAAACTTTCTTAGTACTAAGAAAGTTTCAACACAGTTTTATGTTCTTGAATTTCAAATTTGTTCATTTTTGAGACAAGGTCCTAACATATTTTGGAGCAAGCGATGGATGAAATACATATGCATACAACATTGTTGGCCACACACAGCTATGGAATTGAAACCGGCTCGTGGTGTGGGTGGTGACCCCAACACAAGCCAACTAGTTGGTGTCAAAGCTGTGGAACCACCATAATATTCATGTTTTATCCATGCTGTTCATATATTTCCTAGCTTATTTTAAGGCATGAATCCAAAAGTAATGTAAATCCAAAGTAAGAATATGTTTACAGATACTTAGATGAAGGGAAAATACAATATCAACTTAATTCATAATTCTGTGGCCCTAAAAAACATTTCAACAATAAGTGTTCAATCTCCATTCTTTCTTGTGGCCGGTTCAGTTCAGATGTGGATCTATTTTATTTATGGACTCATGCCTTAAAATGAGACGGTAGGGACAAAAAACATATGGTGGGTCTTAAAGAGCTTTGACATCAGCTAACTGGCTTGTGTTGGGTCATCAGCCAAACCGTGTTCGAAACCGTCGGGGAAGTGTTAATCGGTTTACTCAGGTTACCACCTTAGGCAGCCACGTCATACGATGGAATCCAACGGTGAGAAGCCATCCACGTATGGTATTTGATGACGTGGCACCGCATCCTTTAAAAACCAACGGGATCGATCAACGGAAAATAAAAGAGAGTGGTAGTCTGGTAAATAATCAAGGAATGAGGGTTAAAAAGGAACATATAATATGCCCCGCAATCCGGATTCCAGTAAGGAAGCCACCGCGAATGGGGCTATCTAGTCCCTATATATTCCCCTCCTTCGCTCTCTCCGTCTACGTTTTCAACTGTTTTGGGTTTTTTCACGCTTTTGCAGTCGTCGCGAATCTCCGAAATCTCCATTCCCTCGTTTCTCTCTAAGATGGAGTCCTTTTCCTCATTTTTTCAAGCGCAATCTTCTTCCGCCAGCGGCTGGAGCTCCGAATCTTTGAAGAATTTCAGGCAGATCTCTCCGGCCGTGCAGAACCATCTCAAACAGGTGAGTTTCTCTCGAAATCCTTAATTTTCCTCGCCGATCGGTTCTCTTCTGGCGATTTTCTTCCAGAATCCCTTCCATCTGGTTGCGATCTTAATTTTACCGGCAGATCGCCCTTTTTTTTTTTTGGGCGATTTCTAGCGCCAGATCCGTTTTATTCTCTGCAACCATGTTTCGCTTCCGTGTCTGGAAATCTTTTGTCATTTGTTATTTTTTCGCTCGACTCTTGCAATGATCTTTCGGTCTTTCTGTTGCCCTCTCAAATCGGTTGGCTGATTTGCTGGACTTTTGCTGCTTTTTTTTTTTTTTTCTCTTTTCTCTTTCTTTTCTTAGCGGCTTGTTCTTTTTCACATGATCTTACTTTCCATGGATGGATTCCGTCCTTTCTGATGATTTGTTTTGCCGGTTATGTGTAATTTATGGACGCCATTATTTTGATAGAGAATGGTTTGATCATCTTGTTGCAAAAATAATTTGTTTGAGCGCTGTTGTTTTGGATCGTGAAGCTTCCCAGAACCTTCGTTTTGCTGTGTTAGATATGGTTGTTCTTTGTGTATAGATTCTGATATTTAGGGTTTTTATTTTTGCTTTGCAGGTTTATTTTACACTATGTTGTGCTCTGGTGGCTTCGGCAGTAGGAGCTTACTTGCACATCCTTTGGAACATCGGGGGGTTCCTCACAACCCTTGGGTGCATGGGAAGCATTATCTGGCTTCTGTCCTCGCCTGTGTATGAAGAGGTATTCTATTATACTTCTTTCATCGTGTTTTCTCGGTTCTTCTCATTGTCTGTGTGTTTTTATTTTAAAATTTCTATTCTTGTAATCTTGGACCTTTGAATTTATAATTTCTTTTTGAATTGTTATCTGGAACAGCAAAAGAGAGTTGGTCTTCTGATGGCAGCCTCTCTGTTTGAAGGGGCTTCTGTGGGTCCTTTGGTCGATTTCGTGATTAAGTTCGACCCAAGGTGAGCATGATTTCATTCGTTGCTTCATTTGCCTGTTGTTTCATCAATCTCAACCAATTTCCTTTGTTTGCTAATACAACTTATTCACTGGAAAGGAAAACAAATCAATTCTTATTGTTCCTGGAAGGCTAGTGAATTTGTTGGACAAATGAAATTATGGCCAAATTGTTCATTTGACTGAATTTACGAGTATTGATGATCATGGGTTTGTTTTCCTTGTGTTAGCTTAGGACACCATGCCATATAATTCTCGTTTAGAGCAATGCCACATGACTCTTGCATGAGAATTAGTAGTACTATCCACGGCGCCTGTTGCAAACAACTGTTACATTACTCAGTAGGTTTTTGTATATATGCAACACTAGATTTTAATATTTAAGAGAGTGATTATAAAATTCTGAGTTCCTCTATTCCAGTTTCTGTAGCTTCTTTACTAATTCTTCGAGTCTACCTAGCATCATTAACCCTTTTGTTGGGTAATTTTGAGGTTCTGAACCATACTACAAAGGGTTCTCTCTTTTATGCCATGTTCGTGAAAAAGAAAAGTATTCCTTCAGCTTGTCATTTCTTGCATTCAATTATTAGTTCAAATGTAACTCCCTAGTGCGCCAGAAATGTGCCTGGTTCTTCCAGTCCACAACAACTTCTCAGCTACTGAAGGAATGTGTTGGCAATGATGTTGGGGCTGGCACACGCTCATTTTACTTCTTCTGGTCCTTGTAGTTGATGGAGATGCATTTTGTGCTCTGTTCTCCATCTGTTCTTGAGGCATCCCATAACCCCATTAAATGCCTCTGTGATGCTGTTGGGTTTCCTGCCTTGGTTGCTTCATGCCCTTCTGCTAGCAGTCAACATCTACTGATTACTAGGTCTGGTTGAGTCCAGTTCTCGCATCACGCACCGATGCTTCTGTTCTCCTGTTCAGTCCTTTCACATTTGAGGTCCTAGTAGGATGATGTTGTTTCAGATTTTATTATTTTGTGACTACATATTTTCTGGTGAGGGGAAGGAAAATACCAGCATGGGGTTGGGTCCGATAGGGGGAAGGATTGATAATGCACTCATTTCCAAATATCTTTCTATCCGACCATTTAGGTGGGAACTTAAGCCGATCTTCTGTATTGTCTGTATTACCCTCTCTCCTCGCCAACTGTTGCCTAAGTTGATGCCACAACAAATGGCGACAAAGTTGTGACAATGTGATTTGTCTTGTGTTTTGCTATGCATTCTCCTGGAATGCAGTACTTGCATTTGCTACTTAAACACAAAATAATAAATAAATAGATAAAAATAAAGAAGAAGATATTATGGGAGGGCTTTCCTTGCTCAAGCAATTTGCTTGAAGGGCTTTTCCTTGATGATGTAAACTTCATGTCTGCATGAATTGCTAGCTGCGAGACATTTTCTTGGACACATGCATAAAGTCATGCTGTCAATGGTGCTGTTGATTAAGGGATGTTTAGATTAAGTTGACACCTGGTAAATACCTTTAAAAGAGTAAGCATTTCAATTACAGCCCTCTGACATGGTATGTCAGCGGACTTTTGACTTTTAAAGGTCTGTGTTTGGAAGAACTGCTTTTGATTAGACAGAAAGTGTGTTTGGGTGCATTCAAACCAAACGATAGACATCTCCACATATATGGGCCCCACCATGATGTATGTGTTTATACCCACGCTGTCCATCCATTTTGCCTGCTCATTTTAGGGCATGAGAAAAATTGAGGCAGATCCAAATCTCAGGTGGACCCCCCGGGTCATAGGAAAAAGTGGTCATCGAACGCCCACCATTAAAAACTTCATGGAGGCCATAAAAGCTTTGGATCAAGCTGATATTTGTTTTTCCCTTCATTCAGGTCTCTGTGACCTAATCAACAGGTTGGATGGCAATAAACATTACAGTGGGCCCTAGGAAGTTTTAATGGTGGGCATTCAATCATCACTGTTTCCTGTGGTGTGGTCCACCTGAGATTCAGATTTGCCCCATTTTTTGGGCTCCCATTTTTAAAATGAGCTGGTAAAATGATTTGACGGTGGATAAAACTCAATACATTATGGTGGGGCTTGCAGAACACTGATTAGTACGGAGTCTGTGAAGGAACCTGTATTTCACTTGGGATAAGTTGTGAGATGTGCTGGAAATTTTTGATAATTCGAATGGTGGAATACTGCCTTTATCCAAAGTGGTTAATGTAATTAAAACCATGAAAATACATGTAATTACCGTGCTGTAAGTTAATCCAAACAGGCCCGAACTCTTTGATAATTAATTTTGAGCTGTCGATTAACTCTTTGTTATATTAATAAAATTAATTATCAAAAAATTATTATTGTTATTAGCTGTTGTTTCTCTGTTTGCTGGTTTTTGCTGCTTGGCCATCTTTGTTGGTCTCCTTTTACGGCTCTATCTAGAGGTGGGCACCGGATGACTCGATCCGGCTAACTCGACTCGTCTGACTCGTTCCGATCCTACTCGACCCGAACCGAATGGGTGAGTCGGTCTGAACGAGTAGGCTTTGCGCAATCCGAACTCAAACCGAGTCGAGTTTGAGTTACCTAGTAACTCGACCCAACTTGACCCGAAACTCAATTTGGTTAGACCCGACTTGATCCGAACCCGACTCTCTAACCTTACTCGTTGCACCCTACGTCCCTACCCCAACCCGATCCCAAAATCTCTCTCTCCCTCCCTCATCCTCCTCATCTTCCAAGCCCAGCAACCACCTACCACCATCACCCTCTCTCCTTTCCTCCTCTCTCTCCTCTCCACTCTCTCGGTATCTCCCTCCCTCTTCTCTCAATCTGACTCGGTGCCAACTCGACCTGACTCAGTACTTTTGACTAGATCGGACTCGGTCCGGATCAGTCCAGGCCAGACCGGACTTGGATCGAGTCAAGCATGCTGGACTCGGTATCGAGTTGGATCGAGTTCGGGTCAGGCCTATTTCAATACCGGATCGAGTCGAGTCAGCCCTAACTCGGTCCGACTTGACTCATGCCCAGCTCTAGATCTATCGATGTGTCTTAGACGTTGGGATTTGATGAGTGGCCCTGGATGCCATGTCATTAGAAAAATCTAACATTAATTGTCTTTGTTTTGTTCTGAAATTGCAGCATCCTTGTGAGTGCATTTGTGGGGACAGCTGTGGCTTTTGGATGTTTCTCAGCAGCAGCCGCTGTGGCGAGGCGCCGGGAGTACCTTTACCTTGGAGGACTTCTCTCTTCTGGTGTTTCAATCCTCTTGTGGCTGCACTTTGCTTCCTCCATTTTTGGTGGTTCCACAGCCATGTTCAAGTTTGAGGTGAGGATATCCAATCTCAATTCAAACTAATTGATTGCGCAAATTTTGAAGAATTTGTATCATATGTTTAGAACTTATCCATGGCCAAATACCATCTATCCCTATTCTATTTCCCGTTTCCATATTATATGCTGGGGCTGATAAGTCTGAACCTCTCTCTCTCTCTCTCTCTCTCTCTCTCTCTCCTCTCTCTCTCTCTCTCTCTCTCTCTCTCTCTCTCTCTCTCTCTCTGTTTTCAAAATTGCAGCTTTATTTCGGGCTATTGGTATTCCTGGGGTACATGGTGGTGGACACCCAGGAGATCATCGAGAAGGCCCACCTTGGTGATATGGACTATGTGAAGCATGCCTTGACCCTATTCACTGACTTTGTTGCTGTCTTTGTCCGGATCCTCATCATCATGGTGAGTTTTCCATATTAAACATTCTTGTTGTTATCGTTATGTGATTGTTTTGAGTAAGGCACATCGAATTAAAGGCAATATATAATTTATGGGAGTTTGGGTAGTTTAAAAGATTTAATATTTATTTATACCTTTTGTCAATGCAGACAAAGAATGCAGTGGACAAGTCTGAGAAGGAGAAGAAGAAAAGAAGGAACTTTTGAGTTCTGCTGCATCCTATCTCTATATATAGGATAGGACACATATGTTACCCAATTGTTTCTTGTTAGGCCTTGCCTTTCCCCTTCACAAGTAGAGAACCTTGTTACATTTTGCCAAAAGAAGTGTTTTAGTTTTCGTGCATACTGTTTGATTACATATAGGATTCTCTATCAGCATACTGTTTGATTACATAGGATTCTCTATCAACATGTATGCGGGATTATGTGGTGTCTATTCAGTTCAAACCCCAGATGGGATGTAAATTTCAGTGACACTTTTGTGACTCGTTTGTATAGTGTTGGTGGTGGGTTCCCTTCCAAATTTCCCTTGGGTATATATATTATGCTAAGGATTTCATGCAGTCTGCTCTAGTGTGCCCTGCACGCAAGAAATAAGGTTTGAGAGTATTGTTGTATTATGTCGATACTATATGGTTTTCTCGGAGTGGGTGATTGGGTCAGTGTGGGCCAGAAATGGGATGATAAGACCTGGTTTTGGTGGTGAATGATATGTGGTGCACCAAGACCATTTTTCAATCCTTGCTGGTAACATGTCCAAGTGGTCCGTTGTTTAACAGCAGTCCCCTGGAAATAGAGGAATGATAGCAATGGATGAATTGAGCGCAGTGGCAGTGTGGTGGTTGATAATGATACGCTAGCACCACCCATGGTTTACCCGTGGCTTGCGTTGATGTACTGCAGATACGACAGATTGGTTTGACAGTAGTCCTGTGGATATTCACCGAGAGTAATTTGGATGGGCACAGACTAAGCTACCATACCACGAAAATAATCAAAATTATGGTAGCTTAGTACTTGGGGGCAACATTTCTACGTGACTCGCACTTAATTTTTCTTCATAAATATGATGATGCTGGGCGCTTATTAGTGCCTGCGTATCTGCCAGCACTAACCGCGCCATGCTGGCTTTCCAGTTGGACTGGTGTTGGGGGACAGTTCTGTTTGGGGACCCTATCGTAAAGCTCAATGGTCGAGCTATGACCCTATTGTGCTGCAAGGTGGTGGTGCTGAGGTAACCGTTGATTTAATGCCGTACCATAGTCCTAATGCCTTGAGAACAGTTCTGACTCGAATTTTCAGTTCCACAAACCCAGGTCAGGTTGCATCACCTTGTATCAGACTATTTCGGGTTTAATATGAGTCAGCCAATACAGCTGCATTGTTTATGGATGATAGGCAACTTGTGGAGTCTTTCAACGGCAACAAGATTTTTTTAGGGATGATACATTGACAATCATCTTTTGACTGTCCTAACTCCCCCTTGCCCGAAAGTCAAATGCATGGGGTGCCATTTATAGATTGTTGTGCATCCTGGCACTCCAATCCACATTAAAAACAACAAAAACATAGTAAATTCACAATAAAATCAACGGAAGAAGAGTATCTTTGAGATCATTATACAACTCAAGCAAATCACAATAGTCAGGATTCTCTCCATGCAAAATAGGTAATGGAACATGTTTGGACAATGGATTTAATCCAAAATATCATTAGCTTCCTGTGGACATCATTGAGGCAGCGAGAGAAGTAAAAGCACCTTGTATCGGTCTTAAGTTTTCAGTTCACCCATTGGGCTCTCATCTGCATGAACCTTAGAGATGCCCATCTGGGATATTTTTGGGGCATGGTTCATTCACAGTGGGATGCAAAATTCCCCAGGTCTGGATTACCAGACCACGATATCCCTCCTTAGAAAAACCCAAGTATATTGTGCAAAGCCTCTTCTTGTTGCTTCTCTTGCAGGTCTCGTCTTGGAAAGAGCCTCTCAGATCTGCATTTTGAGAGAGAATTAATCCCATATTGGCAAAAAATTCCAGAGGATTAATGCAAGGTGCAATATGGATTTCCTGCTTAGTATACTGTTATCCAATTCAATTCCATTCCTCTACAGTCCCGTGTTCAGCTCTCATGACCACACTGAAAAATCTCGTTCTCACTAATTTCTCTGAAGATTTGTCAGATTTTGAGGTTTTTCCCATGATATTGCTGGGACAAGTTTGCTTATATATATATATATATATATATATGCTCACCTGCACACCGCATAGTGCATACGTGTCATGGGCACAAAATCTGAACGGTCCATGTGATGCGGCACCCCATGAAACCCTCAGGCCCAACTTTCAACCTGATCCAAAACTCGTATGGGCCATAGTAAAAAAGGGCAAATCAAGGGAGGAAAATGTTTCCTTTTGCCATGGCCAACCAAAGTTTTGGATCGGGGTAAAAGTTAGGCCCTGGGGATTTCATGGGGTGAAGCATCATGTGGACCGTTCAGATTTTGTGGTCATATCACTATATAATGAGTAACGCATTTTTTAATAGTTAAAATCTGCCAGTATTTTGAAAATAGAATGGTAAGATCGTGATAATATTGTCTAGCATATTTTTGCGAATATCTCATAAATTTTGCTACACTACTTATGACAGAACTGTTACTAGGCATGTCCCGTGATAGTAGACCCTTCATTCATATGAAGCCACCTCTTCATCCAAACTTGCAGACTTTTTGTTTTTTTTTTTCCAGAACCAATAAAAGATGCTTGGTAAGAATTGGTGTCCAAGAGCCAGAAAAGTTTCAGTTTGAATCAGAAAAACGCATAAGTTGCAGACTGTTGTGATAGGATTGACAGTTAAATAGTTTGGACCCAAACAACTACGTGGAGTCCAAGAGAGGAAGAGATGGATGATTTGGTTAGGCTTCGGAAGCACCTTGCCGCGGCATAAGTATCTGGGCGAAGAGATGGATATAATCTAAAAGAGCCACAAAATCGTCAACTTCCTCGTCATGAAGAAATTGCTTACAAGGGGATTCCCAAACTACCACCACCAATGCGGGACGAGCAATCCACCACCACTATAGAAGGATCTGGAGCCAAGCAGAAAATGGTAGGGAACTCAACATTCAAAGAAGAGGTCCCCACAGACGCATCTTCTCAAAACCAGATTTACACACCATTCCCCAACAAGAAACCATTCCCTTCCAAAAAAGGGGACTTCATGGAAGAGACTCCTTTCCACAAGGCTGATGCTCTATATGCTAATGAGTCCCTTGTCCACCAACCCCCATCTGAGCATCATATTTACTTTTAACTACATCTTTTCAAAGTGCCCTTTCTTCCTCCCCAAACCTCCAAAGTCACTTTCTAAGCAAATACAACATTCATGGATTTTAGATCCTTGCTAGCTCCTCCCATTTCATAGGATTTGCAAGCCTTGTCCCAACTCACTAGAGATGGAATTTCTTCTCATCTTCCGCCCCATGCCATAAGAATCCCATCGAAGCTTCTTAAGCTTGGAAAGCACCCAAACTGGACATTTAAAGAGTGCATAAAGTAGAGGGGAAGGTTAAATAAGGCTCGCTTTAATATGCGTGATAGGGCCACCAAGCCAGAGATATCAACTTTTCTATCTCGCAAGCCTCCTCTCGAACCTCTCCACCACCACTTTTTATCCTAAAGGCATTTAGCTGATTTTCCCATAGAAAGAGCAACCCCACAAACAAAGCCAGAAGCACTCTAGTTGCACACCCAAAAAACATCAGCTAACCGCTCTACCTCATCCACCTCCATCCGCGCCCCATGCATCTTGCTCTTAGCGATATTAACTTTGGGCCTGAAACCACCTTGAACCACTGGACTATAGTTCTGAACTTGTCTGCCATTTCAGGAGTCACATCACAAAATAAGAGGGCGTCGTCTGCAAATTGCAAGTAAGAAACGGGAGAAGGCAGCCTATCCACTTTGAACCCACTAATGAAGTCCTCCTGTCCCTTAGCAAGCATTCTCCCCATCGCCTCAACCACCATAAGAAAAAGACGTGGAGATGAGAGGGTCCCATGATGAAAGTCCTTAGAGCCTTTAAAAAAGCCTTTTGGAGAGCCACTAAGAAGAACCGAGAAGCGCCGCTCCCACATACTCCTGTATCCACTTCCTCCATTTCATCCCACTCCCCATCCAAAGTATCATATAATCAAGAAAACTCCATTCTATGTGATCTTCAGCTTTCTCAATATCCAACTTGCATATGATTCCTTTAGCTCCCCCTCAATGCCTAGAGTCGAGGCACTCATGTACAATTCTCATGTTTAGTTTATCTTGGTAAAATCATAACGAGGGTGCTTTTACATCACTTCAATGTCAAATCTTTGAAAAAAATATACTGATGTGCGTGTTTGGACAGGAGACATTGCAATGCAATGTAAAATTGTAATGATTATGAATTACAATACCTGTCTCCTAATACATCTGCATTTGATTACCAAATCACCTACTTAATCAATCGTGCTAGTTTGGTAAATGATGGCGCTTTTACAGTACATTACTGATGTAATTCCCAATCTAAACAGGCCCTAAATATTTGTAACTATTTTAAATATATTTAATTTAATTATTAAATAACGGGTCGAGTCGAGTGAATACTAGATCAAGCCTTTGAGTAGACTGAGTTAGAGATTAAGCCAATTTTCCTGGTTTGTAAACTTGCTCCCAGCTACTGGGATGAATCAACTGAATTTCTTTTGAACTCAGAATTAAATAGCTGCTACGACTAGGCACATATCAAGTCATGAGTAATTCCACTTCACTTGTGTTCTCCAAAACATATTGTGTGAGGATCTGCCACCATTTAATAAGACATTCCAAAACAATTTTCTCGTTCACTTATCTCCAAACATAGGTATATTTAACAGAATGCTTCCCACCATACTTTCATGCAAAGGAGTTATGTTGGACACACTGTTATTCCTATCATCGATCCAAACAGTCTGGTGCCTCCAACCAACTATTCATGTCACGACGACAAAGAATCGCACTCAATGGTTTGAGAATTGGATAACCCACATAGGTTATTGCATAAAAATTCTAATCACTAAATAGACAATCCATCCTAGGGAACCTGCCAACCCCCACCTTGAATTGCTTATATCTCTCAAGAATTTCTTTGAGCCAACAGACCTAGCCATCCATTTGCTGGCCTTGAATTTAGATAGTTATAGAACTGCCTTTGTTATTCAGACCATCTGATCAGTGACATTTTCGTGGGTCATCAAGAGTGGATGGATGGTCCACTGCCTGTATACAATTAGACTATTCTAGAAAAGAGCATACAAGCATTTTTGTAGATTCCTAAATCTGTCACCTCATTAATCCCTGCTCTACCAAAAACAACAAGATTATAGAAGCTAAAAATATGGCATTGCCACATAAAAAATAATAAAGCTATGGCCCATTCAAGGTAAAATTGACAGAAAACAGTTCAGAAACTTCACATGTGGCAGACAAAGTAGAACTCAGATTTTTATTCCCAAAAGGTTTTATCATTGTATAACCAACCTGGACGAAAGATGAAGCATCTGTTTCGTTACATATCCACAAGAAGGAGCGCTGTCTACAAAAAAAGCAATAGAACAACCTCCAACAATGATCAGTGTGTTCAGCATCCAATAATATCAACTAGAAAAGAAACCATGAATGGTAATGGATGCCCTCATAGGCCTAGCAATGTTTTTTATTTTATTTTATTTTGTGGTCAATTTTAGGCCTGGCAAACGGCCGGGCTGGGCCTATCAAAATCAAAATTTCAAATAGACATGGCCTGACAGGCGTGCCAGATGGTACAAAAATGGGGCCAAACTCAAGTCCAGGCCCAACCATTGCCACTCCTAGATGTTCATGCTTGTAAGAACAAAAAGTCTACAAAACATCTGTGTGTCAGATCACTAAGATATCTTACATGGAAGAAATTTATCAGTCGCTTGAACTAGTAGTAGATTGAGAGTGCGTGCCGTGCCGCCTTTTACTGGAATTGGTAGATCTCTTGCTGGGAACATGGCCATACTCTTTTCCATAATTATCATCGGATGATGAGGAGTCTTCAGACGAGCTAGAGGGAGACGTTTCCCCATACTTCCTCTTCCCCCTCTTCCTTTCTTTGTGACTTCTATGGTGCTTCCTGTGATTCTTCCTCCTATGCCTTCTTACTTTCCTGTCTTTGCCATGCTTGTCATCTTCTTCAGAATCTTCTCTTCTATGCCTTCTGTGGCTCTTTCTCCTATGTTTTTTTCTCCTTTCCCTTGAACTTGACCTCTTTTTGGATCTTTCTTGTGGATATAGGCACACAGTTGGACTCCCCATAGTCGGTTCAGCATCTTTCCTTGCAGACCCATCTGTCAGCATTGCAGGAGTTCGAGTATCATATTCATAATCATGGTTAATCTCATCGGGGCTGTTAGGTAACACGCAATTCCCATGAATATTTTCATTGGATTTCAGCAGAGGATGGGCCATGTGTCCCCCAGAAACATTGGGCTGTTCTTCAAATATTTTGACCCCATGACTGGTGGCATGTTGTTTGGTTCGTATGTTGCAATCATTCACAGCATCCTCTGCAGTAAGCACATCTTCTGAACAATTCTTGCAATCAATCTCTGACTTCATACTTCTTTCATTCGTCACTGTATCAAGGGAACAAGGCGACTCTTCTTCCTTGCTACTGATTACTTTTGGTGGCAGCTTATGTTCAGAACCATTCTTCAATTTCAAGTTCCAATCTGCATGTACCTTGCTTGGATGTTTGTCTTTGGTTACACGTTTATCAGAAAACGTGTGTGCTTTGTTGTTCCGGCCTCCATGATCAGAATGAGAATATTCAGGAGAAGAGAAATGGCCTTTGGGGTTCACATGATCTTGGCTGCGTCTTCTAACAACCATCGATTCAGAACTGGTAGAACTAGAACGATCTCCATCGGCAAAGGCAATCTCACTAGTGCCAGCTTTTTCTGATCTTTGTTCTAATTTAGTTTTCTTTATAGAATAATCCATAGAAGTAAATTCTGATCTACAAGAAGGATTTGAATGGCTGCTCTGCATTGATTGTTCTTCAGAAGGGCTAGCTTCTTTTACCTGACACTTGAGACCAACTCCAGATGCATTATTGTTTTTGCTTCTGTTTCCATCATCATCACTGTGGCTCCGACTATTTGCAGAGAGACTCCTAGATGTTGGTTTTCTTGGACTTCTAGTCCTGGAACGCTGAGGACTTGAACTAATGCTACACTTCAAGCTTCTGTCAGGTGTCCTGCGATCTGATTCAGGAGAAGGGGGTCTAACATGCCGGGGACTGGGAAAACGTGGCTCATGATGGTACCTCCGTGACAGGGATCTAGATGCAGATCTCCTCCTGCTCCGGCTTGTACTCCTACGGCCATATGCATGATGTCTGCCACGTGAGCGATCAGCATCTCTTCTATAACTAGATCTAGAATAGTCCATGCCATCATTGTAACCACGGCTGTAATATCTGGGATTCCTACGACTCCTGTAATTTCTGCGATCCCTTGGTGAATATCGTTCACATTCATTGCGGCCATTCCTGTACCTAATAGGAGATGCTGACTTTGATTTGGAAGAGTGAGAAGGAGATGGAGACCGGGAATGGGATACTGACTTTTCCCTGCAAGAGGAAATATCAAAGAGATATGAATATATAGAGAAATTTACATGAAACAAGTGATCAAAATGGTCATGACAGAAAAGACAAATAATAGCTAAGAGCAAAATTCAAATAGGAACATGCAACATGTGTCCCATCACCATAAGCTCAGCAATGGCATGCATGCACACAAGTGTGCACAAATGCATGCATATGGATTGTGCTAGCCAAACTCACCCCAAAGCTTGTGCCATGCTGTCCTTAAGAGGGCATTTTGGTCGTGCATAGACCAAGTGCCCTTTAAAATGGCCAACTCCAATGCACAAGCCTTGCTAGTGAGCCTCATATGGATGTCTATGGCAAAAATTTGTCTACACCAAATGTGCACCGCAAATCAGTGAAAACGTATCTCCGACCATCCACAAATGGTGGGTGGGAATCTTAACATACATTTCAAAATAAAGTTTTGCAAAGTTGGATTTGAAATTTTGGTTATATTCCTGCAGGTATTTAAAATTTTAAATGGTGAGAGGTAAGGGGCCCATTAACCTTGGTGAACCAACAACACAGTAGTCGTGACCCATATTTATGTATGTGAATATATATCCAAGAAGAAATGTAATTTCAATGATTTGATCATTCTTCATGGGAGTTAGGAATCCCAGGGCAAATTACCTTTTGGAGCTAGGTTCCTCAATTTTCTCTTTCAGCGCATCGCCCGTCTCTCCCTTCAGAAGCCTGCTAATTTCAGCAGCACGAGCTGCAGCCTGTTCAGTTGCTGCTTTGATGCTAACTGCTTGTGCAACTGCCTGTTGTTGAGCCAACAGCTGCTGACTTGCTAACGACTGCTGAAAATGGTATTGCTGCAAAGCTATAGCGTAATTGACAGCTCCTCCAGCTCCCAACAAAGGTTCAATTGACATATTTGTTGTTTGAGAAGCAGGTTTACGTGCCCCATCGCTTGTATTCATAGTGAATTTTAATAATCCAATTCCATAAATCCTGTCATAGAAAAGCATTAAAGTCACTGAATGGTTCAATAAACCATGATTCGTTCTGGTAGATTAACCACAATAATAAGAGAGATACACTCTCTGGCAGAGGATGACTACTCATATAAATGCACACACAAACATTGTACACTCGGCATAAATGTACATCAATCAGAACCTTCCAAAGGGTGGGGCCCACTTTAGATGGGGCAAAGTGCAAAATGAGATTTATTAGACGATCCTAACGTTCTAAGGAAAACTGTTTGTTGAATTTGGATGTTGACTCTTTTCTTTTGAACCACTCATTAGGCCATCAATCAGATGGTTAGCATCACCTTCTTATTGCAAATTTTTTTATTACACAGTTTGCAATGGGCCAAACAATTTGGATGATCTAGATTGGCATGCATATGAATGGATTGCCATTACTCCACCAGCATACCAAACAACTCCAACAGTAAATCCAAACAGCTTTATTTGTCAATAATGGAAAGAAAAGAAGGCCGGAGAACTAGAGACGGCTCCAACAAATAGGGGAACATTGTTTGGGATTGAAGGGCCCGAGGATGAGAGGAAGGCCTGAAAGGACTCAGATCGAGTTGGTGAGAAGGGATATGAAGGCTTGTTCACTTACAAAGTAAGGGGAAACAGGATTCATAAACCTGACCCCAAATAGCTGGACAATTCTATGATGATGACAACTATATCGGTATACGCATGTGTGTGCATAAACTTGTACGTGTACCTATAATTTCTCCTAAATGTAGGGCACCTGCTCATAAGCTTTACAATCGACCAAGTGCCCTTCAGCATGGCCGGCAAAAGGCTATTCTATCTGTTATGTTCTCAAGTTGAATTTTACCGCATTCCTAGCAAATTAAAATCACATTTAACTGCCTTCTTTTTGTGTATTAGGGGTTAGATAACCCACTTTAAAACCTGTATCAAATAGGCAAAAAACCAAGCAATGGTCCAATTTTTTTTATTATTATTTGAATTCTTTTTTTCTTTTTCTTTTTTTTTTTTTTTTTTCTTTTTTTTTTTCTTTTTTTTCTGAAAGGTAGTGTTAAGCTTCCCCAAATTAGTAAGCTGGACTCTGACCCGATAACTTAATGTTGAAAACAGAAAAAAGAAATCATGTCCTTTTACAAGGTTGTCCATGGCCATTGACCCTATCCACCATATACTTGCCATATGCACTGTGAGTGTGGCCATGTGTATGGATATCCATACTGTCTACCTGCAGTCCCCACTGTGAGCATGCCATGATCCAAAAATTTCGCATGTTAGAAAAACCTAACCACCTACCTATAAACTTGTGCTTGATCAATGGGGACAATTACCCATTTTCATTTTAGCCATCAATTTGAACACCACAGTCAATGGTTAAGATGTCCTATAAACAATAAGGCCCAACATCACCATACACATGCCATGTATACATTGAGACAACAAAATTGACAGTTTTCCATCCGTCAAAAATAAATAAATAAAAATAAAGGTTACAATGAAAATTGAAGGCCATTTTTGGTTACCCATAAAGTTCTATTTGGATAGCGTTGTCCAAATAGTGGCACATATACATGGTTTATCAACTACCATCGGCACCAATTCCTATAAAACAAAGATGTAAAGGATTTTCAAATTCCAACTATAAAAAATAAACGGAACGTAGCCATCCCCTTGGACAAGGCAATCTAGATAAGTAGTTGGTTTTGGCCTTTATTCTATAAGGTACACAGATGAGCAACTATTTGCATACACACGTGGCAATTGTGACACACATGCCAATATACCGTAAGTGAGACTGTTGATCTTCAAGCGCCCCGTATGTGCCACATCTCACCTTCAAGCAACCCCCATCTGCCGCATGTGACAATGCCTACACGCACATGTGCCACATGTGCCAGCATACATCTTCAAGCACCCACATGTGCCACAAGTGCCACAATCAATCTACAAGCGCCCCACTTGTCCACATGTGTCAATGTGCCAAATATTTACAAGAGCTGCATATGCTTCTCGATCCATCCTTATCCCAGGTGGTCCCATAAAGCAGAATAATCTATCAATACAAGCCTAAAAAGACAGGCCTTTTCTGCACAGATATGTTCAGAATAGCCTATCCGAAAATAGCTTTGATTGTAACCAAAAGGGCCCTAAGGCTTTGTTTGGATGTACAATCGACTCCGCTTGCGATAACTTCAGTGTCAATGGAATGAACATGAGAAATCAAAATATTTTCTAATTGAAAAGAAATACTTATGATAAAATACTGAGAATCAAAGAAAAAAGCATCGATGTAATGCTGAAAAACACGGAACTCTCAAATCTAAGGTTTCTGTTAGTTCTTATTACGATTCGAATTCCATGAATTTCGAATCTAGGGTTTGCTTAATATGTTGAGATGCGATTCGAACAGCGATAGCATTCTCCGGAGATAGGGCAGCAATTTCTAGGAATTTATAAGATTAATTGCGAAATCAAAAGGAAAATTTTAAGAAATCAAAAGGAAAAGTAGAAATTCGGAGAGAAACCAACCTGAGAATCACTTCCAAGCCTGCGCAGATGAGAGAGGCAGTAAAGGAGGCTTTGAAGGAAAGCAGGTTGGGCGAAGGGTCTTATATATACGAGGGCAGTTCGGTCATTTTGTCTGTGCCTATGTCCCACGTGCAAGTTGACACGGGACGCGGATTTCCGGCAAAAGCTTTTCGCATGAAGTTCCTGCGCTGGAATGCTATGTGGGGCCCACTGTGATGTTTGTCAACTCCGTCCATCCGTTTTGCGACCTCATTTTAGTACTTGAGACCGAAAATGAAGTGGATCGAAAAATCAAGTGGGCCATAAGAGAGGGAAAACTGAGGAAAGAGTTTACTACTGTTGAAACCTTCTTGGGCTCCACCTTGATGTTTATATGCCATCCCAACCGTTTATAAGGTTATTCCCACTGGGATGACGTGACAACACTAAAAACTTAAAACGATACTTTGGGGCCTTAAAAATGTTTCAATAGTAGTGACTGAATCTCCACTGTTTTCTCCTGTGAGTCCCACTTAAGTTTTGGATCCACCTCATTTTCGGTATCACGTACTAAAAGAATCTCGGATAACGGGTGGACGGAGTGGATTTATCACAAACATCGAGATAGGCCCCACCTAGCATCCCAGCGCACGTATTTCTTGCGAAAGGCCATCCGCGTCCGTTGACACGAGCGTGAGAGGGAACGATCAACGATCGTGGATTGCCTATCGACGGTTACAGTAGCGAGGTGGCTATTGGAGAGTGCTCTGTGGGCGCACCATGATATATTTATTTTATCCACCCGATTCATAGTGTTTTTTTTTTTCCATATTATTTTAAGAGAAGCCCAAAATCAGACAGATCTAAATATGAACTGAAAACAGTGGTAATCCAAGGCCCATCATTAAAAAAAAAATTAATGCCCACCATGATATTTATTTGCTGGACGCGGATTGCGTCCTACCCCTCTGTGGAGCTCACCGTGATGTAACTGTTTCATCCTGCCGTCCAACGAATTTTTCAGAAAATTTTTATATGTAAACCAAAAATTGAAGCAGTTCCAAGGCTTGAGTGGATCACAAAGTGGGGATTGAACGTCCACCATTAAAAGCTTCTTGGGAGCCAGAGAAGTTTCGGATCAAGCTGATATTTGTGTTTTCACTTCATCCACGTCTACGTGACCTTATGAATAGGTTTTACGGTAAAAAAACATCACGTGGTCACTTAGAAAGGTTTCATCGGTGGGTGTCATATCAGTGCAGGTTCCTTTGGTGTGGCCCACTCAAGCCTTGGACCTGCCTTATTTTTTGGTTCACATATTAAAATTTTCTGAAAAAATGGTTGGACGGCGGGATAAAACAGTTACATCACGGTGGGCTCCACAGAGCCCTGCCCGGATGGATTACCGTCCGGGCGGGGGTAGGACGCAATCGGCGTCCTTATTTGCTATGTAGATTAGATCATACAAACCTAAATGAACGGAAAATAATTTATTTGCCATCCGACCTATTGATTACGCTACACGGTCGGGATAAAGGGAAAACACAAATATGTGAAGATTTTTGTTGGGATGCCTTGCACAAACCTTAGGATCTAGCCTCCCGAAACAAACCAGAATTATGGATAATAAAAGCAATGAAATAAATCAAAGCATCAATCACACACCACACAAGAGATTTTTACGTGGAAAACCCTCAAAGAGGTAAAAACCACGGGACCTCGTCCAGATCAACAATCCACTATGAAGTAGAACGTTTACAACCTTCTTCACTCACGCAGGAGTGGATAAACAATAAGAGAAATAGAGAAAACGGAGAGATCTAACCGATTACGAGGACATAGAAGCGCTGAGATGTAGATTGCAAAGTAGAGAACCTCCACGAGCAGAACCTCCCTTCTATAAGCTTCCTCTCTCTCTTTCTCCCTCTCTCTCACCTTTGATAGCCCTAAACCCTTTAGCAAATCCCTTGCAAAGCTTTAGGAAACCCTCTTGCTATTTTGTGATACCTAGAAAAACCCTAGGCAACCCCTTTTATAGTTTTGGGAAACTCCTTTCCGCATCCCAGTTGCGAAAGGACTCAAATCCGCAGTTTCGCGCAAAATCGCGGAACAAACTGCGTAACCTACGACCGGTCCTGGATTTCCTACGACCGGTCGTAGCCACCCTCGACCAGTCCTAGCTCACCCTCGACCAGTCCTAGCTACAGTAAAAAAACAGCAAAATTACTCGCTGGACTTTGAGTCGTGCCAGGGCTCGAACCTACGACCGGTCGAGCGCCTCCCACGACCGGTCGAGCGGGGCTCAGGACCGGTCGAAGAGGGAAAAAAACCCCATCAAATCTCTCCCTTTTTGACCTAGGAGGGATCCACCTTCTTCAAGCCAGCCAGGTTTCTACAAACCTCAAACTTGCCCTTGAGCAAAGCCTTGGTCATCATGTCTGACCCATTATCGTCCGTGTGGACTTTCTCAAGCTGTAACACCTTCTGTTCCAAAGTATCCCTGATCCAATGATACCGAATCTCTATGTGCTTCGACTTGGAATGCTGACTTGGATTCTTGCTCAAGTGTATAGCACTTTGACTATCGCAATAGACCACGTGCTCCTCCTGCTTTAGGCTAAGTTCCTGTAGGAACCTTTTCATCCAAAGCATCTCTTTACATGCTTCTGTGACTGCAATGTATTCGGCCTCTGTCGTCGACAATGCTACGACCTTCTGTAGCTTGCTCTGCCAAGAAACCGCTCCCCCTGCAAACGTGAACATGAACCCCGATGTAGACTTCCTGGAGTCTATGTCACCTGCCATATCTGCATCTGTGTAGCCCTCTAACACAGGTTTTCCGTCACCATAGCATAGGCTCAACCTGGATGAGCCTCTTAGATACCGTAGTATCCATTTCACCGCTGCCCAATGCTCTTTGCCAGGATTGGCAAGGTACCGGCTGACAACACCAACCGCATATGCTATGTCTGGGCGTGTACACACCATAGCATACATCAAACTTCCTACAGCTGACGCGTAGGGTATCTTCTGCATCTCTTCCACCTCTGTCTTCGTCTTGGGACACTGTCTGTCGCTCAATCTGAAGTGACCATCCAGTGGAATACTGACCGGCTTCGCTGCATTCATATTGAACCGCTCTAGGACTTTCTCAATATACCGCTCTTGTGACAGCCAAAGCTTCCTGCTACTTCTGTCACGGGTTATCTCCATTCCTAGGATCTGTCTAGCCGGGCCCAAGTCTTTCATCGCAAAAGACTTGCCCAACTCCTGTTTCAGCCTGTCAATCTTTTTTATGTCTTTTCTCATGATGAGCATGTCATCAACATATAACAGCAGAACTAAGAAATCACCGTCTGAGAACTTACGCGTGAACACACAGTGGTCCGACTCCGTTCTGTCATACCCATGCTGTAACATGAACGAATCGAACTTCTTGTACCATTGCCGTGGAGCTTGTTTCAGCCCATACAAGCTCTTCCTCAGCCTACACACCATATGCTCCTTGCCCTTGACTTCGAACCCCTCTGGTTGGTGCATGTAGATCTCTTCTTCCAGGTCACCATGGAGAAAGGCAGTTTTAACATCTAACTGCTCTATCTCCAGATCCATGCTAGCCGCCAACCCAAGCAACACCCGTATGGATGTCATCTTCACCACTGGTGAGAATATCTCCTCGAAGTCTATGCCTTTCCTCTGACCAAACCCTTTCACCACAAGTCTGGCCTTAAACCTCGTCTGTGAATTCTTCTGCTCTCAACTTTCTTTCTGAACACCCACTTGTTGCTCAAAGCTTTCTTGCCCTTAGGCAATTTCACCATGTCATAGGTGTGGTTCTTATGCAAGGATTTCATCTCCTCTTGCATAGCTTTCAACCACTCCTCCTTATGCTCGTCGGCTAGGGCCTCAGAATAATCTTCTGGCTCTCCCCCATCGGTTAGCATAATGTACTCATGCGGCGAGTACCTCTTGGACGGCTGTCTGTCCCTAGATGACCTCCTCACCTGTGGCTCAACAGGTGGATCAAGTGGGGGCTGCTCCCCTGGTCCATCTTCTGAAGGAACTCCCTCGTCCTCTGCACCTTGCTGTACTCCCCCGTCATCAGGCACCACGGGAGGAGTAATCGGATCCATGTCCTCTAGCTCACCTGAACTAGGCTGGTTCTTCTCTGGCTTACCAATGTCTTCGATACACTGATCTTCAAAGAAAACCACATCTCTGCTCCTGACGAGCTTCTTCTCGGTCGGATCCCATAACTTGTAACCGAATTTTTCATCACCGTACCCCAAGAACACACACTGCCTGATCTTCATATCGAGCTTGGACCTCTCGTCCTTTGGTACGTGAACGGATGTCCTGCATCCAAACACCCTGAGATGACTGTACGATGGATCCTGTCCAGTCCACACGTTCTCAGGCACTTCTTCCATTCAACGGGGCTGATGGAGACCTGTTTATCAAATACACCGCCGTGCGCATTGCTTCTCCCCAGAACGTCTTGGGCAACTTCGCATGGGATAACATGCATCTGATTCTCTCAACAATGGTGCGATTCATTCGCTCAGCTACACCATTATGCTGGGGGGTCTTGGGAACCGTCTGTTCATGCCGTATACCCTGGGACTTGCAGTACTCGTGAAAGTCGCCAATGTATTCACCACCATTGTCAGTGCGGATGCACTTCAATGGTCTACCTGTCTCTCTCTCGACCATAGCATGAAACAATTTAAACACACCAAAGACCTCGTCCTTGGATTTCAAAGCATAAACCCAAACCCTCCTAGATGCATCATCTATAAAAGTAACAAAATACAATGCCCCACCCAAGGTTTTTGTCCTCATAGGACCACAAACATCAGAATAAACCAAATCTAATGCATGCATTTTATTAACATGAGAAGCAGTTTTAACGAATGAAACTCTATGCTGTTTCCCTGATAAACAATCAAGACAGGTTTTAAGAGGCATACCTGTCACGTCTGGAAGGAGCTGCTTCTTTGCTAGTACCTGAAGCCCTTTTTCACTCATGTGGCCTAGACGCCTGTGCCACATGTCAATAGCTGAATCTCCCGCTGCGTTCAACCCACCCTTGCACATACTGACACTTGCCTTGTACAGGGTGCAACACTTCTTTCCTCTAGCCACGATCAATGAACCCTTGATGAGCTTCCAGCGCCCACCAGCGAACCGGCTTTCATAGCCATCATCATCCAACCTTCCCGTCGACATCAAGTTGAGGCGAAGGTCTGGGATATGCCTCACATCCCTGAGAACCAATGTGCAGCCCACATCAGTTTTCACACAAATATCACCGACTCCCACGATCTTTGATACGCCAGAATTTCCCATCTTCACAGTCCCATAGTCACCTGACTTGTAGCTTGTGAAGGAGTCTCTGTGTGGAGTCGCATGAAAAGAAGCTCCCGAGTCTATCACCCAGTCGGTGCCCTGACTCGTAGCCGTGAGACATACATCGTGACTTGTAGAAAGAATAACTACCATATCGCCATCTGAAGCGACCGCAGTGGAATCTGATTCATCTTCCTTCCCTTTTCCTTTCTTGTCGTTCTTACGACATTCATGCTTATAGTGGCCCTTCTTGCCACAATTCCAGCATTCAACATCTTTTCTTTTGCTCGACTTGCCTCTTGATTTATCTCGGGCCTTCCCGCCCTTCCTGTTCTTTCCTCTCCCCCGTTCCTGTGTCACAAGAGCCTCTTGCTGAGTAGACCCCTGAGACTTCCTCCTTGTCTCCTCATTGAAGAGACAGCTAGTTACCTGTTCCATGGATATCTTTCCGTCTAGCGCGGAGTTGCTTAGAGACACCACCAATGTCTCCCAACTGTCAGGCAATGAACTAAGCAATAGTAAAGCCTGCAATTCATCATCCAGGACCATCTTCATAGAGGTGAGTTGGTTCACTATATTGCTGACCTCATTCATGTGCTCGGCCACAGAACCACCATCCTTGAACTTGAGATTCACAAGTCGCCTTATCAGAAATATCTTATTACCGGCTGTCTTCCTCTCATACAGCCCTTGTAATTTTAGCCATAGGCTTTCGGCTGAGGTTTCCATAGACACATGGTGGAACACAGAATCATCCAACCATTGTCTAATAAACCCCACCGCCTTTCGGTCCGTCTTCTTCCAATCATCATCAGTCATATCCTTGGATTTTGCTGATATGCCTGAGATTGGAGAATATAGGTCCTTGCAGTAAAGCAAGTCCTCCATCTTAGCTTTCCATATGGTCCAGTTAGAACCATTGAGGCTGATCATCTTGAGCCACCTTCCATAATTCAAAACCGATCCTACCCGTTCAATGAACTTAGCTTTGATACCACTTTGTTGGGATGCCTTGCACAAACCTTAGGATCTAGCCTCCCGAAACAAACCAGAATTATGGATAATAAAAGCAATGAAATAAATCAAAGCATCAATCACACACCACACAAGAGATTTTTACGTGGAAAACCCTCAAAGAGGTAAAAACCACGGGACCTCGTCCAGATCAACAATCCACTATGAAGTAGAACGTTTACAACCTTCTTCACTCACGCAGGAGTGGATAAACAATAAGAGAAATAGAGAAAACGGAGAGATCTAACCGATTACGAGGACATAGAAGCGCTGAGATGTAGATTGCAAAGTAGAGAACCTCCACGAGCAGAACCTCCCTTCTATAAGCTTCCTCTCTCTCTTTCTCCCTCTCTCTCACCTTTGATAGCCCTAAACCCTTTAGCAAATCCCTTGCAAAGCTTTAGGAAACCCTCTTACTATTTTGTGATACCTAGAAAAACCCTAGGCAACCCCTTTTATAGTTTTGGGAAACTCCTTTCCGCATCCCAGTTGCGAAAGGACTCAAATCCGCAGTTTCGCGCAAAATCGCGGAACAAACTGCGTAACCTACGACCGGTCCTGGATTTCCTACGACGGTCGTAGCCACCCTCGACCAGTCCTAGCTCACCCTCGACCAGTCCTAGCTACAGTAAAAAAACAGCAAAATTACTCGCTGGACTTTGAGTCGTGCCAGGGCTCGAACCTACGACCGATCGAGCGCCTCCCACGACCGGTCGAGCGGGGCTCAGGACCGGTCGAAGAGGGGAAAAAACCCCATCAATTTTAACTGTGAGTGTTCAGTCAACCAATGTTTTTTGTGGTGTGGCCACATCTGATTCACTTTTGGGCTTATGCCTTAAAATGATAAGGCAAAAATAAATGGATGGTGTGGATAAACCACATTCGTCATGGTGAGGCTCGCAGACAGCCTTAAGTGGCAATCCGGGTCCCATCCGCACATCTCGATATCTTTGGTCAATCTATCTAACCGTCAACCTTTCTTACACAGCTGCGGAATGGAACGGCCTAGTATTGAGACTAGAGCATGGTCGCTGGTGTCCCTAATTAATGAACGGTCAAGATCTGTGGCATGGATATGCTCCATGCACTGGCGGGACGCGTGACGAGAGCTTTAGGAATTTGGATGCCGACATTGACATCCACGCATAAGGGCCGTGAATCTCGAAAGTCCTTGCACGACCGATTCGGATTAGGTACCGATAGATATTTTCAGATGGCATACTGATATTTCAGATACGACCTTCGGGGAGATCTTTGAAGCAATCGCATGATTAGTGATGCGGTCACTGCTATGCGGGCCCACCATTACGTATATGTTTCATCCATGCCATTCAGTCATTTTTCTAAATCATTTTATGGCACAATAAATGAGGTAGATCCGCATCTTAAGTGGACCACAAGAGAAACAATGTTTATTGATTACACGCCATTAAAACTTTCTAAAGGCCACGGAAGTTTTAAATGAAGCTGATTTTTTATTCAGGTTTGTATATCAATAGGTTGGTTGTTAAATAAACAGTGGAATGGGCTTTAGAAGCTTTGTAATGATAGATATTCCATTACAACTGTTTCCTGTGTTGTCTACATGAGATTCAGATCCATTTCATTTTTAAGATGGAGTCCTAACATAATTTGAAAAAAAAAAAAAAAGACTAAAGTGGATATAACACATGCATAATGGTAGAGCTCACAGAACATGCAGCTACTGGTAGCAACATTGACCGAACCTTATTCCTTTCGAACATGCTTTACACGGATCATCAGCCTACTGTCCAATCAGCTCGTGCCAACCTGGCAAAGGCAGTACTCAATCCTCATATGACACTGAAATGCATGGGAGACGACCGTACACCATTTGTACCAGCCACGTTAGAAGCCACTGAAAGATCAAGCTGACCCAAGTCTAAAATGGACCATACTAGAGGGAAAACTGGGGATTGAAAGCTTCCATTGAAAACTTCCTGACCCCACCCATGTCTTGGATCATGCTACTATTTGCTCTACCTTTGATATCGGTGGAATCATAAGGGGTTGGACGGCGTATAAACGCGACCGTGGTTAGGAGGTTTCAGTGGTGTGTGTTCCCATCTCTACTATTTCCTATGGTGTGGCCCACTCGAATGTTGGATTAGCATAATTTTGAGGCCCCCATCCTAATATATACTGGCACAAGTGATGGACGGAGTGGATGTGTCAACAAACATCATGGTGAGCCCACAGCTTTTTGTCTAACGAGCTTTGGAAATTCTCGTCCTTATTTAACGAGGCGTTCACACGTGTAACTTCACATCAGTGTGAGGAAAATATGAGTATCTTAACGGCGGGTCCCACCATGTAAATCCAAATTTCAAATCTTTGAATGTGGATCTTTGGTCATATATCTACCGTCCACCTTTCTCATACAGCTGTGGCTCACCTCAAGAGTGGACTGGCCTGGCCATCGGGACAGAGCATGGTCACTGTTGTCACTACATGATGAGCGGCTCGGATCTATCACAGGCATGCGGCAATGCAGTTTCAGTGCAATGAGGACCATTTGGTGGGACGCGTGATGGGAGGTTTTGCATGCCCACATTCACATCTACAACCAAGCACCCACAGATGCCAACGTCGCAAGCAGGAGGGCATCTCATCCGTGCACAAGGTGGGCCTTGCCAACTTTAGCCGTGGGCCCAGAACAGTAAGCCCTGTTTAAAGAAAATAAAAAAAAGAAAGTTGGCCCCGGGCAGACTCAACCTGGCGCCGAAATGGATCAAATCCCTCATCCCATGAAGAATGTTTTTAATCCATCCGATTGATCAGGTGGACCACACATGCACATAGAAATAGACGTTTAAGAAACAAAAACCAATGGTCTAGATGAAAGATGCACGTGTTGCCTAACCACTGATTGGATCTGCATATTCATAGGTTAGAACACGTCCACGGGAAATCGTGCCTAGCCAGGCTGGGCCAGGCTTGCTCAAGTTAAAATGGCCCAAGCCCAAGAGAGGCCTAAAGATCCACCGGCCCATACGTGCGTGGCCCAAGCATGGCCTATGGCCACAGCTAAGTAGGTCTGACTTAGAATCATCACGGCTGCCTGTTGGGCTTTTAAGCAGGAGGCCCATCATGAATCAGATTCGGCCTGATTTATGGGGTTGATTTATAGACCAATGAACTCCAGGCCTGTCAACGACTGTCATTGCTTGATCTGAAATCCAGGCCTGACCGCAACCATTTACTAAATGGGCCTACAATGCCAGCCACAACTGGACCCACTACCCATTACCCACCAGACCAACCTGATCCACTTACAAATTCATCAAGCCCAAGCTTGACCCAACCTGACCCGACCCACTTAAAATTCATCAAGCCCAAGCCAGACCCCACCTGACCCGACCTACTTAATTAGAGAGGGTTAGGCTCAACCAACTTGACGTGACCCAGATGGCCAAACTCAGGTTTAAGAATGGAATATAGGGCTAAAGATATGCTCAGTCCTGTCAGTAGATACAAATAAAAATATACATACATCATATGCATTTATCCAACTTGTAGTCGATTGATTTCTTTCAGTTTTGGGCTGGATCGGATCAAGTTGTCTTTGTCTAGTTCAGCCATTTATAATGGCCCACTGAACTAGCTTGGCTCAAACCACCTTGCAGGACTCCGCTTTGGCAGGTCCAAGGTCCGTTTTGGGACTTCTCTTTAAATGGGAGGTCTGTTGGTTGTGTTAATAACACTTTCCATAGTATCAGGCCTTACACAGGTTTTTAGTGTAGTTTTATCTCTTTTGCTTTATGTGCTGAAGAAAATTATGAGGGTTTTGGACGGTCAAGGATTGAATATCTAGGCCGTTCCTGAGTCTATCTTGGACGTACAGATATGGCCCACCTGATGCGTGGACTTTCTTGATTGGTGTGTTGGGCTAGGGCTGGCAACAGGCGAGCAGCCCACCTGGCCCAGTCATCTTAGCCCAACCCAGCCAGTCCCTTACTGACTTCATATGTACATGTTCTATTCTACATATATACCATCCCAATCAAAGGGCAGGAAATACATGCATTTTGATTGCAGACTTTTGTTTTTTTTTTTTTTTTTTTTTGTTTTTTTCTAAATGCCCATTTATTTGTGCATGTGTAATCCGCCCAATCAATGGCTCAATCAGAAACATTCACCCTAGGAATTAGGGATTTTATCAATTTAGAGCTGGGCTGAGTTGGGGCCAAACAACTAGACCTGTCCATTGCCACCCTAGTTGGGCATTGTTACAGTGGCCTCACTTGAGGAGCTGTCTGAATCATATTACACGTGTGCCACATGGCATGTGTTCATCTAAGCACTGCTTCATATTTCTCACTGCACAATAGTCTCCACATCCTTCAAGTCTTCATACAATCAGTGCATCTGAAGCACTTCATATTTCTCACTGCACTAAATAGTCTTGGCATTCTTCAAGTCTTCATACAATCAATGCGTGAGCTCTAGTAAAAGAGAACGGACCGCCTACAAGTCTATTAGGAGTGGTACATGGCATTTTCAGCTAGCACATTCGATATCCAAAAATGCCCTGTTGTGGTGTGAGTACTTTTAGGTGATTAGCTGATGTAGAGCGGGTCACACGGACACTTTAAGATGGACTAGAGAAGGCCCAATCACGGGCAGAAATGGTGAGGACTGTCAGAACCTTAAAACAATTGTATCTCGTAAGCAAACCGGAATAAGTTTTTTGATCTATCATCTATGATTTTGGGGCAGGAGAAGCTACTTTAGCCAACCAACCCTACTATGCTTGGTTGCCTACGCTGGATTTGTGAGATTCCATCAGATAGACTGTTGAAAGTCCATTTTATTTTCGTTTTTACTATAAATAATAAGTTTTAATTTGATAATAATTTTTTATCCTTTGATTTGTAGTTGTGCCCAACATGAAAAGGGCTTAGAAAAATTAAGAGAATAACATGGTTAGAATAAATTGAACGCTAACTATTTTTGGTTGACAAACATGAAGTCCAGTAGAAATCATGATCATCCACAAATAGTTAGTTTACTATTTATAGTAAGTCATGTTTTCAGGGAGTTTAAGTTTGAGTCTAAAACCCCATCCTATGTTTAAAATCATTATTTAAAAGATTGTAATTTCATTTTTATCGTCAATCAATTTATTTATGAATTTATTAGAAATTATTTTTATTTTATGTCTCATATATTTGAAAAAAGTCTGTGAAAAATCCAACTCTGTGAGGAATCCAAAGAGTTTTGTGGATTCAAAGTAGTTATCTATGAAGAAGATGGTGATTGACCTCATCACTTCCTTCCCTGCATCATTAGCTCTCTTGGTGGAAAACATTTAAAAGGTCGAGGCCATTCACATGGGGTTTATTGTCAGCCTGCCATCAACAAAAATAATGCTGGTCCACTAATCAAGCATATCACCCTTTTACCAGAAAAATGGCATTAGAAATAGAAGCCCAACAATCCTAAATCAACATACATGTACAACTCACTCGATGAGTGTGGTATCAAAGATTTTTGGCATGCGGCATGTTAATATACATACAACCTAATGAACGGCCGAGATCTCTAACACGTACCACCCATCATAGGAAAAAGGCCCCATGGGACCCACATTCTATCAAAACCCTTTTGTGTGTTAGCATGCCAGGGTGTTTTGCATGATGGATGGTACGTGGGCGTTTTACACATTCTAGTTCATATGTACTTATCTTATTGGGCAAAACGTAAGGTGTCACGTGATTCAGCTTCTCCACATTCCATGGACTAAGGGTGAAGGACTGGTCACATCCATTGTATAGGTGCATTGAAAGCTGTGTTTAATTAGCCAGCTGCATGGCATTTTGGTTTTGTAACGTGCCATGCATGGTTGCATGACCTGGTGAGATGGTCCATGCCACATATGATCTTTCAATAGATATTTAGAGAGGCGGAATTCAAGTTAAAAATAATAATTATTTAATTAATTATTACTATTGAAAAATATACTCCATTATGTCATGTCTTGGTCATTTCACAAGTGAAATTTTCAGATTAATGAGACAAAGTTGGCTACTTCCAGGAATCTATGTCAAAGTCCGCTCATGTCTTCCACTGGAGAATTTCGACAATGGATAAATCCAATAACTACTTTGAGGAATCTTTCTTTTTTTCATGCAATCCAAACAACAAAAATCTTTAAATCAAAAGGGAATATTTTTTTTCCCTCCCATTCACCTATCCAAACAGGCTGTAAAACACTTGTTGATATGTGCCAGTTGTGTATGCAGGTAAAATTGGTAGTGGAAAACGTATCGTGCATGGTTTTAAGGGATTGCCAACATCAATGCAGGAATATACTTCTTGTACCTACTATGATGCATGTGTTTTATCCATGACCTCCATTTTTTTAAATGAGTTCGCAAAACACAAATATCAGCTTGATCCACGAGTACTTTTGTGGCTCTCAAGAAGTTTTTTAATGGTGGACACTTATTCACCATTGTTTTATGTGGTGTGATTCATCTGGCATTTAGATCTGCCTCATTTTATACCTGTGCCTTAAAATGAACTGAAAAAATAAAAATAAAAAATGAATGGACAGAATGGATAAAATGCACATTATGGTGTGGCCCATATAGCTTTTCCAACAGCGTGACCGGCACTTATGGTATTGGAGTGGTCATTACCGAATCCAAGTCCACGGATAAGACAGGAAATACAGCCAGAGGAACATTTACAAAGTGTTCTGTATAAGAATCAATGGAGATATGGTATAAATGATCAAAAGGTATGGTCACATCCATTTCATTTTCCATTTGTTGACGGATATATTCTGTTTTTATATTAGAAGTACTATACTGTTCTGCCCGTGGAAGAACTTGTCATTTTTAATAATAATGGTTGACAAAAGGCCAATATATTACTATATATCTATGGTTAATTCGCCTGTTAATGTAACTGTTGTCTTACGAGTCATGCATCATCATCATTACAATCTATGCCTTATCTCAATTACTTGGAGTCAACCATATGAATCATGTTCCACCATTTCACTGTATCGGGGCAGGTATCCTTTGTTAAATCATAGATTAGTCTTTTTTTATTATCTTGACTCCCATCTTTTGAACCTTTCCCTTGTCTTTCTATAGCCTTCCATTTGAAACCAGTCACCTATTATTTATATAATTCCTGTTTCCTGTTATACATATTGCTAAACTGTGTAATTCTTCTCCCCTCATTATATTATCTGTTAGTGCTACACCTAAGTTCTATCAAATACACTGATTTCTAATTCAATCCTTCTGTCTTGCAAATAATAATTACATTTGTATTGATATAAAATATTAATTACTGGTATCAATTTGTATGTTTATTTTTGTTTTTTCAATGATATGGGTTGATAACAACCATGAGTCCTTACTCATGGCTTAGTGGCAGACTCACAAGAGTTTTAACACTAAGTCATGGGTTCTGAGTGGTGTATGTAGGTGTGAGGGTTTAAAAAAAAAAAAAAAAAAAAAAACTAAGATGACCATCTCAGTTTTCATACATGTAAAAGGTGGATGATGGTATCGAGTGAGGCTCCAATAGTCATGAGAACCCAGAATCAAGACAACCCAATCACTAGTGGGCTACGCCATTGAAAATAATGGTAAAACATCCTAATTCAACAAATTCAACTGGTGGGACCCATATGAAGGTTGATTTGGCTTAATTTTTGGGGGTGTCTAATGATTGTTTGGTGCGCATGTAAGACGTTTGAACTTAGATGGTTTCATATATGTCACTTTTGCAACATGTTGCATGTGTGCACAGAAGAAAATGCTCATCATGTGCAATGAAATAGAAATACTTAATTATGATCTTTCACAAAGATAGCATCTATCATAGCAATCGTACATGGGAGACTAGTAGTCATCACTTTGCTAGGTTCCCCTTATAAAAGAGGTTTGGCAAATTATGGACAAGACCTCTGTTTCCGTCCGAAAGATTTATCTTATCAAAACATTAATTGATTCCAAATGGCCTCCAACTTGGTTTTGAATCCAAACGGCCCCTAACTCAAGTGCTGTTAAAAAGCTATGTCACGACAACCTGTCAAGACCAGTTGTGCCAGAACAAGCTATCCAAGTAATGTTCTTATGACTAGTTATCGAGTTTCATATTTATTAAACACCTTGAAAAAAAAAACTCCATTTAAGTTTTTCTTCTATATATATATTTTTAAAATTTTTATAAACTATAGTACACCTAACTAGCGATGTACTTTATACTTGGGAAAGAGCATCTACAAAGTGGTACCACTTTAATGAATGGATTGGATCTCAAATCAATGAGCTGAGTGGACTTAGCAAAGCTCTCCTTTTCTTCTTACGAATTTTAATTTTTAATCAAAGTATTATTACATTAAAATGATGTCGTGAGTCAACCCAATTAGACACACATTTAGACAAGTTTGAACATAGACCGTTCGCTAAAACAAGTCAGCCCTTGATATGGTTAATAATGATAATGCCCTTGGTTTGCAATAGCGTTGTCAATGGCTCAGGTTTGAGTCGGCTCTTTAGTACCCATGCCTAGGCTAATAGAGTTTGGATCTTGTCGGTCTGAGACTCGTTCTTGAAGCCCAAACTCAAATTCAATTTCAAATGTATTTTGGGCACTTGTTAAGTACCATTGGGTCTTTCAAACAAGGCTTATAGTTGGGTTCAAGTCAAATAATAGCATGGACATGGCCAACGTCCGTTCGGATTGCTAGCTGCTACTCACCACCTAATGAATGTATTAAATTGCTTTGACACATGTAGTATATAAAGTCTCTCTTACACAAGTAATGTTTATGAAGTCTTATCATATTGGTAGAATAATCAACATATATTTATAATATTACTATTAAAATTAACTGAACTCAACTCAGCCTAACTTGATCTATTTTTAACCGGGTAGAAGCTGAACCCAACTCGACCCACTTTTGACTGGGCCCAAAAAAAGCAAGACCGGAGCTCACAGAATTTATTGACCATACCATAAAAATAGGGGCTGGTCCATCAGTACCCACATATCCGAGTACAAATTGACAACCGTATACTTCACAGCCCTAGTGGCCCCTACTTAATTAAAACAGGATCTTGTAAGCCATCTTTTCTTATTCTTTAATTGTTATTTATTATAAGAAAATGTTTAGGAATGTCATGTCACCCATGACCATGTCCGCTACTTTTCTTTTACTTTCTTTTTCATTGTAACCTCACATTAGGGCACGCGGGACGTTTCGGGTAGCAGGTACGGACCAGAATCCTCACCAACTGGTGGAAGAAGAGTGCATCACCCAATCTCCTTGGGCCCACCGTGATGTGTGTATGTGACATCTACTCGGTCAATCAGTTGATGCACCTCATGTTAGTACTTGAGCATGAAAATCACGCATATCCACTATGAAGGTGGGCCACACAAAGGGAACATCAGGAATGGAGTTGTCCACCATAGGAACCTTCCTGAGCTGTTGTTTTCTTTATATACCATCCAACCCATTCACCGAGTAGACCCCACCAGGATGGCGAGACATTCCAAAAATGATCTTGATCCAAAAACTAAATGGGTCCACACTATCTGAATTTAGAGTTTTTAGGTGTGATTTTAGTTTGCATTTTGTGTAGCTGACCTGAGTTTTGATATTATCACTTTTGCTATGTAACGTGAACACGAGGTGAAGCAACAGATGCATGGAGTAGATATCACACACATGTCGCAGTAGGCCCCATAAAGCTCAGGTGTTGCACGTGCTTCCTACAAGAGGCGTTGCAGAGGATACAGGTCCAGCAGTAGCGTGATATTGATGGTACACGTGGCACGATGGGATGTCTTTTACATTGATGGCATGAGCCATGGTGCGGTCTTAAAAGGAGAGAAGTGCGGATGGGACGAATGAACAAGCGTGAAAACGAAATGATACACACCTTGACCACATGGCACACGACGTTGACGTTGTGCTCCTCGGGATTGAAATTTCCAGGAAGACTTGTTAAAATCCCCAGATACAAGTGGGGCCGCTCATATTAGAAAATTTAATAAAATTAAATCTCCTTTTGAAATTGAAAAGGACAATTGATATAATGTTAGTAGTCATGTTAGGCACAAAGTCATGTTAGGCACCATGCAGTGAGAGTGACCGTTTGAGCATTTATGTAGATACGGAGAGAAGGTGTAGGCTACATGCAAAAATAAAATTATAATAAGAAAAGATAGTAAGACCGTATGCCCGATACACTTGTATAAGAAGAAAGGGTGCAGTTTATATACATGCGTATATTTCTAGAAATTGAGAGAAGATGCATGCTCCACAAAAGACATGAATTTGGTAGTGACCACTTAGGTACAGGTGTTGCTAAATGTATGTGTTTTATCCATAATGTCAATCCATTTTCCAACTCATTATAAGGCATGAACTTAACAATAAAGCATATCTAAATCTTAGGTGGACCATCCCACGGAGACAGTGATGATTGAATGCCTATTGCTAAAAATTTATCTAGACCCATCGTAATGTTCATTTGCTAAAAAAAACACAAGTATCAACTCAATCCAAAACTTTTGTAACCCCAAAAAGATTTTAATGGTGGCCATTTCATCACTACTATTTCCCGTGGTTTGGTCCATTAAGATTTGGATCTAACTCATTCTTGAACTCGTGACCTACAATAAGCTAGCAAAATAGATGTACAGTATAAGTAAAATAAGTAAAGGGAAAAGGTTCTATGCGGTCAGCTCATGGAAACTTTCCCGGAGGCCGAGTTGTGTAGGCCCGCAGTGATGTGTGTTGAACATCTACCCCATCAGTCAGATGCACCATTCCATGGTGGGCTTAGGGCTTAAAAATCAAGTCAATCTGTGACTTTTGTAGGTCACACCACGTACAAAAGTTAAAAGGAGTTATACTCCATTACAACATTTATAATCATTTGTTGGGCCCACCGAGATGTGGTTTACAAATTCAGCCCATCCATTATGTGTGTCCCACTTGGATAAGGGATTAGACCAAGTTTTAGACGCATCCAAATTTCAGGTGGCCCCACCAAGTGCTTTTATATGTTTTAGTCATGTCTTCACATGATTTTAGATGTTATGGCCCACCTGAGTTCTATGTACAGCTGATTTTTGGCATATCCCATAATTTAAAGGGGACCCATCAAATACACAGTGTTGATGTTCGACATACATCATGTGGGCCCACACAACTTGACTTTATGGAAAGTTTCCATGAAGTCTACGGCACAGAACCTTTTCCCATGGATGAAACACCTGCATCATGGAGGAGGCCTGCATAGCTTTTCTAGCACCCACTAACACAGAATCCAAGTCCAAAAAATAAAAAAAGAGGATTAGTGCAAGGCTAGGTGCAAGCCAAAAAGATAAAAGTGCCAGCTACTCCATGTATAAACATGTAAATTATCTAAATACCCATTCCTATATTGGAAATCCAGTCAAATACCATTTTAAAATCCAAATCTTACCAAGTGCATGGATAAAATACATGGTAGACATGCCAACATAGGAGGAGGAAATCTTTGGTGCTCTAAAAAACTGACAGTTGATATGTACTCACTAGAAAATTGAGCACACACATACAATTTAAATCCAACCGTCGAAATTATGAGCTCCAATTTGGATGGATTATAAATCCACCATTAAATAATTCAATCTTAATTAGACATAGGACCGGAAGGCATCTACCAAATGGTTGCATGTAATTATCCCGGACTCCCAATACAGAAAACAAGTGTCCACCAATCAAACATTAAGATTGTTCGATTAATCTGATTCAATCATGATGTTTCAAGCGAGACTCTTGGAATTTGAATGGTTTAGTACTTTGGTTTGAATTAATGTATGCAAAATGTTACAATCTTTTAGCCAGAATATCAACTATCACATTGCCAGAGTATTAAACAACTCCCCTAAAAAAATAAAAAAAGTAACACTTGCTTTAGACAACATTTTCCTAATTAAATGGATGGCTAGCTAAAAGGAAGAGCACCTTTTTCTCTACCATTACAATGCCAAGGGAAAGGGGTCTTATCTTTTTAAAAAGGGATACTCCAACTAAACGAACGGTATCTGTCAATGCCATCATGAGGCCGTGTCATGTGATTCTCTCCATAAAGAAAATCCTCTCCATTATAATTTTAATATCCCCATAACCGGTGAAATCAACGAATCTACGTGTGGTTGGATATCCAACACTGATTTTGGGGCCCATCGCTCAAACAAGGAAATAGAGCCATCGCGCCAAGAGAGATTGGGAAGGTAAACCGTGGCATGACATGGTACGCGTGTGTAAGATCCGGACCATTCATTGGATGGTTCTGAGTGTGAACATGCCGTGAATAATAAATCAGGCCAATTCACTTATTAGGTGGTGGGCGAGGCTCATACAAAGGAAATGGTCGGTAAGAACAAGAAAATCTTCATCTGTCATATTAACGTAACATCTGGTCCACCTGATGAGTGGGCCAACATGGATCTTGGGACAGGGCATTTTCATACAGTGACCCACTTGGTACGTGGACCGGATCTTCCGCATGTTTGTTACGTTAGCGCATGTCTTCTGCGATTCACCGACGGTTTTTCTTTAGCCCAGTTTGATAACAAGGCCTTTAACTTAAACTACACCGCGATGTGTTGGGTCCATCATGATATTTATGTGTCATCCAATCCATTCATCATGTGAATTCCCTCGTGTTAACCTTGAAATCCAAAAATCAGACCAATTAAAAACTCAGGTAGGCCACGTCAATTAAAATGTCTAAAACATCTAAAATCATGTGGCATGGACCACCTAAGTTTTGGACTGGTCTGGTTTATGGGGTGTCTATTCATCCTTGCGTGGATCATCTTTCTGAATGATGAAGAGCGTATAAAAAGCATGGTAGGCCCCACACGACATCCAAAAGGCTTTTAATGGTGGATGTCCCAACCAAAGTATTCCATCTGATGTAGCCCACCTGACTTTCGGATTGGCTTGATTTTTAAAACTTTTGGAGAACATGAGGTGGTCCACACGGTGGACAGATTAGATGTCATGTACACATCACAGTGGGCCCCACATATCATATTAATCTACAAAGCTTTGTAAGTGAATCTAGCCCTTTTTTTAAATGTATGTGTATGTTTGCCTTGGTGTCAGGCAAATCCACGTATAACATCACTAACGCCTTACGTTGAACGATGTTCCACTTTGTTGGATGCTTGTGGCCGAATATATATTTTTTAAACACATTGGCTGTATGAAATTACACAGGCCAGGCCAAGTGGCCTATGTTATCGTGGGAACCAAGATCTTTGGAATCGTATTTATTAAATTGCTCCTTGGCCATCCATGAGAGAAGATATATTATTTTTTTTTAGGATAAGATTGATATTCGGACGAACTGTGCCGGCCATATGCATTCATTAGCCACCTTACACGTGTGGTAGATGCGTCCAAGTCCAAGAGATTCAAATCATGCGTCCAATTCAAGAGTCATGATTCATGATTCGGTACGCGGCTCTTTATACAAGAGGACATCCATATAGGGTCCACGGTGAAATGGACCAAAAGTAACTTAAAATCAGGCAAGTTAAACTTGTAAGACAAGAAATGGACAGAAAAAAATAAATTTAAAAAAAAAAAAAAACAAAAAATCACATACGGTTTTGCTGCTCAATTGATCATGAGGTCACATAGGTTAACAGACAACTTGTATTCAATTAAGATTAGTGTAAGGCGTGTTAGAGTCATACTTGACTTGAATTGATTGATCGCTTGTGTGACCTCCGGTGTCAAATCAATCATAGGATCATTGATGTAGAGCGGGTCGCGGACAATTACATGGCAAAGATGGATTAGAAAAGGCCCGGTTGGCGACAGAAGTGATCTGGACCATCAGACCTTAAATCAGGCGTATCTCGCAATCCGGGATGAGTTAGCCGACGAAAAATATATGATTTTGGGGTAGAACGAGCTACTTTAGCCAACCAACCCGCTATGCCGGGTTGCGACGCTCGGAATTGCAAGAAACCCCTGATTTGACGGTCGTTTCCCTGTTTCAATTTCGTTTTTACTATAAATAGTAAGTTTTAGTTTGCTTATAACTCTTCATCCGTCGGGCTTTAGGAGATGCGCCCAACGTGAAAAGAGCTTTAAATAATTAGGAGAACAGGTTGGTGAAGCCAAATAGGACACTTACTATTTTTGGCCGAAAACCTTGCGCACTAGTAGACATCACGACCGTCTATAAATAGTAAGTTTACTATTTATAGTAAGTCGCGAATTCTAGGAGTCCTAGTTGTAGTTTGATTCTGATTTCTTTCCCATTGCTTAGTACCCTTATTTAAAGGGTTGTGAACTCGTTTTTATGGATTGATTAAGCTATTTTGAATTTATTTAGAATTTATTTCTATTTTCTGCTCTCTTTTCTCGTGGATTCGAGAAGTCTCTGTGAGGAGTCCAGAGAAGTTCCATGGATTCGGAATAATTATCCTCTTGAGGAAGACGGTGCTCGACCTCACGTCCTCCCCTGCGTCAATCATACTTATAGAGGTTGATCTAATTATCTAACCACCAATATTGTAGCAATCAGGCAATTTAGAAGGGAAAGATTAATCTTTCAATACAATTTTTTTTACCTTGAGCTAATGATTTTTCTTTCAACGGTGATTAGGGTTCTCATATTTAATTTGAAGTAAGACAATAATAGACAAATAAGATTAAAAATTAAGGATGGATCGTTAATTTTATCAATTTATAAACTTGTAATTACAATTGACAAAAATATAAAGCAAATAAAATAAAAGATAAATTACTTATGAGTGTTCATGTACACAACTAATCAAGGCGTGTGGTTAGTAGGATGTGACCTATATGATCTTCCAAGTATGAACTTCATTGATCAGAGATCCAATAATGATGGTCATGGATATCTAATATACTCTTAAGTGTATTGTAGCGATGTTGCTAGACAATAACAGATTAAGCTATGTTAATCTAAAACTAAAACTCGCTGCAACGGAATTACATAGAAGTTGAGAAACTAAAACTAAAAGTAAGATAAATACCGTTGCACTATGTAGAGAGGTTGTTTGTGTGTTGGCAAGGGCCCGGAGATCTTTGTCGAGTGCTACTTATATAGGCTTGGAAAGGCAATGATTGGGTTGAGGTTTTCTTCCTGGTCTAGGTTTACTTGTCGATCCTCAAAGGTTACTCGGTCATGTCCTAGCCGAATTCAGATTCTTTATGCCATTGTGTCCTGATCTCCTTTTAATTTTGAAAGAACCCGTTTATAGCCCTTCGTAGTCATTAAGTGTCTTTGAAAGAAATTCTCTTTTCAACATGATTGTGCAAGACGGCCTTGCCATGCGTATCATGGATTGCGAGATATCTGACATCAACGGAAATTTATGTAGCTTGTTGCATATGCTGCTTGGTCACACATGCTACTTGTGCGATGGTCATATGTTTTTCTCAGAGTGTCTCTCTTTTTTCGACCATAGACATGTGATCGACTCTAAGCTGCATTACTTTTGGCAGGCTACGTGTCACTAAAAGAAGTGAATAGAGAGATTTTCTTAGGGTGAGATTGCATTCGTTATTTGTATATAATACAGACATGTGACGGCATTTCATTGGCCTATGTGGACTACATTAGGATATAGGTGTAAATACATAATAATAATTCCACTTACATGTGTGGCTTAGTTAATGTTTGTTCTATCATAATTTTTATCATTCAACAATGTTCATAGTGTGCCCCACCTCTCTACTTATGAATGGCTTGAATTTGTAACATGCATTTGGCCCATTGCTGGGGGGTTGCTCATCTAATCATGACTTTAAAAGTAATGAAAGATAGTGAGCAGTCCATGTTCATGAATATACCTTAATTATTACGAGGCCAAACAAGTTGGATGGTTATGATCAATGTTTCGAGGGTAAGGTGGTAAGATTTCAATGAATTTTAAGAGAGAACCGATCATTTACAACTAAGCCCATTTTTTCCATTAAAGTGTCCCTTGTGCCAGACATCCAAACAACTTAAACCGTGGACCTCATCATGAAGATTGCCTTTCTAAAAAATCATGCTCATTCACTCATTAAATTGGCTACTTGGTTATGTGAAGCTAGTGTCGGGTGTCTTTTGATTTTGACAATATGACTTAATGAGTTTATTACACCTGACCAATTATAGCCAAATTAAATTATGCAGAAGGTGCCATATGGCAGTCATACCACACGTGGTGTAGATGAAGTATAAAGGGGAGAGTTTGATACATAAACAGATGAGAGCATGAAGTGATAGAGTCCCACCAAAGAAAGTCTCTTTACTAGGGGTGTACACGAACCAAGCTAGCTCGATTAGCTCGCTTGACTCGGCCCGAAAAAGCTCGACTCGGCCCAACTGAAATTGAGTTCGATCTGAGTCGGGCCTTTTTTTTTTATAGCTCGAAAATGAGTTTGAGTCGATCTCGAGCTGACCCCAGCTCGACTCGACTCGGATCAAAACTCGGCTCGACTCGATCGTTTTGTGTGTGTGTGTGTGTGTGTGTGTGTGTGTGTGTGTGTGTGTGTGTGTATATATATATATATATATATATATATATATATATATATATATATATATATATATATATATAACCCTAATCCCATTCCCCCTTTGAAAACACCCCGCCCGACCCCAAATTTTCAAAACCCTCTCCCCTGCTCCCTCTCTCCCTGTCGAACCTAGCATTCAAAACCCTAATCACCTCTCTCTCTCTCTCTCTCTCTCTCTCTCTCTCTCTCTCTCTCTCTCTCATCCCTCTCCCCTGCTCGTCCCAGTCCGACATGTGAGCGTTCATTTGTCATATTTGAAAACGTAATACATGCAAAGACCGCTGCCGCTCCATATGTTAGAATTTCAACAACGCAACTTGTTTAATGTCCACACACCCATCTACTCCCAAAATCAAAAAAAAGGTGGAAGTGTTGCTGTTGAATATTTACAGAAATGGGTGCATCCAATCCAAAAACAGGAGGTTTAAAATGTATCAGACCTATAAATACAACTATATAGCGTTTGCACCGTTCAGACATAGAAAATAGAAAGCAAGTGTATTCACTAAACAGGGTGGGTGTAAATATCAATCAGGAAAAAGAAAATCATGTCCTAGCCGAATTCAGATTCTTTATGCCATTGTGTCCTGATCTCCTTTTAATTTTGAAAGAACCCGTTTATTAGCCCTTAGTAGTCATTAAGTGTCCTTGAAAAAATTCTCTTTTTAACATGATTGTGCGAGACGGCCTTGCCATGCGTATCATGGATTGCGAGATATTTGACATCAATGGAAATTTATGTAGCTTGTTGCGTATGTTGCTTGTTCACACATGCTACTCGTGCAATGGTCATACATTTTTTTTAGAGTATCTCTCTTTTTTCGACCGTAGACATGTGTTCGACTCTGAGCTGCATTACTTTTAGCATGCTACGTGTCACTAAAAGAAGTGAATAGAGAGATTTTCTTAGGGTGAGATTGCATTCGTTATTTGTATATAATACAGATATGTGATGGCATTTCATTAGCCTATGTTAACTGCATTAGGATATAGGTGTAAATACATGATAATAATTCCACTTACATGTGTGGCTTAGTTAATATTTGTTCTATCATAATTTTTATCATTCAACAATGTTCATAGTGTGCCCCACCTCTCTACTTATGAATGGCTTGAATTTGTAACATGCATTTGGCCCATTGCTGAGGGGTTGCTCATCTAATCATGACTTTAAAAGTAATGAAAGATAGCGAGCAGTCCATGTTAATGAATATACCTTAATTATTGCGAGGCCAGACAAGTTGGATGGTTATGATCAATGTTTTGAGGGTAAGGTGGTAAGATTTCAATGAATTTTAAGAGAGAACCGATCATTTACAACTAGGCCCATTTTTCCCATTAAAGTGTCCCTTGTGCCAAATATCCAAACAACTTAAACTGTGGAGCTCATCATGAAGATTGCCTTTCTAAAAAATCATGTTCATTCACTCATTAATTGGGCTACTTGGTTATGTGAAGCTAGTGTCGGGTGTCTATTGATTTTGACAATATGACTTAATGAGTTTATTACACCTGACCAATTATAGCCAAATTAAATGATGTGGAAGGTGTCATATAGCAGTCATACCACATGTGGTGTAGATGAAGTATAAAGGGGAGAGTTCGATACATACACATATGAGAGCATGAAGTGATAGAGTCCTACCAAAGCAAGTCTCTTTACTAGGGGTGTACACGAACCGAGCTAGCTCGGTTAGCTCGCTCGACTCGGCCCGACTCGAAACTGAGTTCGATTTGAGTCAGGCCATTTTTTACAGCTCGAAAATGAGTTCAAGCCAATCTTGAGCTGACCCTAGCTCGACTCGACTCAAATCGAAACTCGGCTCGACTCGATCGTTTTGTGTGTGTGTGTGTGTGTGTGTGTGTGTGTGACGCAGGGGAGGACGTGAGGTCGAGCACCGTCTTCCTCAAGAGGATAACTATTCCGAATCCAGGAAACCTCTCTGGACTCCTCACAGAGACTTCTCGAATCCACGAGAAAAGAGAGCAGAAAATAGAAATAAATTCTAAATAAATTCGAAATAGAAACGAGTTCACAACCCTTTAAATAAGGGTACTAAGCAATGGGAAAGAAATCAGAATCAAACTACAACTAGGACTCCTAGAATTCGCGACTTACTATAACTAGTAACTTACTATTTATAGACGGTCGTGATGTCTACTAGTGCGCAAGGTTTTCGGCGAAAAATAGTAAGTGTCCTATTTGGCTTCACCAACCCGTTCTCCTAATTATTCTAAGCTCTTTTCACGTTGGGCGCAACTCCTAAAGCCCGACGGATGAAGAGTTATAAGCAAACTAAAACTTACTATTTATAGTAAAAACGAAATTGAAACAGGGAAACGACCGTCAAATCAGGGGTTTCTCGTAATTCCGAGCGTCACAACCCTGCGTAGCTAGGTTGGTTGGCTAAAGTAGCTCGTTCTACCCCAAAATCATATATTTTTCATCGGCTAACTCATCCCGGATTGCAAGATACGCCTGATTTAAGGTCTAATGGTCCAGATCACTTCTGTCGCCGACCGGGCCTTTTCTGATCCATCTTTGCCATGTAATTGTCCGCGACCCACTCTACATCTGTGTGTGTGTGTGTGTGTTGTGTGTGTGTACAACCCTAATTCCATTCCCCTTTTGAAAACACGCCGCCCGACTTCAAATTTTCAAAACCCTCTCCCCTGCTCCCTCTCTCCCTGCCCGACCTTAGCATTCAAAACCCTGATTACCTCTCTCTCTCTCTCTCTCTCTCTCTCTCATCCCTCTCCCCTGCTCGTCCCAGTCCGACATGTGAGCCTTCATTTGTCAGATTTGAAAACGTAACACATGCAAAGACCGCTGCCGCTCCATATGTTATAAATTTCAACAAAGCAACCTGTTTAATGTCCACACACCCAGCTACTCCCAAAATCGAAAAAAGGTGGAAGTGTTGTTGTCAAATATTTACAGAAATGAGTACATCCAATCCAAAAACGGGAGGTTTAAAATGTATCAGGCCTATAAATACAACTATATAGCGTTTGCACCGTTCAGACATAGAAAATAGAAAGCGGGTGTATTCACTAAACAAGGTGGGTGCAAATATCAATCAGGAAAAAGAAAATGGAGAAAATGGAGGGTTATTTTCTACCTGCAACTAACAGCAACAACAACAGCTAACTCGGCTCGTCCGGTAAGTGTTCTCTCTCTCTCTCTCTCTCTCTCTCTCTCTCTCTCTCTCTCTCTCTCTCTCTCTCTCTCTCGTGCTCGAACTTGGCTCGAAAGCTCAATGCTCGAAACTGGCTCGAACTCGGATCAAACTGGTCCGATTGCTGACCGAGCTGAGCTCGAGCTGGAGATGCTGGCTCGGTTGCCGAGCCGAGCCGAGTTCGAGCTGGGTGTGCCTGGTGACCGAGTCGAGTCGAGTCGAGCTAAGGCCAGCTCAACTCGGTTCGGCTCGATGTACACCCCTACTCTTTACAGGCATTAAATGTTAGAGTCTCACTAAAAGCAACCTATGCAGATGCAAGAACCCAATGACATTATAACTCTTAAGTTTTTTATCTATGAGCCCAGTGACATGTCGACTCCAATGAACCGTTCTACACATGACCGAAATAACAAGAGACCTACGTGATCTCTTGTATAAGTGGTCTAACACAATGGGCCATACTTATATGGAGAATTAAGGAGATTTGTATAACCGACTATCCAAATCTCTCACAAGCACTTTGTCGAGTGCTACTTTTATAGGTATGGGGAGGCGCTGGCCACATATAAATCCATATCGTGTGAGATTTAGATAATTGGTTATGTAAATCTCATTGATTCTCTCTGTAAGTGTAGCCCATTATATTAAGCCATGTGTATAAGAGATTACGTTGTGTATAAAAAGGATCACTAGAGTCCTCACGTCATTGAACTTTGTATAAGAAACTTGTTGGAGTCCTCGTTTCATTTGGTTATTAAATATGCAGAGGTTGCTTTTGGTGAGACTCTATCATTTAATGTCTACAGAGAGACTTGATTTGATGGAACTCCAACACTTATTGCTCTCCCACCAAATATAAATGGAGTCGACTAGCTTGCTTTATCGTTGGGTGATCTTCATGGTGGGGCTACTGTTTATATCGATAAGATGTTACGGAAAAGTATAAGTTGGTCGGTGGAAAAGATGGGGTTATATGCCAAATTAGCATAGTGCACAAGTTATCAACTTTCTTTAAGAAAACAATAAAAATAAAATAAAGTATTTTAAGGCAATTTTACTGTATATATATATTTTTAAAAGAAGTATAATTTTCTAGAAAGGCATTAAAGCCTGTTTGGATGAACCCTGGTGTATTTGAGGCTAAAACACTGTTTTAATCCAAATGGCAATGCACGTCGTGCGTTTGGATGCACTTTGCAAATCCTCACTGCATACTGGCGCTAAAATGCGGACTTCAACAAAAAACCAAATGCAGCCGACCAAAAAAAAGCAGAGGCTTCAAATCATCCTTTTTCGGAAACCTCCTTTTGAGGATGTACGTTCAAATGGGCTGTGATTGATTCCTAAAGTGATCTTTTATGGATGACATGACCCTTTCGTCTATTTTTTTTTTTTTCTAAAATCTGTCGAGCATTTGTAGGGTGGACGCGTTGTACCCATTCAATCAAACCCAACTCATACATTTGTAAGATGCCCAAAAAATCTGGCCCATACGTTTATTAGGTAGGCCACACCTTTGATGGGTTGAACGTCATATGCTGCACATCACCCCAAAATGCTTTGAGTCAACAATTTCCAAGAAAAACATAGACAAGAAAACTTTATAGAAAGAAAAACTACCTACTTAATATAATATAGAATTTATCTTACATTTTTTAAAAGTTTTTCAAGTAACTATCCCTTAAAAGTAATTACCCTAGATTAGTTTGTTAGATTTCTTAATAATTTGGGGTTGGTTATGCCAGCAAAAGGGCCTGCAGCTCAGGCTAGCCCCACCATGATGTTTATTAAATATGTTAGGTTAGCCCCACCTTAAGTCTTTGTCCAAAAATCAGTTTCATTTGTGATTTAGGTGAACCACATGTTTGAAAATAATATGTTGAGCCACCCTCACCCTCTAAAATGTTTCCATTGGTGTGGCCCACCAGAATCATATGGATTGGACTATTGTTTGATATTGGGGCTTAAATTTTGATATGACATCTAATGGTTAGAGTGAATTTCATATAATTATCACCAGGCCTTTGTAAGATTTATGGGTAGTTGTATCTCGGTGATTGTTTCTTTTGGTTTGGCTATAACTTTTATTCTTTTTTATTTTTTCTTGCCCTAGCTCTAAAATGGGATGACAAATCTAATGGTAGTAGTGAATCTCAAATACAGACCTGTCTAGAACCAATGTTTAGCATTTTTGAACAATTGAGAAAGGACACTACCCTTGGGTTTCTTTATGGCCCACCATGACATGTATGTGAAATCCACTTCAACCATTAAATGTGTATTCCACATTAGGCCCATGGCTAAAAAGTTAGGTTGACTTGTGATCTTGATGGGCCACACCGATGATTATATGAAATCTGCTCCAACCATTGGAAGAGAGACATCCACCTTGATTTTTACAGGGCTTACCATGATGATTATATAAAATCTGCTCCAACCATTGGAAGAGAGACATCCACCTTGATTTTTACAGGGCTTACCATGATGATTATATGAAATCTGCTCCAACCATTGGAAGAGAGACATCCACCTTGATTTTTACAGGGCTTACCATGATGATTACATGATGCCACACTAAAATTTGTGCATGGGGCCTAAACATCAAGCCTATTTGTGATTTAAGTGGGCCACACTAAGGAAAAATAATTTGAAGGGTGAGGGTTGTCATGTACACTATTTTCAATCATGTGGTCCACTTGAATAATGGATGTGGCTGATTTTTAGGTCCTAAGCCTAACATGGAGTGACACCCCAAGTACTTGGGGGTAGATTTCACGTAAACATCACCGTGGTGCCCACTCGAATCGTCGACACCTTTGCTGGCATGTCAATCCTAACTTTTATTAATTAATTAAATTAATAGGGTAGCTTATTGAAATCCTTTTTTGAAGAAATCACTAGAATGTAAGTTCTATATTAAGTAGGTAGTCTTTTGTAAAATTTCTTATAAACAAAGTACATTGTGGTCCTTTTACCTCCAATACTCCCTCCCTAACTTTGAATTAGTTTAGTCTAAATCAAAATCCTTGAAGATTTCATAGTTAAAATCCCTATTAAAAATATAGAGAGCATGTTATGATTAATCTTAGTTGTTGATGTTACCACATAAAAAAGTAATGTGTGGTTTAAGTTTCAAATTCCAATGCTATAGAAGTCCCCAAAATGAAAGCGAAATGGTCAAATATGAATACATGTCAAATTTCTGGTCAATGTTATTTACCTTGACATTTACCCTCATCATCATTATCCCTATTGACCATATTGTATAATACATTTTGAAGGGAATTTTACAAAAAAAAAAAAAAAACTTGCTCATGTAGAATTTACATTTTGATACTTTTTTTTCCAAAAGCTTTTCAATAATCTACCTCAATTTAAGTAATTAGAGTTCCTTTTCTTAGCAATTTCAGTCAGCCGATGCAAGCAAAGGGGTTGGCAGCTCGGTGGGCCATGATAATGATTATGTAAAATCCATCTCAACCCTAGGGTGAATCACTCCATGTTAGGCCAGGGCTTAAAAAATCAGTCCCTTGGAAGATTCAAACATGTCTTAGAATTGGAAACGGGCAACAGTAAACCCTCGAGCTGTTTTCGTTGCCATGGCCCAACTGAATAGATAAGCCTGACTTTTCATCATTAGGCCTAAATTTTGGTGTGACATCTAATGGATGGAGTTGACTCTATATAATCACTATGGTAGGCACTGTAAAAATCGAGCATGGATGTCTCTTTCCCAATTGTTTCCTTTAATGTGGCTACTTAAATCATGGGTCAACATGATATTTTGCTCCTGGCCTACCTTGAGATTACAAATCTAATGGTTGGAGTAGATCTCAAATAGACATCACCATAGTAGGCCTTGTAAGAAATTAAGAGACAACACCTGCCCTTGAATTTTGATAGGATCCACCGTGATGTGTATGAAATCCACTCCAACCATTAGACATGTAATCCTGTACTAGATTCAGGCAAAAATAAAAATTTAAAAAAAAATGAAGCCACACCAAAGGAAACAAATGAGAGAGACATCCACCCTTGTTTTTTATACAGCCCACCATAACAATTATGTGAATCCACTCCAACCACTAGATGTCATACCAAAATTTAGGCATGAGGCCCAAAATTCAAGCCCATCCGTGATTTAGGTGGTCACACCAATGGAAACAATTTAGAGGGTGAGTGATGCCTTGTATACTATTTGCAATAGTGTGGTACACCTGAATCATATATGGAACTGAGTTTTAGGCCCTGAGCCTATCAGAGGGTGACACGCCTAATGGTTTAAGTAGATTTCACATGAACATCTTCACAGTAAGACTCACAAGAAACCCCTTTGCTCGCACAACCCACCCACAAGGACAATTAAGAAATCTAATGTTAAGTAGTCTAAAGATAATTACTTAGATTAATGAGAAAGTTTATTGGATATATTCTTTTTTTAAATGTATCAAAAATAAATCCTATATTAAGTAGGTATATTTTGTAAAATTTACTATTTTGAAAGAAACAAAAATTGAAAATCCCTCATAGATTTTTAGATTTTTCTTGAGATATTATTAAGAAAATCTTGCTGAAGATATAAAACTTATAATTATATATTGTCAAATAATAAATTATTTTAAATGTTAAACGTTTACAGGAGGCTTCCAGTCGAACGGTTTGACCAGACTTTACGTTCCACCGAGTTATCCAATCTTTCATGTGCGTGACATTCAACCCTACGGGAATTGCCTTATGCAAAAATCAGCCACATCCACTTATTGAGTGGACCACACATGTATTTTGCTATTTATCGATGGTTAACCATTCTTTCTATGGTATGGCCCACCTGATGAATAGATGGGATTGATTATTACATTAGGTGATCCTTTGTGGGTCATCCTATTGGAAGAGTTGGATGTGGCGTTCACCCAATAGGTTAGAAATTAACTGTTGGATATGGATTATAACTTGTCGTCCAACGGGTTGGACTTCAAACCTTCTCATATGCAAGCCTAAGATAATTATTTAAAATTGCAAGTAAAATGCATATTGATTTTGCCATAAAAGTGGGAAAAAATAATAACTACTAAAAAATTAAAAATCTTGCAATATTAATGTAGTAATAATATGGTTTGATTGATATTTCTGGAAAGAGAATTGATTTTGTGCCTTGAGGGGCACAAAAACTTGTGCCTTCGCTTCTACAGCCGTCAGTTCACTTGTGTGGGCGAATTTTAGCCTTTGGATAGATCCAATTTAGTTGCCACTAAGAAGTGGTTTAAGTGGCTCAATCCGACACTCCTCTTTTCACCCATAAATTCAAATTGATGGTTGTAAATGTGGAGGCATCATTTTATTTTTCTTTAGGTTAGTTTATTTTTCAATTTACAATGTAAATAAGGTGTAAATGGGTAATTATTACTTACTCTTATATTTACTTTCAGCAGTGGCTACTTATGTTGCCAGCAAGCTCAAATGATGAAAAGAAGATTTTTTCTACTAAAATTCTTGGGGCCTACTGTTATGTATGTGTTTAATTCACATTGTTCATCCATCTATCTCACTCGTTGTAGGGCATGAGCCTAAAATTGATGCAGATTCAAAGCTCAAGTAAACCACACCACAAGAAAGAGAGAGAAATGAATGCTTACTGTTCAATTCTTCTCAAGGCTAAAAGTTTTGGAAGTTGATAATTGTGTTTTCCTTTGGTACATGTTTGTGTGATGCTATGAAAAGGTTCAATAGTGTCCAGTACACATCCTTGTGGGCCCTAGGCTCATTTTAACTTTCAATGATAGGTGTTCAACTTCCCTTGCTTCTTATGGTGTGGTCCACTTGAGCTTTGGATCTACCTCATTTTTAGGCTCATGCCCTTAGGAGCACTTAGAGCAGATGGACTGTGTGGATGATGTGGGCACCACAGGTTTTACAGCTACAATTTCTATCAGATTTCAAATCTTTATATGGCGATTTCGGATGGTTAATTATGGTGTAAATTTCTCTCTTCCAATCAAGTGTGAGAAGTAGTAAATATATATTTACACTTCATTTACGTTTAAATTGAAAAAACATTACATGTAAGTGAATTCCTGTCTAAATAGAAAAGTATTTACATAGAATTCCATTTACACATGTATGCAGTTTACCATATATAAGCTATTTACCACGTCCAACATTTGGTGTACATGCAGCCCACCTGATGAATGGCTCGGATCTCATGTATACATTCATTTTTGATGTTGGGGATTGGAACAGCACAAAAGTGTGCTATTTCAATTCCAAAATGGAAAATAGTTGTATTCAAATCAATCATGGTGGGTGTTGATATCAATTCCCTAAAATAATCTAAATGATGTGGATCGTCTAAGTATTGATTAATATCCATATCAAACTAGTTTTTCAGCCTTTGTACTTTTGCATCAGTAGCCATCAAAAGCTTCATATTTGGCCAGAAAACATCCATCGCTCCATCTAAACCTCTCACATCATGCCTAAAGATAGTACAACGACAAATATGGCTACGACGGTGTCATTCCGAACATGGCACATCGGTGGGCCGGACTTAGATCCGGCACTTTCATGATCGCTAGTAGCCTTTTTGGGTTGTGCTTTTTTAGAATAAAAATAAATTTCAAAAATAAAAGTTATTTTAAAAAGTAAATAAATATATTAATTATTTAAACTTTTCATAAATAGTGTGTATAGCTAGTTGGTAAGAGAATGAGCTTTTACTTATGCGACCAGGGTTCAAATCTCCTTAAGCGCACGTGTGCGTCTTAAGTTGTTTGGGCGCTTTATTAGGCGTACTTAGAACTTCGCAAGTACGACTCTTCATAAGGAGCAAAAAAAGCCTTAGTCTTTTTGGCATAGGGTTCAAACTTTTTGGCCCATGGTACAACTGAAATTGAATTAGGGTCTACCCAGATGTTTTATTACCTTTTTGTTGATTGAAAGTAATTGTGACATGATTGTACATATGATACCTATGCCACGTGTCGCTTATGTGGATACAGTTTTTACTGTTGGATAACCGTTTCTATTTGAATGAGTACATAAATAACTGTCATAGGACAAAGAGTTATGTTCTTTCATGAAAGACTATTGTTTGCTATGAATGGGTATGGATTTCTTGAAGAGGCACATTAGCATCTCTTCTCAAGGAAAAATCTATAACCTTTCAATTGATATAAATCTTGGATACTATAATCTAAAAGTTAACACTCTTAATTTTTAAGATTATACCATCTTCTGTGCAATTACTCTCGATCTGACCTCTTGCTAAGTTTTTTCTAAACGTCTTAAAGGTATATCGGTGTCAAAAATAGAAATTTGTTCAACATTTAAATGTGCAAATTTTCATGTTGAAATTCGATTTAAGAGTTCATTGTATCATGAAGACAATTTACAGATTTCTTTCGTTTGCACTTGCTGGAACTTCCAGAAAAAGGGTAGCAAATCTGTCTTGAGAAATTGACTATTCAAGTCAAGCCTTGAACCTGATAGATATGATCATCTCGTTATCTTTTTCTTCTATCCTCCGTTATGTACAAGAAACACTTAATTTTCTAACAAGGTGTACCCCAGAATGAGAATGGACTGAATTGGCATGTAACCAATGTGGAGTCTATAGAGTTCATGAGTAATTTGGTGCATCTGCAAAATGGAGGTGGTAGGATATGTAAAATTCACATGAGAATGAGGATATGATGATAATGGTTCATATTAATCTGACCCCTTGGGCTTGATTGGACCAAAAATGTTATGATCATTAGAAAATGCAAATTGAATGAAATGTGCTAACCCATGAGGCACATGGGCTGGACTTGATGGTCCAACGTCTATGGCCCATTTTATGGAATATGGTTTAGTGCACCTACAAATGAATGGTAGGATGATTGCAAGATCTGCTCAGAATACGATAAACAATTATGGTTCTAGATTAAGGATCCGGAACAAATACATATATAAGATATCAGACTGAAAACTAAGAAAAGAAATCGATCTAGTACATACCTTGCACCATGTGATCCAAGCGCATATGACAACATTTCAAAGTGTTTGGGCTTAAAGATGTACCGTCGCGATCAATGGTCCACATGTCCTACAATGTAAAATCAACTTGCCTCTTCTACTCCCTATTTTTTTTCTTAGGTGTGTTAAAGATGGAAAGCTTAATATGTTTTAAGCATATGGAGAGAGCTTAGAGTCATTGTATATTTTTAGATGCCTTTAGTTCATTTTGTTGTTATAGAAAGTATATTCCACAAGGATGGTAAGCTTAGCATGTTTTGAGCATATATGTCCTGTTTGGAGCCCACAGGATAAATCATTTTTTCTACTTATATTTGTAGATAAGTAACTTATTTGATATAAGTAAGTTTGGTTTATGATCAATTATAGGTAAAAAAAAATAAAAAATCTTAAAGTTAATTACTTCAACTTAATAAGCACAAATAAAGATAAACTACTTGATGGATGACTAACATCAAAGGTAGGCCCTACCTAATAAATTGTTTTCCTTTTTCATGGTTGACCCCTAATGATGAATATCCTACAACTAAGGTGGCCCGTGCATGATGGATGACCTACATTAAAGGTGGGGTACACAATGAATAATCCACATCAAAGGTTGGCCCCACATTATGGACCGTGGATGTGAGGGGAACCGAACGGACTTTCGGGATAATTACTTATAATGTTTGCAACCAAATATACTTTTCTACTTTTTGAATGATAAGTATATTATTTACTAAAACATCCTTATCCGTTGATCAAGTAAAAACTGTGATAAACTACTTATGACACATATCTTATCTAAAGTAACTTACAGTCCAAACACCCCCTAAGTGTCTCGTTAATTTACAAGCTTTTAGTTCCTTTTCCTATGGTAGAACTTGCATAGGTTTATATTAGCAAATTTCTAAACTAGTTGAGAAATGAGGGTAGCATATTAGAGGTGCGGCCCCAACCCACCCAAGATTGTGTGTCCCTTATCGTGGGCCATCTTGGTGTATTTATTATAAGTTCACAACATCCATATGTTTTGCTAGATCATCTTAGAGCATTGTGCCTAAGAAAGAGGAAGATCAAAAACTCAGGTAGACCACACTATAGGAAACAATGGGATTGAACGTATGCCTTACTAAAAATGAAAATTTTCTTAAAACACAAGGAAAACACCCATGCTCGTGCATGTGGGCCACACCTATACAATGGATGGCTCTAACATGGAGTCCGAGCAAGTCAAGTTCATCTAAGAATGTTGCACTTATATGAACTTAAATAAACTTAAAACTCTTATCTATACGCACTCAAACACATATAAATGCACTCAAGAACACTTAAAACTCACCCAGACAGACTTTTGTACCATGCATTGCTTTGTAACAAACCTGACCTATTGGATGAGAATAGGATGGTAAAGTGGCCGACTCTCATTCCACATGTTGCCATCTGACAATCGAAACAGTGCCTCAAAACCAATGGAGTGGACGTCAATGTCATGCGAGGAGTACTTACCACTCATCACGTGGCCCACCTAAGGAAGCATCCCATGTGAGGTTCCCTCATGCAGACATGCTTTCCTGGAAATTAATACGAATGAGTCTATAAAAGGAGACACGAGAACGAGCCATCACTCATGCCGACTTCTTTTAATGCCCCACCCTCTCCATGCCTTCGCTCAGTGCATGTCCCCATCTCATCTTCCCTTCCCTGTCCTTTTATCAATCTTGCAAAGCCAATGGAAGGTGACCCTTTCAGCTCTCTGGCTCCACCACTGTTTAAGATGAGGAGTTTCTACTCTATCGTGCGTGGGCCCACCCTTATATGCATACCATGACGGACGTCCTGCTCTCAAAAGCTAGGTGGGGCCTACCGTGATGTTTGTGAGAAATCCACCCCGTCCATCCGTTTTTCCGGATCATGTTACAAAATCAGCCTAAAAATGAGGCAGATCCAAAAATCAAGTGGGCTGGACGACTGGAAAAAGTGGGTAGAGAAATGTCTACCGTTGAAACCTTCGGGACATTCCTACTATTATGAATTAAAACAACAAAATATTACCATGACCAAAACTTCTGTGGCCCCTCAAATGTTTCAACAGTGCATGTTAAATTCTTATTATTTACTGTGGTGTAGCTCACTTGAGTTTTGGATCTGACTTATTTTTGGGCTCCTGTATTAATATGATCTAGTGAAACGGATGGACAGGCTGGATTTCTCACAAAAATCATGGTGGGCCTAGCTAGCTTTTGAGCTCGGCAAGCAATCGGCACTCTTCCTGGATTTTCGATAGGAATGATCAAATCCAATCATTCCAACGAATGATAATTACTTTTGACCAGTGTGGGCGCCATCCAGTCCATCCATTAAATGTGTCCCACCAATTTAGTTCTAGATCCCAAATTTCAGCATGATCCACAGCTTAGGTGGGCTACGCCAAGAAGAACAAGGAGAGACACTGGGGAGAGTGATGCCCACCGTAGAAACCTTCAGATAGAACATGGTGTCCACCTTACTGTGTGTATGCCATCACCACCAGGTCGAAGAGACAAACCAAAACTCAGGTGGGCCCCACACAATGTATGGTAATTACCAAAAGCTAACGTACGTGATCATTCCAGCTAGACGCGGAATGTATACGGCTGAGCTAAAGAGATTGGTCAAAATGATGATTGGAAAAAAAAAAGAGTTATTTGATAGGAGGATTGCAGGGTATGACCATCCACAAAAAATGCACACTGCCCCAGTACACCTGGCAAATATATGCCTAAATCCAAACCGTTAGAGTTGTACCAACCACTGTAGATGTGGTATGGTCTGAAAAATCGGATTGATTGGACAACTAAAAATTTTGATTAATGGAAATTGATTAGAGAGTCATGATCATCATTGAGGTGCACGTTTCATGTTATAACCCATCTATAGTGAGGCCCACGACGTGGACGGTTTGGATTGGAGTAATGTACGCTGTGTACGTTGGCTAGGTGCATGCATGTGGTGTGATTGGTCGTACTTTGCCACACTAACACTTTTTCTCATTAAAATAATGATATGCTGGTTTGCAATGTGTTGCATATATCAACGGTCTGACCACGTGCTGGTCCCACTAGGGGTGTCAATGGGCCGAGTTCGGGCCTACCAAAATCAGAATTTGGCCCGAAGCAGATCAGAATCCCCAGCCCAGCACGTTGACAGCCACAGGCCCCACTAATATATTATTAACTATGGACGCGAATGGGAAACTACTGCCCGAACCTAACTAGGGGTGGACGAGGGCTCTGAGGAGCCACTGTGATGTATGGGTTTTATCCAAACCGTCCATCCATTTTTGCATATTATTTTAGATTATAAACCCAAAAATAAGTTAGATCCAAGGATCAATTGGACCACACCACAGGAAGCAGTGGTGATAATGACACCCACCATTGAAACTTTTCTAGGCCCACCGTGATGGTTAATTGCAATCCAACCTGTTCATAAGGTCACATAAACCTGGATGAAGGGAAAACATAAATATAAACTTGATCCAATAATTCTGTGGTCACCAAAATGTTTTCAATGGTAAGTGCTTAATCCCCAATGTGTGGTCCACTTAAGTATTGGAATTACCTCGTTTTGTGGATTGTACCCAAAAATGATATGGAAAAATGGATGGACGGTGTGGATAAAAACCATACATCACGGTGGCCCCTCGGAGCCCCTGTCTGTTAGCTGGGAATGGGTAGGGGTGCTACCCAATCCGCGTGATCTGACCGCGTTCTGGTCCTACTGATATCGTAGATGACAAGTTTGGTGAAGACCACGTCTCGGATATGACGCAGACCGGGGTACCGTTTATGTGATACTTTCGAAGAGTATGGCAGATCATGCTCCAACCACATATCAACCGTACACGTGGCACACATTTAAATCAATCCAGATTGTCTAAGTTGTGAGCCAAATGCACGAATGGCAGAGGCTAATATTCAAATTGATGTGATGGTCCTACCCTTTTGACGATCCTTGATAGGACATTCCTGGCCCTTCAATGTGGAAAAAAAAAAAAATTGACGGCTGAGAATAAAAATACAGCAGTGGCCCCTTTTCAACCCAGAAAAGGCAAAAGATTGGGCACGCGGCTTGCGTACTGCTCCTGTCAGGACTGACTCGGTCGTGGCAGGTCTTCGTGGGTCCCACATAATGTATGCGTTTTGTCCACTCGTTCCGTCAATGTGGCTTTGATCTGAATGCGTTGGACGGCAATTATACATGGCGTAGGCCCTAGGAAGGCTGCAGCCGTGGACGTCTTCTTATTTCTACTTCTTGTGTGGTCCACTTGATGCGTTTGGGACGTTGGATGGAATTAGATTTAATGTAATGAAAGGACTATCAGTGGTTGTCCAAGACTCCCAGTAGATTGGAAGAGGCTGGAATGTTCGGAGTTTTCCGTTTGGACGGGTGATGGGATTCGGCCATCCTATTTGTGTAAACTCGTCAAAGTATTTGGAAATGCAAAATATATTGAAATACATAGTGTTTTTGAATAGTGGGCATCCTTAGTACCACTATTTCCTATGGTGTGGTCCATTGCAACTTTGGATCTATATTTGTTTTGGTCCAACTCCCTACACTAAATGGACCTTATGTATAAATGGTATGGATCGAAGTCATACATCACTGTGGGCCGCCTGTGAGGTTGTCTGTGGTCCCATCCCGTATTCCACGCTGCATTGAAGGGATGGGAATAGGAGGGATTCAATTTCTAAAGAGGGCGTTTGGCACATGGGTTTAAGGGGGATTAGATGGGACTCACATAGGCATGGGTTGTGAAGCCTCACATAGGCATGGGTTGTGAATCCTCTTCTTGAAATCTGCACCGAGCAAAGGGATTTTGCAACCCCTTTGGATTTCGTGTGCCTAGTGGCCGGTGCTATGTGAGGCCCACCATAATGTATGTGTTTTATTCATGCTGTCCATCCATTTTGAAATGTAATTTTAGGACTTGATCACCAAATAGAGGTAGATATAAATCTTAGGTAGACTACATGGAAAACAGTAGTGATAGAATTACACTATTAAAAATCTCCTAGGACCAACGGTATTGTTTATTTGACATCTAATATGTTGATTAGGTCATGAAGACTTGGATGAAGGGAAAAATTAGTTATCACCTTGATCCAAAACTTTTGTGGCCTCCAAAAAGTTTTTAATGGCAGTCATTCAATCAACAGTGTACGGTGCACTTGAGATTTGGATCAAACTCATTTTTAAGCTCATACTATAAAATGATCCAGAAGAATGGGTGGACAGCATAGATGAAACACATATATTATGGTGAGGCCCACGGAACATCAACCAGTAGTGGCAAGCTGAGTAGCCAATCCGTTACCATTTCAGACGTCTTCTCTTCCAAACACGTAGTGGGATGGCCACCAAGCCATGGGATTATACGACAATTCTTTTGCTAATCCCATCCCACTTAAACCCGTCTAGTCCCATTCTGCAAACACCCCCTAATAAATGCAGTTTATGGGCAGCCGGTGTAGTTTACATGGCATTCGGCGACATCGATACATGCAGCCATCCAAACATACTATTTGATAGAAATCGGATCAAATCCCACTTAATACAGTCCAGTTCCATCAGTATGACCGGCCAAACACACCCTTAAGGTTTGCATCTACCTTAATTTTAAATTTATATTATAAAATAATTTGGTAAAAATAAATGAACCACGTGATAAAACACATAAACCACGGCAGGCCTCACAAAACTTACGAGTCCATCTGAGGGGCAGGATGCAGTCTGCGTCGATGCGGACCCTATCCAACGAACGGTCAGTTTTAAGGGCAGGCCCACCTTGATGCATCTTCTTATTCATGCCATCCATTCCTTCTCTTATACCATTTTAAGGTACAGGCGTAAGAATAAGATACATACAACGCTCAGTTAACCACACTACACAACACTGATGACTCTTGCACATTCGAGATTACTGAAGCATGGCCCCACATGCTTCAATTGAAAAGCCGCGTATGAGGTATGACTCATGTTACGTCTCTTATAATGCAACTATTGGAAGAGAGAGAATGATGAGATTCTTAGTTCCTATACTACCCCTGTATCTTTCATTTAATGTCAAACCGGTCCCACACCCAAAAATAGAAAACCCCGTCCAAATTTCCCGCATTTGGTCTCTAGAATTTGGACAGGCATTCCCTCCTTATTGAAGATGCTTCGACCTCATTTTCAAATATTAAAAAAAAAAAAAAAAAAACCTTCTAAATCTCTTTAATTAACACACAGTCCATTAAAAATAACGTTCCCCAGCCTGCAACTATTTCCGAACGGAGAAAGAGAGAGTGAGAGAGAGAGAGAGAGAGAGAGAGAGATGCAGCAGCTACCTGAGCTTCTTTTCTCCAGATCATGAAACCCTAAATCCCCCTCAAATCCTAACCGTCCGTTAAAGGGGACTAGATCCAACGTCGTTCTTGAAGCGAGTTCTTTTGTATCTGCCTCTCTTCCCTTTTCTTGTTCTTGATGCTGGCTGCCAAAGGAGCCTCAGGTTCTCTGCTCTCTGCGCTTTCGGACGGTGCAGATCGGATCTCTGTAGCCGTTGATTCGTTCTTGCTGGTTTCCATGAGCTACTATCGGATTTGAACACTCGGATTTCATCGTTTCGGCCGTTTTCTGCTGGAGTAGGAGATTTCGAAGAGTGTCGGTCTGAGATGTGGGATCGGAGCCGCCGGGGTGCCGTTTAGTGGGTGGTATGGGCGACCAAGGCGGATCGTTTGTCGCGGTTAGGCGGATCTCACAAGGGCTGGAGCGGGGCAGCGGTTACCATTCCACCTCTGGTGCGTGATAAATCCTCATTTCTTTCTTCATCTAATTTGAAGATGTTCAATTACAACAGCTTTCTCGAGTTTATGTTTTCTCATTTTATTCAAGCTCTTTTTTTTTTCTTTTTTTTTTTTTTTTGGGTTCTTTCGTGGACTTGGAAAATGGTGAATTGGTGCCTTTTTTTAAAAAAAAGTTTTTGAATATTTGAGATTTTGAATTTTGGGAGAGCTAAACTTGAAGCTAGCAGCAGCATTGTGTGAATGCCAAATGATCACTTATAAGATATTTTTAGATTTTTTTTTTCTTTGTTTTTAAAACCTTGCGTGGTTGTTCATAGTGCACGGATTGTATATTCTGGAGACCTTTCACAAAGGTCCAGTTATCCGTACCTTTCATTTGGTCGGTCCTGTTGTCGATGGCCCACTTCCTGAGAATTGCATAGATTGGATCAATAACGCTGCTGATCTGATTGATGGATATTTTCATGTTCAGTGCTGATTGCTTGTATTCTTGTTTACCCGTCATTTGTGGGTTGCCGAGCAGATGGTCTGTTCCACGAGATATTTCTACGGCAGCTCTCTTGTCATTTTCCACCTGATGAATGGTTTGAATTACAGAATGTTGTTTCATGTCTTCGTATGCAGTCCATAGGGCAATATAATCTTTGTCCTGTGGACAGGTTTAAATTTCCCCGTTAGCGTCTGTTGTTGTCCACCTTCAGTTATCAACGGTTTTGAAACAAATCGAGTGGGTGAAGAAATAACTCTTGAAATAGCTTCTTCACTTAATTGATTCATGAGGTGTAATGGGTGTTTACTTTGGATTGTATCCTACACTATTGCAATTGAAATGAGGTCTTTGGTTTGTTGCATTTTTGAAAATGAGTTGAAGGCTTTTGCTCTTTTACTGCAAGCGATAGGGCTCAGGGCCCCTTTTTTGGGTTTTTGTTTGGCGTGCTTTTAGTTGGACATTGAAACCCAACATATGAGGTGTATGGTTTACTCTAACTTAGTATCGTATCGAATCATTGCAATGTGCTTGCCATCGCATCCTTAAAAAAGTTTAATCTGGCCATGATTGTTGGCTATGAAAAAGATGGCCTTTTTTGGAATCTCAAGCACAGCATTGTGAAATTAATGAATTTTTCTTGTTGTGGTCTTTAGAAGATCTATGTTTTTCACTGCAGATAGGTAATTGTTTGATGGCCATTTTACAATTTGAAAACTCAAATTTGCTTTCCTGCCAACCTTGTATTGCTACAGCCGAGGTTGTGGCAGGATCAGCAGCATGGCTTGGAAGAGGCCTTTCTTGTGTTTGTGCTCAAAGAAGAGAGAATGATGCCCGTTCATCGTTTGAACTAACCCCTTTGCAGGTAATTTTCTGCCTGAGATTTCACTACATTCAATTTTGGTTTGCTGCTGTTCAGCTTGTGGATTCCATAGTTATGCTCTTTGACATTACATCTTTCACATCATGTTGGTAATGACCTTCATGATTCACTATTCTTTGCTGTTCTCTATCATATTCACAGAAGTCTTGAAGCTAATTGCAATACCTGCTTAAAGCTTCAAGAAATGGGTTGAGTTCCTTGCCTAAAATCATTTCCCCCAGTTAACCAACAAGTGCATAATATCTGTTACATATGTTATTTTTTTATCCCCTTCACGAAGAGAACATTTTGCCTACACTATTTTATGCAAACTCATCCTTGTACTCAGTAGTCCTCTACTATCTTAAAAATGCTATAATGATTAATTCCTTGATAACTTCTTTTGCTCTCTGTGGTTTCAGGAAGAATATTTGCACAGGCTACAGAGCCGCATAGAAGTCAACTATGATAGTTCAAAGCCAGAGCATCAGGTAGTATAAACTGAGAGATCATCATGTCAAGACTTAAAATGTTTGAACCTTTTCTATCCCCATAAATTCTTCTATTAGGTTTAATAATACTTCAGTGACATTGATGATGTGGGTAGATGATGATCTGGTTCAACAAACATGCATTATGAGGTTACTTGTATTTTACCCTTGTTATGTTGTAAACTGCTTACGCGGACCTGCTCAATTGCATTCATTTCTCAGCTAATTGGTCCCACAGTTATGTCAAAACCATGGTTTAAAGACTTGGCGACTTGGAGACTGATTTGTTCGGCCTTGGTTGAGTCAACCCGGATCAGTCAGATTGAGTTGCCCCCTATCTCCCAATTTAGGCAACGGCAGGGCTATCCACTCTGTACATATGTTGTGTCAACTCATGTTAGGACATGATCTAAAACATTAGGTAGATCCAGCACTCAAGTTGGCTACACCATACAAACAGTGGGATTGAATGGCTGCCATTGATAATAAAAGCTTTTTATTGGGCTGATGATTGTGTTTTGCCTTTGTCCTGGTGGGAATGACCTTATGCACGGCTTATATTGCATGTAAACATCATGGTGGGCCCTAGGGAGGTTTCAATGGTGGGCATTTTTGTCTCCACAGTTTCCTGTGGTGTGGCTGATTTGAGTTTTGAATATGCCTGATTTTTGTGCCTATGTCCTAATGTGGGCTTGTGAAAGTGATGGGCGGGGTGGATGTCACATGGACATCACGTAGAGAGTGAGAGACGCATGCCCAACGAGTCGGATGGGGCTGACTCGGCCAGACGACTTAAGAGTCAGCCTAAATCACCCCCAAGAACCCAACTCATGGTGTCAAACCAGATTGGTGTTTGCCGAGTCCAAGTCGACCTGTCCGTGTCAAACCATGGTCAAAACATCACTTCACGACGCAATGTTCTTGTTTCTCACTTCCACCACCAAAAATGGTTGCTGAAACTTAGAATATGCATTTGTATTTTTTCGAAGATTGAAGAAAATGCTAAACGAATGGAGGAAAAGTACTTTGTACCTATTTATAAGAATAAAGGAGACGTAAAACTCCACTAACTATTGTGGGATTAAACTTATGAGCCATATTGTGAAAGTTTGAGAAAGAATGATTAAAAGACTAAGGCATGAGACAAATGTATCAGAAAATCAATTTGGTTTCATGCTAGGGAGGTCTACCATTGAAGCTATTTTCCTGTTTAGACAATTGAAGATATATAGGGAGTTGTATTCCCTCTTTCTGCTTGTTGTTTTCCTGTTTCTCTGTTTTCTTTTTAATAAAGAAATCGTTACCTCTATTTATAAAAAAAAAAAGAAGAAGATATATAGAGAGTTAGACAATTAATGGAGAAATTTACGGAGAGGAGGAAGGATCTCCACATGGTCTTTATTGACTTAGAAAAACCTTATGATAGGATTCTTGGAGAGCTAATTTGATGGGTGTTGGGAGAGAAATGAGTTTCAAGAGGATATATTGACATAATTAAGGATATGTATTGATGCAAGACAACCTACCACTTGCTCTAAAAGCTCGAACTTATAGAGTGTGGTAAATCAATCCCTTTATCTCATAGCTTAGGTCCCACATCCCATTGGTTAGGTCTTCGGCCGAATCCCCCTCGTGGGTCCCATTTCACGTGGGCCCACATCACATGGGTCTCGCCTCACACGGGCCGCCTATCCCGAGTGTGCCGCTGCATCACACAGGTCACCCCACTTGCACCCGATGTGAAAATGCCTCTGCATTAATTACTCTCGGTGAGGAGTCTTAAACATGAGACCTCCCGCTCTGATACCACTTTGATGTAGAACAACTTACTACTTGCTTTAAAAGCTCAAACCGATAGAGCGTGGTGAATCAATCCCTTTATCTCATAGCCTAGGCCCCACGTACCATGGGTTAGGTCCTCGGCCGAACCTCCCCCGTGGGCCCCACTTCACATGAGCCTACATCGCATGGGTCTCGCCTCACACGCGCTGCCCACCTCGAGTATGCCCTTGCCTCACACAGGCCACCCCACTCGAGCCTGATGTGAAAATGCCCCTGCATTATGTATGAGGGATTAGTAAAAAAATGTAAGGACCACTAGCAAGGTATTCAAAATCAGTTATGTAATGGTAACAATCATAACTGTTATGCGTTACGGGGTCGAAACGGCCGTAACGGCCGTTACAGGAAAAACATGACGTAATGGTCCTATAACGGCCCGTAACAGCCCCATAATGGTCCTATGACAGTTTTTTCAAAAAATAAAAAACGGTCGTTACCACCCGTATCATAACGGTAACAGTGGTGGCATTTATGGCCACCGTTACCGTTTTGGAAAACCTTGACCACTAGTGGTGAGATAAGTGGGTTCCCAATTATTGAAGGCTTGCATAGGGGGTTGGCACTCGGCATTCAACCTTATCTTTTCATATTCGTTATGGACAAGTTTGATGAGACATTTGTAGGAAGAGATCCTATGGTGTATGTTGTTTGCAAATGACATAGTTTTGATTGACAAGATGAGTGGGGGCGTAAACACAAAGGTAGATTTGAAATTAGTTGGACCAAAACAATGTATATGGGGTGCAATTTTAGTAACAATAGAAGTAGGAACGAGGAATTATTAAAGATTGCCCACCAGGAAGTTTCTCAAAATGACTACTTTGATATCTTGGGTCGACAATTTTATGAGAGCGGAGAGATTGAGAAGGATGTTGCCCATACAACTCAAGGGTGGTAGAAGAAATGGAGATGTGCTTCTGGAATTTTATGTGATCACTGCATACCACTTAAACTGAAAGAGAAATTTTATAGGATGGCTATAAGATCAGCCATGCTTTATGGGACAAAATGTTGGGCAGTTAAGGAACAATGTTTCCATAGGATGAGTGTAGCTGAAATAAGTATGTTGAGACAGATGAGTGGCAAGACAAGGGAAGGATAGAATTATAATTGAATGCATTCAAGGAATTCAGGAGTAGCACGGATAGGTAACAAGACGAGGGAAAGTAGGCTTTAGATGCTTTAGTCATGTGCAACAGAAACCAAGGACTGCGCCGGTTAGAAGGAACAAGTTTGTACAAGTTGAAGGCTCTAAAAGGGCAAGGGGAAGGCACAAAAGGACGTGGAATGGTGGAAAAGGATTCATGTAGCTGACTCCAATTAGTTGGGATGAGGCTTAGATGATGATGATGATTTGTATTTTTTCAGAGGCACTCTTTTTACAACATCAATCCAACTTGACGGTATTTTAAAATTTAACATGTTCAATATGCCAGGTGTTTAAAAGATTAAATACTTCACTGAGTACAAAATATTTCAACATTCTTGAAGTTTTCTTTATTTTCTTGCAAAAATAACCAAGCTACCTTCGGGAGAGAGAAAAAACCAATTATTCAGGCCTTTCTTCTTGAAACCCTTAAGTCTCATTAGTAGTTTCTTTTCTGCAATCAATTGTGTACAAACTAATTGAAAGCTTCTCAACTCCATACCTCTGAGACAGTAAATCTGTGGATATTCAGAACAGCTGGTAAATGCGAGAGTTTTTGACAAATGATCAACAACTGTCAAGGGTCCAGGTTTGAGATGTATTATTGACATGCGACTTGATGCTATAGGATGTAATAGTTCCTTTTCGCCATTTCATGAGTAGTGAGGATCAAGGATACAGATAAACAATTCTTTGTACACTATCTTATGGGCTTTGTGAACTTTAGAAGGGTAGAGGAAGAATCTGGTCTTTCAAAAATATGGATGCATCTATGCTACTTTTGGGTGTGAAACCCCCCGATCTAGGCAAGGTGATGGCGGGGGCTTTGGCTTTATACCTCGCCCAGACAATCACTCAACGAAGTGTGATGGATGTCCTTTGAAATACTGAAACATGAACTCATGAAGTGGGAAAGCATAACAAAATCTTATGAATAAGGATGATAGCCTGCTGTCATTGGTTTATTGAAAGAATCTGAAGACTGCAGTCATGTTGGACCAATGAAAGGGACCCAAAATTAATTTGGATGTTACTCTCTGAGAGCTTCCTCATCTTGGATAAGAAATGATTTTTTCATATCTGAGGCACTTGTCTTACCTCCAAAAGCTCTAGTGGAACTGAGGTGAATACCTATGTTCTTCAAGAAAGTAACCTTCAAAATTTGGACCGGTCCCTTTTTCCAGGATTGGTGGAGAAGATTAAAAATCTAATAGTTGGGTGGCAATTATCATACCAATAAAAAGGAATTCCTTGACAACATTGGGTAAGTGTTTATTGTGGGGTGGGATTTTCAGCAGCCATGTTTAAAAGCTTAACTAGAGACTAGTGGCCTAAGGCAGTGATGAGTATGTAGTAGTTGTGGAGAACTGGAAACTAGGAACTGCAGGTATGTTGGGGTTGTTGACAATGAGGTTGGCAAAGCATAGTTGCCTATCTGGGCCCTATTGGTGTAAAGCACTTTAAGAAAAGTGAAGCAAGTGTGTGATGCAGGACAATTAACTACTTGCTCTAAAAGCTCGAACTGTTAGAGTATGGCTAATTAATCCCTTTATCTCATAGCTCAGCTCTACATCTCATGGGTTAGGACATCGGCCGAACCGTGTGAAAATGCCCCTCATTAATCACCCCCGGTGAGGAGTCTCAAACACGAGACCTCCCGCTCTGATACCAATTTGATGTAGGACAATTAACCACTTGCTCTAAAAGCTCGAACCGTTAGAGTATGGCGAATTAATCCATTTATCTTATAGCCCAGGCCCTACATCTCATGGATTAGGACTTCGGCCGAACCCCCCTCATGGGCCCCAAATCACATGGGCCGCCCACCCCGAGTCTGTCCCTGCATCCCACGGGCTACCCCACTCAAGCCCGGTGTTAAATGCGCATTAATCACTCTTGGTGAAGAGTGTCGAACACGAGACCTCCCCCGTGGGCCCCAAATCACATGGGTCACCCACCCCGAGTGTGTCCCCGCATCCCACGAGCTACCCCACTCGAGCCCGGTGTGAAAATGCCCTTGCATTAGTGTGTTGTTGGAAGTCTCATGTAGTTGTATTTTTCTGATCTCATGCTCTTAGTTGAGGCTATTGCCATCTCTTGGGCATCGAAGAGGTACACTGGTTTGTGGAGTAGTTGGACTTCTGGTAGAAAGTATGGACGTTTCTTTTTTACAGTCAGTAAATTTGCGACTGTCTCACTAAGGACTGTCTAGCAAGACTTGAAGTATTGCATGCTTAGGCTCTCTGTAATTGTAATTCATCATTCTATTGGAGGTGTTTGTTTTCTTATTTCTAGTTGGAAATAAAAGTAAATAAGCAATCATTATTTTCCATAAGAAATGCACTGTAGCTGCCCATGCAAAGTAAGCTTTGATTTGACTTGACACTAATATCGAGAAAAAATTTCAAAATTTTGCAGGGCCCACCATGATATATGTGTCTGATCCAAGCTGTCCATTCATTGTAACAGCTCATTTTAGGGCATAAACTGAAAATCAAGGCAAATCCAAAGTGCAAGTGTACCACAACACAAGAAACACAAGGATTAAACACACACCATTAAAAATTTCTTGTGGGCCATAGGAGTTTTGTATCCAGCTGATATTTGTGTTTTTCCTTCATCTGTGTCCATGTGATCATATGAACAGGTTGGATCGCAGATACAAATCAGTGTGGGACCTACGGATGGCTTCACATTTCAACGATGGATGTCAATATCCCCTTGTTTGCTGCAGTGTGGTCCATTTGAGCTTATAATCTACCTATTTTTTTTACACAAGTGCTAAAATGATTTGATAAAATAGATAAACGGCGTGGATCGATCACATGCATCATGGTGAGATCCAAAAATTTCACTCAGTCATTCTCACCCTTTTTTTTCAAAAAGTAAATTCCGAAAATCAAGGTGTAATTACCCTTCATATTTCATCTCTTCCAAGCAATAGAAATAAGTTATAATTACCTATTTACCACCATTTACAATGGTAAATAGGAAAACAAACCGGCCCTTAAAGTGTGTCATAGTCTATTCTTTTCCTTCCACATGGAATCTAGACCTCTGTCTACTCCTTATCCTTCTACAGATAAGAGTTGGATAGAGTGCGTACTGCAAAAATATGATAAAGTAGGTTTCGATTGTCACTTTTTATTGCTGCAAGTTGTAGGAAGCCTTGAGGGCTCTCTGGCATGCTGCTTTTCCTGAAGAAGAACTTCGGGGCTTAATATCTGAACAGTGGAAGGAAATGGGTTGGCAAGGAAAGGACCCATCTACGGATTTCAGGTATGTTATTTTTTCCTAGTTTTTGTGAGGGCCCTTTATTCGCTAGGATTTAAGTTCGGCCTCAATTATTTCTTTTTACATGATCAATGGATTATATCTTGTAGGGGTGGTGGTTTCATATCTCTGGAGAACTTATTGTTCTTTGCCAAGACCTTTCCGGTACTTAGTTCCTTTGCTTATATTACTCTCCTTCGGATTGCTTATAGTTACTTTTGTATGCATATTATTCAAGTAGAGGAGTATCTTCACTTGCAAAGTTTGAGAAGAGCCGAGTTTTTAGGTTTTTTTAAAAGCATCAGGTATGGTGGGTCCGTATCCGACTCCAATTAATTGGGATAAGGCTTAGATGATGATGATGAGATGTGGCTGCTCCAACACTTTCATTTGGCTATGTAAATCATCTAATAGATAGATTTCATTGTTAACCACACAGATGTAGTTTTATATTTTTTAAGCATCAGATGTGGTGGGTTGATAGCTGACCCCAATTAATTGGGATAAGGCTTAGATGATGATGATAATGATGATGAGATATAGTGGGTCCAACACTTTCAATTGCCTATGTAAATAATCTAATAGATAAGAGTTCTATGTCAACCATGCAGATGCTGATGTTGGTAACCATCATTAAAAGTAGAACATGTAGCTTGAAAGGTTTTTTTTATTTATTTTAAATTATAAATCAGACTGGAGAATCTTTGTTGTTTCCTTGAGCGCTTTTGTGTTAAATATCTAACCAGATGTATTCTCCTTACTATAGTATAAGGACATTCTTTAGTGATTGGTTTTAGAAAAGGTTGAATTCATCTTATATTTATAACTTTCCCAAAAAAAAAAAGAACCCTCTATGTATGGTACTTATTGATTATTTAGTTTCATCCACAAAAGAAAAAGAAAAAGAAAAAAAGAAAGCTTCTTTACCATATGGTACATGATATTTTTTTTTTATTGTATTTATTAGTATATGGTCATTATCATCTAATATTATATATATGGTTGCATAGATTACTTACTATATTCAGATTCGTGAGTAAAGAATCTGAACTTCTTTTTCAATTTTCTTTTTTATTTTTTCCTTTGCAGAAATCCTTCCAGGATCTTCTCCGGAAGCAGGAAGGTGATCGAGCTATGTGGGAGTACCCATTTGCTGTAGCTGGTGTGAACATCACATTCATGCTCATTCAGATGCTTGATCTCCAAGCTGGTTAGTATTTTCCTAGCTCCACACAAATGCGTGCACCTATGAAACCTCCATATCATTAACAACATTGCCTTCTTAACTTACAGCTAAACCTCGGACAATGATGGGGGCAGTTTTCTTAAAGCTACTTTCGGGTATGTGAAAGTGCTTTCTAGTTTTATAGTAGTTTGTTTCAAGTTAATATTCTTGTGCATGCCAGATAAAATTCAAGTTGCAATTATATGTGCAAGTGATTTGAATAAGAATATTGTGAATGCATTTGTTTATTTTGGAATTGTGTGTAGTACTCTCTGTTTCTTTTTGGGAAATTTATACTCCACGGCAAGGTATCAATAATGGTAATGGTAGCCATAATGGCCAGCTGTATGGCTGTTATGATATGGGCCATAATGGCCGTTACAGCCCTGTAATGGTCGAGATTTTTTTTAAAGGAATGTATCGGCCCCGTATCAGCCCGTTCCGGGCCTTTTTTTTTTTTTTCAATCAGGCATTATGCCCTGTATTGCATAACGTGCACTACTTTTACTGTTATGCAACGGCTGTTACAGCCATTGCATCACCATTTTTTAATACCATGCTCTGTGGTTCATTGATGTGCTAATTTTCATTTCTAAAGTTAATCATACAATGCATGTACTTGATAAAAAAAATCATAAAAACTGATCAAGGATCAGTAGCATAGCATGGATACTAACTGTATTTAGGAAATTGTGTTTGATAGATGCCAGTGTTGTTTGGAGGGCTATTCTTTCCGATGTCTTGACAAATTACGACTTGCATAGATTAATTAGAATATGATGTTTGGATGGAGCTCGATGCTGCAGCCTTGAAGTGATTTTAGTTGATCTCTGTTACCTTAAAGTGTATAGAGGGAGGGAGGGAGGGAGGGAAAAAAGAGAACCTGTTTTAGAGAGCTGAGATGGGGTTATCAACCTTGAGTTTTGAGGCATTGAGCACTTCCCAATTGAGCCAACAACCCAACCCCTAACCTGGACTTCCATAGGTTGGCCGTCTCACAACCTTGGGCACCGCAGTTCAAGTCCCAGCTTTACCTAACAAAAGGTTACCTGGACTGTTCTTCCTCCCACATGTGGGATGCTAGTAGGATCATAAGGGCCGCTTCAATACATACTCCTAATGTGCAATATATTCATATATACAAATTGATATCATTATTTATATATGAAATAACAAATGTTGTTATTACAAATCCTGCATGCATACTGTCGACAAAAAGAATATAAATAGCAATCTGGATTGCAAATGACCCACATTCTGGATAGTGCAATTTGGAACAAAAAATATAGAGGGGTTGAATCTCTCTCTCAATAGGTTATACACAATGACATTTAGTAAGTACTCTTTTCTGTATCTGGAGTGTAACTTGTGGTTGTGTGACAGAAAATGAACGGGCTTTTGATCTTCTGTACTGTATAACATTCAAGTTGATGGATCAGCAATGGCTTGCCATGCATGCTTCATACATGGACTTCAATGTATGCCTCTTAGCACCTCTTGAGATATTCGTTTTCATCTCATCTTCATTACCAAATACCAACCAGCAATTTAGTTTTGAATTTGCGTATTTCCACAGTCGGTGATGAAATCCACACGCCGTCAGCTGGAAAGAGAGCTGCTGCTTGAGGAAATCACACGTCTGGAAGACATGCCTTCCTACAGCCTTCTCCTTCGCTAATGTAGCAAGTTGAAGTAACAGGACGATGAAGACAGTTACTTGAAGAAGCAAGATAGAGGGTTCAACCTTTCCTGTGTTAAATAAAATATAGAAAGCTTTCTCCACATTGGATGAGTGAACCCATTAATACATAGTGGCATTCCTCGTTCTTCCATATGCATTCAACTCTTCGTCTTGAAGCAGCTTTAATATAAACAATAAGGACCAACCAAGCCATTCCCGTTTGGACCGGAAAAGAATGGATGAGGCTTCATCTATTGCATTGCCGGATAAGCCCCCACAAAGAGGAAAAACAGGGCGATGTATTTTCTGATGCTGTTTGGATCTGTGTGCGCGCATGTAGGTCGTCTCAAGTACAACCAGTTGGACCACAATTTATGGTCCACCCAGCAGATAACTTCCAATCCTTCATGTGTGTGCAATATCCATTCTGTTCCAATAGGTTGATCCCACCATGAGGATTGCCTTATGCTAAAATAGGTCACACTTGTGTTTTGCTATTTATCAATGGTGAGACATTGTTTTCTATGGGATAGTACACCTGATTAGATGGGGTTGATTATCGCACTAGGTGATCCTTGTGTGTGTGAGTGTGTGTACTGTATATAAACATGTGTGGTGTGTGTGTGTGTGTGTCAGTGCTTCTGAGATCTGAGGATCCAAGAAATAGATTTAAATGTTTTAAGGCTCTTACATCCAATGATTCGAATGTGATCACTTTCAATCTCAAGCGTCCAACCATTGTTGCCTTGACCCGAGTTGGCTTGGTGCCATGATTTTGGTGATCAAGCTGCAAGCTGTTGAATCCAAATTCCAAGCCGGCTATGAAGGTGTATACTGGAACTGGTTGGTAGTCTTGATCAGTTGTGAATTCACAGTAGAAACACTTGCAGGGAGAGCTGAGGCAGCTCCAAGCTGAAAGAGGAGTGCCATGGGAGATTGTTTATGTGAAGTTGGTAAAAAAAGGAAATGTTCAATGTTCTACCAAGCAGAAAGAGTTCCTAATTCAGCATAAGTACAGTGGTTAGCCTGTAATTTTCATCCCACGAGCAGGATCCATCATGAACGACCTCAATAATTGTCTGTTTTGTTAGGGAATCCCACATGATTGTGATTTAGTCTATAGTTGATTTTGGCGGGCCCCATGCCATCCACGTAGGATTCGCTGCACTAAATGCAATTAGTTCTTTTTTCCTATATAGACATGCTCCAGTGCTTTCACATCGATTTAAGAGTTACAGTGCTCCTAATTGCTATTGGATAGGTCCAGCTTAGATTTCATGTACTAAAATGCAAACATCACACCTATTTGACAAATACCAACCATTTCAATGGTCCTTCCTTAATCATAACCGTCATCATCCATGCCTTATCCCAATTAGTTGGGGCCAGCTACATCAATCCTGTTGCCTCAGATTCATGAATCGACAGTTAAGATTGTCTACACAAGTATGTCCAATAAACAGCTTGATCAATCTATTTGTAGGGCCCACCATGGATTGCTTATGATTCACTTTTGTTAGGCAGTTGTAACAATCCCATCCATGGCTTGGAAAAAGGGCGGCCACAGAAAATAAGGCCAGATCAAGGATGGTTGGGGTTTAGGGATGGTTCATATCAATCGATTAGACTGTCAAGGATTCCAATACAACTTGAAGTTATAGGGCTCTGGGAGAAGCACTGGAGCATATATTTTCTAAAACTTCATTTGTCTTTTAAGTGGAGTAAAGGGCCGCCCCATATAATAACCCTTTCTGTTTTCTGTATGCCCATACAATCGGTTTAAGCAGTACCCTTCTCGCCACCACAAGGGAAGATTGTTTGCTCATACATTGGGGGGTTCACGTTGTTTGTTTAATTAGAATCAAGGTACAGGTGGGCCATGCACATTCACGGATTCCCCCACTCCAAAAAACATCTGTGTGATCCTGAACCTAGGATCAGACACAAGAACCTTCTTTGTTTTGGGTTGATTGCATTAATATGTTCAGGCAAACCAAAACCAGTAACACTGGCACTTGAGCCTCTAGGTCTTCCCTCCATAAAGGGTGATTTGTGCACCCATCAACCGTTGAAACATGATGCTAGCTTGGAATGAAAAAAATGGCAATTTGAACAGGAAGTAACCGTTCACTAGAAAAGTATGAAATCCCCCAATTCCTAGGCCATCCAAGCACAATGCCATTCTTATCAATGCACAAGTGTGACCAATTCCAGGTACGGCATATTGTCCAGATTTGGTGGGCCTAGCACAAACGTACTTCAGATCCACACTGCGTTAATCATGGGCCATATTGTGACAGAGCATAGCCCAATCTTACTGCATTCGCCCGTTAAATTTGGACAGCTGAAAAAGTATTTTCCAGCCTTCCATCCGATGACAAGCAGTCGAAAACTGAGGATCTGTAAGATTTCACGACTATGTTCCACAAAAACACCAGAAGTAGAAGGGCCCAATCCCATGCCGGTGTCACGACCAGGGACCATGGTTCTAGCTTCAGATGCATGCATTTGTACAATGCCTCAAAAAAGAAAAAGCTAATAGCATTTGCACTGATTTAATAACCACAAGCCAAGGCCATCTAAAATATAAAGGAAAGTGCAGCAGCTCTCTCAGAGAGAGCATAGAGACATAAGTCAAAATTTAGGTTCAGACAGAAAACTAGGCAAATATGGGAAACATAAATCAGGCAGCAGCAACAACAGCAACAGCAGTTAATTTACTCATAGACCCAAGAGTGGAGGCAGCTCTGCCAGGCGACAGTGCCATCGGGGAACCACAAAGCGATCTCTTTCCTTGCACTCTCAACAGAATCACTCCCATGGATGACATTCCTAGATGTAGAAAAGAGAACCCTCAGTTGAATCCTCATATGCAAACAAGGGTCTAAGCAAAAAAATAATAATAATCCACAATTGAAATAACCCATTTGGGTGTGAAGCATGTAAAGTACTGATTATCCAAAATCCAGGAGTATGGAATTCATGTCTCACACTACAACACCCCTATTGCAAAACCTGATGAAGTTTGCAGGAAGGATTTGGAAATTACAAGAAAAATGATACCATATGATTACAAAATTAGCAATTGGCAATAGTTCATTGTTCTTTTATCCCCCCCTAAAAAGGCAATCATAAAAATTCCAGATTATGAAACATATAAAACAGGCAACTATGCTGTTTACAAATTTCACGAGGAATGTCCTCATAAGCAGGATAATGAAACCAGATACATTGTGGCTAGCATGGTTTTAAACTATGCAAAAATCAGATAGAGAATATTTTAATCATCTGCATTATGACCCTTTTGCAATAACCATCTTTTCTCTGAGCCATCAGACTCAATGGTCAGCATCATCAAATCACTTTATAACCATAAGCGATAGGTGGACCAATTCAATGATTGAAAATTTCAACCAACATCTGATGGGCACTTAAATGTATAGTTCTAGATACCTTTCAACAACTTCACCAGTGTTGAAGTTTTAACCCTCCATGGACACGCAACAACAGAATCTAACTAGTTTCGATGGGAACAGACCACCTTTCGCTAGAAATAAAATGCTAGAAATACATCTATGAGAGGCAATTATGGGCATGCTTAGATGCTCAATTGAAGTGAATTGCAATTGCTCCTATTATGATACAGGAAATGTTTGAAGTGTCACTTTCCCCACTCGATCCAATGTGATGGACTCACTCCCAAATTACCATTACGATCATGCCAAATCCAAGTTGAATAGCAGATGGTCACAATTAGGGAAGTTTGATTGTAACACGAATTATCTAGGTTCAACCCACATAGGTAATTTCTTCTTTATCAATGAAAAAGAATTATTACAATTCAATCCAAATGAGCAACCAAACAAGAAACATGCAAGCAGCAACTCAAGGGAAATGATATAAAATTGTACTAACATGCCAAAGAAAACAGTAATTGCACGAAAAGAAATCAAAGAAATCCAAAAAAAGACAAGCAGAGGGCGTGTTATTACGGACCTGCCGATATCGACCGCAAAATCGCCACGGATGGTACCAGGGGCAGAATCAGAAGGGTTGGTCGCCCCGATGATCTTCCGCCCAGTCGTGACGACATTCTTACCTTCCCAAACCATCGCAACCACCGGGCCGGAGATGATGTAATCAACAAGGCCGGAGAAGAATGGCTTCGAAGACAGATCTTCGTAGTGCTTCTCGGCGAACGGACGTTCCACGCTTATCAGCTTCAAACCTAAATTCAGACCAAAATGCAATCCGTTCAAATACCATTAAAAAAATAATAATAAAAAAAAAATAAAAAATAAAAAAAAAAAAATCTACGGAAGATGAGAACAAAAACCCAAACGGGATTGGAGTGGATTGAGTTCCTTGCCTTTAAGAGAGAAGCCCTTCTTCTCAAATCTGCTGATAATCTCGCCAACCTGAAACAGAACATAAAAGATCGGTGGTACTCAGGAACACTGAAGAAGATGAGAGAGAGAGAGAGAGAGAGAGAGAGAGAGAGAGAGAGAGAGAGAGAGAGAGAGAGAGAGAACGAACCAGGCCTCTTTGAACACCATCGGGCTTGATCATGATAAAGCTCTGCTCCATCGCGTCTCTTTCTCTCTTCCTCTCTCTCGTATCAGGTAGCTCAGATACGAACCCTAACCCTAGAACGAGGTTGAATGGCTTATATAGAGCATCCACTCGTATCCACGCATCTCTACGGACGCGACTTTTCTGCGACCCCGGATCAAAAATGTCGATGGTACCTGACCGTGGGGTCCGCCTACATGTATTCTTTGCATATCTACACCGTCCATCTGATTTTCTAACTCCTTCTACGGAATTATCTAAAACACGAAGCAGATACGAATATCATGTGGACCACACTACAGGAAACAGTAGTCATTGAACGACCACCATTAAAATTTTCCTAGGGCCCACTGTAATGTTTATCTTCCTTCCAACCTCTTGAGAAGGTCACGCAGACATGGATGAAGGGTAAAAACAAATATCACCTTCATCTAAAACTTCTGTGGCCCATAAATATTTTTTAATAGTCATTCACCACTATTTCCTATGGTGTGGTCCACTTGAGATTTTTATCTACTTCATTTTCTGTACCAACTCCTAAAACGAGTTGGAAAAACGGATGGACGGCGTAGATATAAAATTTAAATATCTAGATGGGCCCCACGGTTACGTTCACCCATATGCTGGTAGTCGCAGCTAAGTCGCGTGTGCGTGGGAGCGTTTATAGAACCACGCACCGACAGACACGTGGTGAAACTTTAATGAGATCTAACCATTCGTCAGGTATGCAGCCTCGACCTTGAAACCTTGACCATCCAGAAGTAAGATGGACCCATGGGACGCTGCCGTTGGTTTATGTGTTTACAAGTATTGAAGCCTGCCACGCTTCTTTAGTAGATGAAAGAAATATCAAAAGATTACAAGTATAAAAACATATCAGGTGATTTTAGAGCTTTTAGGTATTGTTTTATAGGGTGGGCCACTCAAGTGTTGAGTAAGATAAGGCTATAGGGGATGATACACCTGATGGATGAAGTGGATTTTAATTAAGTTCTCTCCGCCTTACAAAAAAAATGACCCCTGTGGAATGATCATACATGCGGTGATTGCCCTAAGTTCTGACTCCTTGGGGCTCACCATGATGCGTTTGTTTTATCCACACGATTCATTTATTTCGCAAAATTATTTTAGAGCATAATTCTAAAAATGAGTCAAATCCAACTATATATTACATGTACCACACTAAAAAAGGTATGGGATAATAACGGCTGCCATTGAAATTTACCTAGGGCCTATCACGATGTTTATTTGTCATCTAACTTATTATTAAGTTCACGAAACCTAAATGAAGGAAAAACATAATTATCAAATTAATTTCAAAACTTTCATAATTCTAAATAAGTTTTCAATAGTAGGCATTCAATCCCTAATGTGTTTTTGTAGTGTGGTCAACTTAAGGTTCGGCGCTGCTTTTTGGGCTCATGCTATAAAATGATCTCATAAGATAGTTGGACACAAATAGTAGGCCCAATAACTTCCTTGATTTGGGCTGCCCGTGACATTTAGAGGATTCTTCAAATTGAAAATTTAAGGCATTGTTATCATTGGATGGGGGGGCCAGTCATGATGAATATCCAGCCCAATTCCTTAGTCAAAAATCCACATCGGGATTCATTTCACATTCCAAGAAGCACTTTATTCAAAAGTGATCACACCCGGGAAGATGTACAAACTTCCAAAAAGTTGTGTGGCCGACATCAATTTCGGAATCACTTAGTTTTGGAGTGTCCATTAATCTTGATGGGTCACACCTGATTAATGAGTTGGATGGGATATAAACAATGCAGTAGACCCCACGTTTCATCCCAAAGTTACGGTGAGTGTCACACTTTTGCTCCTTTTGATACTGCCCATGTGATTTTTGAATCAAACTTCAATTATAAGATTTAGGACTAATAGAGAGAGAGAATCGAATTATCTAATGGACGGACTAAATAGAACTCACACATGACGGTGACCTTAACACAGTTCCAATTCCAAACTGTTTTTTGATCCTTTGAACAGTTTGGATGAAAAATAAACATCACTGTGGGGCCTGGAAAGGTTTCAACAGTAGAAATCATTATTTCCACTATTTCCTGTGTATGGTCCCTTGAGATTTTTATAAGCTCCAATTTTGGGCTCAACGCCTAAAATTAGATGAAAAAACAGATGAAAGGTGAGGTTAAATCACATAAATTCATAGTAGGCCCAACTGAATTTTCTCAGTATGACAGTCCGATTTCATGGCTGAGTGCGTGGATGGCGGAAACGGAGAAAGAAGATCCGTTAACAGATCTAACGGAGTAGCATTTATACCTAGGGAACATGCCATTGGTATGTAACCAATGGCGTTTTGCCGCATCACTTCAGTAGTTTTTTGGCTACTGAAGCGTTCAGTATCCAATCCGCTCCTGCTGGGAACGGTCAGGAGCTTTGAGGGGCCACTGTGATGCATGGCTCTTATGCAAACCGTCCATCCATTTTTTTCGTATTATTTTTTAGTATAAGATAAAAAAATAAGTAGATGTAAGGCTCAAAGTGGACTACAAGATGGGGATTAAACTCTCACTGTTGAAAACTTTTTGAGGGCCACAAATGGAGCTGATATTTGTGTTTTCTCTTCACCCATGTCTACGTAAATTTATGAGTAGGTTGGATGGCAAATCAATATCACGGTGGGCCCTCGATAAGTTTCAACAGTGAGAATCATTATCACCGCTGCTTCATGTGGTGTGGTCCACTTGAGCCTTGGATCTACCTCATTTTTAGATTTACTTACTAGAATAATACGAAAAAATGGATGTGTGTGGATAAGACCCTACATCACAGTGTGCCACTCAAAGATCTGCCCGTTCCCAGCTGGAGACGGCTACCTAGCTATGGAGTGGCCGGGGTAGTACTCAATCCGCGTCCGTTGCAACCCATCCGTAATGGGTTGGGTCCTGCAGTTTGAATGAATGGTTTAATCGAGGTGGGATTGCCTACTACCCCTGCCAGTCTCTAGCTCCGAACGGGCAGTTCTATGGGCTGGCCCACCGTGATGTATCTGTACATCCAAACTCTTTATTCATTTTCTCCTGTTATTTTAAGGCATCAAAACAACATTGAGGTAGATCCAACGATCAACTGGACCACACACTCTTACATTTAATGTAACTGACATTTAATGCTTTTTGCATTTTATTGCAACTAAGTTTATTATTTAGTGTGGTCAGATGAGCGTTGGATCTGCCTCATTTTTGGGTTCGTGCTTGAAATAATTTGAGAAAACGGATAGACAGCTTGAATGTACAGATAAATCACAATGGACCCGCCCACAGAACTGCCGATCGGAGTAAGGGACGAGCGAGCGGGGTGGTACGCAATCCGCCTCCGGTTTAATCAGAGTCCATTATTGCCACGTATGGAGTTATCGAGATCCTCTTTCCTCTCAGAATATCCAACAACAATCAATGATACAAAAGGGATATTCCTTTGGAAAGATGTTATCCCACGCTCTTCAAGTGTATGATAGTTCGTGCATACGCACTCAAAAATTGTCCAAGTAGCTTTCATGCAATTCAAAATGGAACCCCGCAATCATGGAATCCAATGTATATAAGACATAACTGAAAATCATGGATCTTAAATTATCATTAATGGACATTTGATTGAAGCATTTATATCTTTGAATAATTTTTTAATCTTAATTATTATGGGCCATCTAGAATGTGATTTTGTGATTTTTTTTAAAAAAAATATTATCGGTCTAAACCATTTAAAACCATTTTAACCTTTTATTTTGGCTTTCTTGTATTCAACATGTGCAACTCTCGTGTGCATGTGTATAAGTTATTTATCTGATACTTCTTGCATTTCTGAAAAAGAAATTAAAATTATATATATATATATATATATATATATATATATATATATATATATATATATATAATATATATATATACAACAAGTATGTGTTCTGTTCAATTGTCCATCTATTTTGCAATATCATTTTAGGACATGTCTCAAAAAATTTACGAAGATCACATGCTTACATGGAGCTCAAGAAGTTTTCTATGACAAACGTCCAATCCCACTACCAGCAGTGTGATCCATTCGATCTACATCATTTTTGTCTCATTGCATAAAATAATCAGACAATTTGGATGGATGTTGTCGATATAATACATACATCACGGTGGGGCCCATAGAACTATGCCACGTCAACACACCTTTGTCAATCCATGCCGTGATTCCAAAGGATTCTAGTGATTTAAGTGTTTGTAATATTCCATTAATGACAATAAATAATGATGTTAGTTTAACATAGCATTATTATGCTAGTTCATGAAACAAACAGACCTAGGATTTATGGAGCTTGATCATCATAAGTGTATTGTTCATCTAGCCCTCACTTCTGCAAGGGTACTTTTGTAATTTTACATAGAGTTCTTATATAAACTCTAGTTCATTCATGATAATATATATTAAGATAGAAGGTGAGTTATCACTTCTTCATTTTTTACATTTGAGCATAGTAAATTAAACACCTGCCATTGAAAGTTGCTTCTTTTATGCTGTAAGATGCTTCTTTTTTCCTATTTCTTTTGATTTTGATATTATTGTACGTGTGGAGGAGAATGATTTTTTCTCCGAACAGATATGACTGCACCCATTTTTTCTCGCAACAGATATGACGCACCCATCAAATTTTAGCTTTATCAAAATTAATTTGAAATCAAATTTATGTGGCATGACGTGGCCTAAGCTTTGTGGAGTCCACTGTAATGTATGTATTTTATCAACGTTGTCTATCCATTTTATTAACTTATTTTGTGACATAAGCCCCCTAAATGATGTAGATCCAAAGCTCAAGTGAACCACACCACCAAAAATAGTTGGAATTAAATGTCCACTATTGAAAACTTCTTATGAGCCACAAAAGTTTTGGATAAAGCTATATTTGTGTTTTCCCTTCATCCATGTCCATGCAACTTTATAAATAGATTAGATGACAAATAAAACATCATGGTGAGCCTTAAAAAGTTTTCAATGGAGGTCGGTCAATCACCACTAGAGCGTTAGATATGTATCATGTTTAGGCTTATGCTCGTAAATGAAGTGGTAAAATGTATGGACAGCATGATCAAACACATACATAAGGAAGGGCTTCACAGAGCTCACCATGATATATGAATTTTATCTCCACGTCCATCCATTCTTCCGTATCATTTTAGGGTAGAGGACAAAATATGAGGCAGATCCAAGGCTCAAGTGGACCATACAATAGGAATTAAACACCTGCCATTGAAAACATTTTGGGGGACACAGGAGTTTTGGATCAAGCTGATATTTGTGTATTCCTTTCGGCCAGGTTTTCATGACCTATGAACAGTTTGGATGGCAATTAAACATCACGATGGGCCCTAGGAAGGTTTCAACAGTGGTTGTCATTATCACCACTGCTACCTGTGGTGTGATCCACTTTAAGCCTTGAGTCTGCCTCATTTTTTGGCTTGAAACTTAAAATGATATGGCAAAAAGGATAGACCGTGTGGATAAAACTCATATATCAGGGTGGCCCTTCCTACGGGCAGGATAGAACCCAAACAGCATCTGGTTACATCCAACCTGTCCATCGAGTGCACTGTATAATGTTTATGTGATGGAATAATATTGTAAAATCACGTCTAAAATTTATAAATTCATGTGTTGTGGCCTACTTAAGTTGAACCACATGGTTTTAGAAGGGGACGAATAGAATAATATTGTACATCACGTCTAAAATCTTTAAATTCATGTGTTGTGGCATACTTGAGTTGAACCGCATGGTTGCCTTTTGATCCGTGTAATAAACATAGATGAGCAAATTGGATGGCATGTATGAACCACGGTAGTGGCCCCACATTTAACTAATGGTGGGCATTGCATCTCAACTCTTCCTTCTGGTGCGGCGTATCTGACTTTTGAACCGGCCTGATTTTGGGGATTCAATGCAACGCACCTGGATTGGGTGGATCTCATGCACATTGTTCTATGGGCTTTTTTTGGGCTTACAGGCCCAGTACCAGGACAATCAGTTAGGCTAACAAGTACCAACGAGCCGGACTTATCAGATAGGATGGGCCTTCAACAAGCTGGATCTGCAGACAGGATGGGCTTTCTGTGCCATCCTAATTTGATTGTTTTGATATTCCATGGCTAAGGCCAGACGTTGACAGCCCTGCAATTGATGATGAAGATAGTGGAGAGATGGCTCTACCATATTCTGATTCTTCCGGCTATTGCATTGGTGAGACCCATTGAATGGTGAATTATTTCCCGAAATCGGATTGCGTACTGAGTTACTCAGTAAGCTCTTATCGTACTGAGTAAACTGAGTTGAGCCCACCTTGAATGTATGTAGTCTATCCACACCGTCCATCACTTTTTCCATCTAATTTAAGGGGTTGAGCACAAATTGAAGCATATCCAAAGATCAAGTGGATCATACCACAGGAAACAGTGGGGATAATGATTTCCACTGTTGAAACCTCGTTAGCTACACCCCACAGTGATGTTTATTTGTCATCCAACCTCTTCATGAGATCATACAGATATGGATAAACTGAAAACACAAATATAAGCTTGATACAAAACTTCCATGGCCCTAATAAGTTTTCAACGGTAGAAGTTCAATTCAACTGTTTCCTGTGGTGTGGTCCATTTGAACATTATATATGCTTTGTTTTTATCTTAAAGCCTTAAAATTATCTGGTAAAATGGATGGACGGAGTGGATAAAATAAATAAATCATGGTATGACCTCACAGAGTTTACTCAATACGTATTGAGTTACTCACTGCGCAATCCGCTTCCCTATTTCCCACCCCAAAACACATTTGAAATCGGATTGCGTACTGAGTTACTCAGCGCGCTCTTATCATACTGAGTAAACTCAGTTGGGACCACTATGTGGTCTATCGACTCTATCCACACCATCCATCCATTTTTCCATCTAATTTAAGGGGTTGAGCCCAAAATTGAAGCACATCCAAAGATCAAGTGGATAATACCACAGTGGGGATAATGATTTCCACTGTTGAAACATTTCTAGGCCTCATGTTTATTTGTCATCCAACCTGTTCAGAAGATCATACAAACATGGATGAAGTTAAAGCATAAATATAATCTTGATCCAAAACTTCTGTGGCCCCCAAGAATTTTCAACGGTATACGTTCAATTCAACTGTTTCCAGTGGTGTGGTCCATTTGAACATTGTATATACCTCATTTTTTGTCTCAATCCATAAAATTATCTGGTAAAATGGATGGACGGAGAGAATAAAATAAATAAATCATGGTGGACCCCACAGAGTTTACTCAGTACGCTAAGCGTATTGAGTTACTCACTAGGCAATCCGCTTCCAAAACATTTTGAACTATCCGAAGATTGGGAGAGACTTTGGGCCTAAACCTATTTATGGTGGGCCCACCCGTAACCTAATCATCTGTATAAACCTGCGAACGGTGGTTAGAATTTTCCAAACATAGGGCCCACCTATGCATTTGCTATCAAAGCAACGTTGTGCCTTTCCACGGCACATGAGCATCACTCCTAAGATCCACTTACGCCCATGGAACACTGTTTTCGAAAGGAATGGGCTGAAGCCCAGAACAATGAATTGGGTGAAGCCTCCATCCGAGACGATATTGGACCTAGGCTGCAATTGACCACTTTGGGATGGGCCATTGGTAGGGCCACGTTTGAGCCTGTTTGGTAGGGTTGTAACTTGTGTAGGTTGGAAGTCTTCCCTAACGGGGAGATGCGGGTTGACAATTTTTCAACTTATGCAGGTAGATGCATCCCATATCTGGTGTACACATGTATCTCACGCATTTAATAAGAGTAACAATTAAATTAATGTACCTTATTTTAGTTTTTTTACTATTTTGGTTTTGATGTGAATGGATTTAGTGGGAACTTTTATTGAGCATATCTAGCTCACCCTTTTATTGATAAAAAAACAAATAGTTCTAACTGAGTCAAGCCGTTGGCACAAGAACACGAGGATGTGAATGATCTATGAGACACATGGCCTTATCTTACCGAAGAAGAACTCACTGCATTTGATTGATTATTATTTATTTTATGTTGATTACTTGGAACACGATGTTATGTTTTGTTATTCATTTTATGAACACAATGCTTTGCTTATTTTAGTTTGATTGTGGTGGACAAGAATTTGTAAATCTTTGAGTTGAATGTTTATTATTAAATTTGAATAAAACTCCAAATAAGTGGGTCATTTGATAGTTCTTAGATGAATAATAATGGATGGAACTTAGAACTGACATCAATTATACATGGGGGTTGCCTATATATATATATAATGGTTTAAGTACACTTGATGTATGAGTTGTACTATAGTACAACTTGAGGTTGGGATGCACTCAAGTTGTGACATTAGGTTGGGTCAATTGAATCTAAGTTGCAATCATTGTATTTCGTTGCAA